>OX104129.1:62923746-63408390 GCA_944470555.2 Heterobilharzia americana
TTGGACACATTATATTCTTGGGAGGAAAATAGGTGGTCCCGATGGTCAGTCCATGGGGATTCTACTTTCACAGGGTATTACTTATATTTCTACAGCTTTCGTTTCAGAGAATCTAAACATGATCCCGTAAGTCGCTCATTTTTAAAAGATCAAACATATTTGCACAATAAACAGACTGCTGATCTTCAAGAAATGCTGCCAGTCTTGCAGAAACACTTCGTACTTCTATATTACAAAGCATGTATCGAAATTAAGGACGCTAATCCGCAACTGACTGGATGCAATTTCAATAGGTTGTATGTTGTCTTGCAGTAAAAACGAAATCGTCTGCATACTCGATCTCGAGGAGTCTTTCATCTGATAACAGGTCTATATCATCACCACATACCTCCTTTAGGATTGTCATTCATGGCTAAGTCAACAAGGAATGACAAAATTGGATAACCTTGTCGAACCCTACTGTTGGTTTGAAACAATGGATGTGGATGGTTGTAAACTTTCATTCTACCTGAAGTGTTGAAGTATAGGGCAAACAATTTCAAAGTACAGCCCTAATGTTGACAAATATAACAATCAGTGGTCTGCAGTGCATTTGGTGGTATTCTAACACATATCAAAGGATAATATACTCTCAATTTTGCTGCATCTTCTCAAACGAATTAGTCAGTTCCTTGAATAAATTCTGACTTTCATCCGTTCGAAGAGTTAAGGGTAGGATTATGTGGGTTGGGTACCTTATGGTACTTTAGTAATTGGACTTCGTCAAGCACCTTCACTTCCTTAGGTGGTTCGATAATAAATGGCCACGGGCCACAATAAATTGAGGTCAGTGTTTTTTGAGCAGAAGATTAAATTAATTGCATTTCTAAGAGACTGGCGTACTACCTATTTTTCAGGACGTCTCATTAAAATCAGGCCTCTTGGTTTCATTGGCTTCAGTAAGCTAAGAAAGCTTCCAACTATTTCCAGATGAATCTGTGGCTTTCATTTTACTCATGCAATCTGACTACAGTGGGCTGCAATCTTTCAGTAGCACAGTGTGACTGATAGTATCAGGGACCTGTGTAGACCATTGTGGCCGCTATCTGCAGCGTCAAGAAGACAAAAAGAACTCGTAAAGACCAAGTGTTCGTCAAAGCCACAAGTAGCTTCCCTCATTGTTTACATGGTCCCTTCTGAGTGCAGTCAATGCTCATCTATACTTCTATGAGGTTCGGTAGATAGTCTTGGGTGCAATCAGTTAGTTTATATCAGCCTGTTTAAAACAACAGTTTTGATGACCACTAAAAAGTAGAATGAACTTCACACACTCTAAAGGGCCAAGGGAGGTACTTCAGAACGACTGGAAGTCATGAATGAACCCATGCTATCGTCAACTAGTTGCAGTATTATCGATTTAAGTTCATGTTTGTGTGATAGAGGAGAAATGCCAGTAATAATCATGAGGGTGACAGAAGTTGACGCCGGTTAGAAATAGATTGTGATCTGCACAAAACTGAAGAAAATGTTCCGTATTATCTCACCTACGATTGACTAATCCCCAGTTGCCATCTAAGCGACTTTCCACCGGATCACTTAAGTCCCCAGCTAGTGTTACGATAACTATCTAGAGCACTTGGCAGCAAAAGTCACTTATCTGACGGTGTGAAACAAGAAACGACGATGATAGTTTCGGAAGTGGTAATCAAAACAGTAGTAGAGATGATAGTGGTTCAGTTTTCTCTTAGTTTTGATATTTTGTTGTCGACGTCTAATCACCAGGCTTGGTGACATTCTCATTGCTAACCTCATAAAATATGAAGTGATGAGACACCACCATCCTCATCCTGAGCTATAAATCTTTGCCATCATTTCAATGCAGTCAAGATGGGGAGATAAACTGAATATCATATTGATCTTGGTGACTAGCAGAGGTATTCAGGACGCGCGTTTCGTCCAGCTTTGGACTCATCAGCTGGACGCATCTGCACCCCAAAGGGTGGCGTTGTTCCCACGGAGGTTCGAACCCGGTACCTATCGCTTCAAACAACACAGCGTTCTCTACTGAGCCACTGGGGTACGATAACCACCTCTTGTACAACAGGTGAATATTAGTCCCCTAATAGAAAAGAACGAACTTCAGAGTGGTTCACTTAGTCGTTACTAGGCAATCATATACACCATCGGTGCGACAGATGGCATATTTTGGCAAGGATTAAATGAGCAATTTTTATATTTGCGGTGATTTCATCAGCCACTAACCTATCACAACTTATACAGCTCCCCATGTAAGTGAAGTGGTCAACTTGCTCTCTCCTTATTGTCGGACGAGGTACCAATGGAGATCAGTCTGGAGATGACAATTTACCCTTAAGTGGTAAGAGACCCACCACAAATATTCTCAGGTTGCTACTGAAGGTATTCAGTAGACTCTGTATCTTGTCAGCGTCTCGTCTTTGCCTTACCAGACCATGTCACCTGCGTACACAAGACCTACTAAGTAGTCTCCTTTGACAAAATTAATCCCTGTGAAATCATATGAAGAGAAGGAGACCTCCATATGTACGTTTATGACAAAGTTGAACAAGAACGGAGAGAGAGTCAACATCCTTGACGGACACCACTTGACACACAACTCCCCTGATAACATACTGTAAGCTCTAACACACCCAAGTGTGTTCGAGTACACAGCCTTCAACCGGATGATGTACCTACTCAGCACCTCTTTCAGTGAGAGATACCACCATAAGACCTCTTGATCGACAGAGTCGAATACTGTCTTCATATAAGGAAATACAACTAGTGTCGGGTATCGTTAAGTGAACCTGTGTTCTAGAACCTGGTGGAGTGTGAATACCTTGTCGAGGCACCTACTAATCAGGTCTGAAGCCTGCCTGTCTAGGCCCCACCCAGATGTCTAATTACTATGGATCGTCGAATATTAGACAGGGCGATTTCACTTTATCTGTCACAAGAGGACTTTCCACCTTTCTTGCAGACTGGAACAATCAGCGATTGAGACCAGTCAAAGGCAATTATATCTAACTCCCAAGCACTGGTTAACACTTGAGTTGTTTTGACTAATAATTCCCTGCTGTAATTAGATACCTCCAGTACCAGTCCATCTGGCTATGCTATTCTCCATTTGAGACTATGTATAGCATTTACGACTTCTTTAAGTGTTGGAAGTTTTAACCCTGTGTTCTGATCAGGATCGGATTGAATATTGGATAACGGAATAGTAGTCTGAGGTCAGCTGAACTCTACCTTGAACTTTTCTACCTATCGTTCCAGTCATCTCTCCTACGAGTGAATCACAGACCCATCCTTCTCTGTTATGGTTTCACTCATCACTCATCCTTTCGCCTCAGTCTCCGTGATAAGTCTAAATAACGATAACTGTCTACTGTTATTCATCGCCGCTACCTTTTCCATCTCTTTAGCTTTCACTATCCACTTCTGCTCATGGTCATTAAGTATATCACTTGTCAGCATGCATTCGAGTTGTTAATGTCCTCATTGTGCTCGCAGGCTATAGAGACGCATTTACGTGCATCTATTAGTTTACAAGAAACTGCTTGGGTCCACTAACACACCAACATCTTTCTCACAATAAGTTATGACCATTAACGCTGTTATTACAGAAGACTAGAGATGGTACCAGACTTCTTCTAGATGACTGATGTTGTCCTGTTCCGATAACTGTGTAACCAGTTACCCACTGAAATTAATCTTAGTATTGGTATCATCAAGCTACATTCAAACTGGCTTTGTTGGTATCGTTTTTCTACGTCCATTTGAGTGCAAGCATATGCGTACTTGAACCAACGCATGCAGTAGCCTACACATACAGTTCACAAGGAGCGGCTAACCTCCAAAAACCCTTTCCAGTGACAAGTGATTGCAATATGGTTTATTTGTGTCTACCACTGAGTTGATGTTGGTAGTCACTGTGTCAGATAGTGTCTATCTCTATGTCTAAAGTGCATTCTAGTTAGAAGTAGATGGTTTTCTGAGTACAGTTGTAACAAGTCATCACTGTTGCCTATTTGTTCTTCTGGGATTCCAAAGTGTTACCTAAGAGTTTTTCTGCTTCACTTAGCCTACAAACCGGAGCACTAAGATCACCTACCATAATAACGACGTGTGAAGATTTGGCTTTCAGCATGAGATTAGATAGTTCACGGTAAAATTCATCTTTCGCTTCATCCAAACTGCAGTCAGTGGGTGAGTAAGAGAAGATTACAAAAAGATAACGACCAGTTTGAGCATTATTTCCAGTTATCATTGTAGTGTTCAGTCAAAAAGTGCTTAGGCGACTGTTAGTTGGTATCCACTTGAACAGTGTAGGATCATATGAGAGTATTTAGAGAAGATGACTAATCTCAACCATACCAAGGTATTTGTGCGACACCAGGTAATTCCCGTCAATTGGTCACCAGTGAATGTTGGACACCAAGAAGTAAACAGCTACATGAATTACTCACTAATGGCCAGTTCTAATCCATAACTGATTCGTTTGGTTCCATCATTAGCCGACTAACAGTCCTGATATACCAGTCAAAAGTCATTCGATTTAAGTTTCACTCTTGTTTCCACTCATCAGTAAAGTGTGTGGATAATCTTTAGGGTAATGTCACCTCTTTCTGTTGCCTTCATCTAATCATTCAACTGGAATCATATGGATTGGGGGACAATGTAGTATTACTGGTGTAGTAGATTTCATACGACATTAATGAACAGTTACCATAAGATAAATAAATTTCAATGACAACTTACCTTGTAAGCATATTTATCAAATCCTAATTGATCAGAATTGAACTTCACTTCAATATCCTTTTGTAGTTCAACAAAGGTTTGTGCAGTTTTACTGCGTAACCCCGCTTCTTTCGCTTCTTGTATTGGTCTAAAAGTGTGGTGGCGGATGAAGTGTGTGAGGGGGGGTCAAAAGAAGATTTTTTTTCATAGTGAGTAAATGAATACGGAATAGTTGGATACATGTATATTGAAAATATCTTATGCCAATTATGTGTAATCCAAATATTTCGAACATTTTTTTCAAGCATATGACTTCTTGGTCTCACAGAGGAGAGAGAAGAGAATTGAAAATTTCTACTTTGAAACAACCCCTAAACTTTGGTCATTTGTTAAATCCAGAAATTGGTTTTAATGTCAGTTGCAAACTATGTGTAAATGTTATGAATTGCGTTTACCCAAAAACATTCCTTCAAGCTGGGGAATTTCCGTGACTGGTAATGTGACCTAGCAGTCTGAAGAGCAATACGAATCCAATGTGCAAACGAATCTACTCTGATAGCTAGTCAGAAAGTCAACTATCACAACAACAATAGCACGAGCATACGAAGACAAGAAGAAAAAATGGACTGTTTCACCAACAATCAAAACAGTTGAAATCAATGCTGAATATATACATTTTAAAACAACCTTGACGAGACTGAATCCACTACCATTGTTGAGTGACTGTCCTCAATTCCGACTTAGTTGAACCAACTGATCGCCACTTCTCATTAAAACTTCAGGACTCACCTCTCGAAGCTGGTCACCAATGAGTACTAGATCAGTTTTATTTATAGGTTTGTCGCAATTTATCAGTTTCATTTTAGCATTCATCATGGACTGACATCAGTTGGAGGAACATTGGAAACCTAGGAGTACTGGACAGATGTTTCGTCCTAGTATGGGGCTCCTCAGCAGTGCATACCCGTGACCCCATCCACGAAGAGTTTCATATTATTATCACTAATATAATTATTATTTGTCCTTTGGGTTCCTAGTAGAACATAGGGATTCAGTAGCACGCCTCCACTGCACTCTGTTCTCTGAAATCTTTTGAACCTGGTTACATGACTGCTCACAACCTTTCATTTCCTCCTCACACAATCTCCTCCATGTCACCCTCGCCCCCGACGCCCAACTCGTCGTTTCCCATTTAAATTTCACTCAATGGCCTAGTCTGGCCTGGTTTTGAGTGTGGTGTCCCCAATCGGCCTTCTCAGTGTATGCTCAATCCAATCCATTTCCACATTCTTCTTCTACATATTTGTTGGAGAATGGGTTCTTGGTTGGTTCATTGCCAGCCAGCCAGCCAGCCAGCCAGCCAGCCAGCCAGCCAGCCAGCCAGCCAGCCAGCCAAGTTCCTTGTCGTTTATTCTTTCTGGCCATCGGATCGACCTTCAGTATCGAGTGAGCGTAGACAGCAGCTGTTGATGTATGTCTGTAGTTTGTTGGAAATGCTTTCGTAACGCGTCGTCAAGTCTCTCAACCATCACATCGACGCACTGACTTACTTGACAGACATTTGTGTTGAAACTCCGTATCCTGTTCACGCTTTATGGTGAGTGGAGTGCAGTGTAGTAGATCTCCACACTGATTTCAGGTTAATGAATGCCTGTCTTGATATCTTTCTGATCCTGGCTTCGACATCATCATCTGTGCCGCCGCCACCTGTAGTTGAAACCATGCTGCCTTACCTAAGCAGTAGGTGAAAGAGACTTTTTCCCATTGGTGGTGATTGGTTGTTGTTGTGGTGGTGGGTTGGGTATCTTCATCACCACCGTCGTCTCTACGTTCACCTGAAGTCCCGTCTTCGCTGCTTCTTCTGTTAACTTGTTGGTTTTCGCCTGCAGATCTTCGAGCTTGTGTAACATTAAACATAAATCATCATTGGCGAAATCCAAATCTTCTAGGGTCTTTTCATAGGCCAAACAGCCTATGCCTCTTCTGTATATCTTGATAGGTAGGGGAAATAAAAGTGTTAGAAAATGGGATGGGCAATTTGCAGATCACTAACACATTCCACGGTCCACCTAGACATTCCTCACAGTTCAGTAATTTTTTTCTAACTGCTACCCCACTGTAGTGTCGTGTGTAATTTCTCCATGGAAACTACCTTTTTGTGCTGAGATCACTCCAATCTTGCTATTCAAATCTATAAATTAGCATGAGTGGTTTCTAACTACTGATTTTATTCAGTAGTATATTTGCATATAGATTTCGTTTCCTTTACTAATTCGAAGAAGGCAAGTGGATGCCTCGAGAAAAGAGAGAGAAAGTAGTTTACAAGTATAGTGGCCAGACACTTGATTGAATAGGGATACTGAACACACATCTTCGAAGCATTCAGGATAATAAATGAATAAAACTTGCCAAGTCTACTATGCTTCGATGTTAAAAATGGATAGTGGCTAGCAGTGGAATGAAGGAAGTGCGTCAGCTGGATAGTATCTGCCTCCTAATGAATGCTGTTGTTCTCACGAAACAAGCGTCCTGGAGTTTACTGCTACCCACTACCCATCATTGATATCAAGAGTGAAAATACAAGCAATGTTGAGACATCCTCTTGGGAGCTCATATCCCAGTTATAGTCGATCGATTCAGTCGAATCCACAACGAAGACTTATAAGCTATAAAATCAAAATCTACAATGGTTTCTTAAAACTATCGCAACCAGATAGCTGAAAAGCAACTTTGGTACACAAAGAGAGACCAATCCTTCTTTGCCCCGATAACTTGATGTTATTTTAGTGACATCATATCTTCTATTTCTAGTGAGGTCCTGATAGTATCGACTTTGAGAGTTTTTGTTTATTAGTGAACTTATATAATTGCTCAGTTATTTAGCAACTCTCTTCTTGTAAAAATATATTCGTTTAACCCCAGTTTTTTGCTAAAATATCTAGCCATGGTTTGACAGACTTGTATTATTGATACTTAGCGACGATTGAAAGTGAAATGAAAGTCTGGGCCGTGGTTATCTTAGATAACCATACTGATTATCTCTAAAACGCTCACTTTGGTCTGGGATGAGAAGTCCTGACTGGGAAGCCAGGGTGAATACGATGAACGGACAGCAATGCATCACAAATTCAAATAGTAGACAGTCAAAACCCTTGTTGACTGAAGTAAAACTAAGATATGATCAGTAGCTGGGTATAGAAGTTCATTAAGTAGAACACCGATTTGATGACCTGGAGGCTGCTGGTTCAAACCCTAACTTGACCGAAACTTTCATGCCACCTTCGATCATCATCAAGTATCAAATTTAGGACGATCAGTCCGATCATATAGGCATCGCTATTGATATTAAGTGTGAATAAATTACTGTTAACTATGAAGTTCAAAAGCTCGCCTGGTTAACTAGTTCACTAGTTACAAACCGGTCCTAAGACCGGGTAAACAGGGAAGGTTGGGAGCAGGGATAACAACACTACACCGTAAAAATAATCCAACCGCTAAACAAACTTCAAAGCACAAACAAAATATAAAAAATAAAAACAAAATTATTCCTCGTTGGAATCGGAGAGGCTAAATGAAGCCACTTGGTGAAAGCCTTCGGGAAGCCAGTTGACCGATGTGTCTTCCCTTCTTTCGAGGAAAGCGAAAGTAAACGTGGGGACATGGAATGTCCACACAATGTTTAAACATAACAAGGCTGTCCAGACTGCAAACGAGATGAAGAGGTATCACATTGAAGTGCTAGGAATTTGTGAAAGCAGATGGAATGGGAGTGGAGTCTCCAAACTGTCAACTGGAAAGGAGAGTCAATAATCTACTCCGATATTGTCACCCAGACGACAACCACAAGCACACTCAGTTTACGAGTGGCTATCATGATGTCTCGAAGAGCAGCATCGAAGGCTCTCATGCAGTGGGAACCAATCAATCTCCTCATGCAGGATCATAACATCAAGGTTCAACTGAAAAGGAAGGAGAGTCACAATCATTCAATACTACGACACGCACCGACAAATAATGCAGATGAAGAGAAGAAGGAGGAATTCTACAGACAACTGCAATCAACACTGGACAAGACACCACGCACGTTGGCGATATCAAAATTCTAATGGGCGACACGAATGCCAAACTGGGAGGGGCGGACAACACAGGAAGAGAACTCATCATGGATCGAGATGCGCTAAGTGAGAATTGTTTGCAGAATTCTGTGCATTCAACGATTTGTGATTGGAGGCAAAGCAGTGTGTTCAAGCACAAGGATATACACAAAGCGATATGGATTCGACTTCACCAGACACCACGACACACTACACTGGAAATCAGATCGACTTTATCTCAATCTGAAGAAAGTGGAGATGCAGTCAGCCTACTTGACACTAGGTCAAGAAGAGGAGCAGATGTGGGCTCAGACCACTACCTAGTGCAAGGAACCTGCCTTCCAAATCAAGTTGAAAGCCTTCAAGGAAGTTGGTGATAGACGACCACAGTTGAAGTTGAACACCAAGAACAGAGACTGAACTGAAGGAGGAAACTACGAAGGAAATCTTCACGTCAGTCAGCCATCAAGACAAAGTGGGAGATATCGAGGAACATCCGTGGAGAAACCTGTGTGGAATAACACTGGAAGTCTTTGAAAGAGATGTGGAAAGGAACCTGCACAACCGTATTAGGAAGGAAGAAGAAAGAAGAAGAAGATAAGGAATGGATGTCGATGGATACATGGAAGCTGATAGAGCAGGGAGAGGAGGATGGTGAAGCAGAAGATAAACCAGTGCAGTGCAAGGATGCTCATCGACAAGAGGAACTGAGTACAATGTATAAAACACTGCGCTGGACAAAGAAGTGAAGAAGAGTGCACGCAAAGACAAAAGACACTTCTACGAAACAGTGGCAAGTGAGTCAGAACAGGGTGCTGGTAGGAGAGACAGAAACCTGACAACATTGTTTCAAGTAACCAGGTTACTATCTGTGAGGGAAGAGGTCAATGCAGATGAAACCAATGAAAGATGATGACGGAAATTTAATTACGAAAGAAGAGAAACAAAGGAAATGATGAGCTGACCACTTCAAAAAGCTCTTGAATCGACCACCACCACCACCACCTGCAACTCCTCCAGAAATACCACCTACAGCCCAGCCACAGAACTACAAGTGAACATAAATCCTCCAACAAAAGTGGAAGTCCTGAACGCCATAAAGCTACTGAAATGTGGGAAAGCATTAGGACCAGATGGGATCCCGTCAGAAGCACTGAGAGCAGATGCAGGGATAACAGCTTGCATGCTCACACCAGTATTGCAGAAGGTCTGTAAGGAATGGGAGGCACCTGCAGATTAGAAGGGATACCCTGTCAAACTGCCGACGAAGGGAGACCTCAGTGTTTGCAAGAAGTGGCGAGGAATCATGCTGCTATCCACTCCAAGCAAAATATTAGGCCACATCATCCTGGAGAGACTAAAGGATGCGCTGGATTCAAAACTACAACCGGAACGGACTGGCTGGATTCAGGAAGTACAAGTTATATGTGGACCAAATTGCAACGCTTCGCATCATCATAGAACAGAGTATAGAATGGCAGTCAACCCTCTATCTCAACTTCATCGACTTTGAAAAGGCCTTTGACAGCGTTGACCGACAAGTAATTTGGCAACTGTTGCAACAATACGGAATACCACAAACATTTATCAATCTCATTCAACAACTATTTGAAGATGCCACATGTCAAGTAATTCACAATGGGAAGCTCAGTGATGCTTTTGGAGTGGAGACAGGAGTGAAAGAAGGTTGCCTACTATCCCCGTGATATTCCTGATTGTGGTCGACTGGACTAGGTCATGCAGCAAACAGTGAGGAGCTGTGAGAAGAGGGGGATACGCTAGACCGCGGAAAAGAACCTAGACGATTTGGATTTCGCCAGTGATGACTTGTATCTAATGTCACACAAACATGAAAATCTACAGGCGAAAACTGACAAGTTGACAGAAGAGGCTGGGCAGGGCAGCGAAGACCGGACTTCCTACAGGTGAATATGGAGAAGACACAGGTGATGAATATACTGCACCAACAACTCAAACAGCAACAACAAGCCCTAATCACCACCCACGGGAGAGAGAAATCTGAAGGAAGTAACTTCTTTCACCTACCTAGGCAGGGCAGCACTGTTTCAACTACAGGTGGCACAGACGAGGATGTCAAAGCCAGGATCGGAAGAGCAAGACAGACTTTAATTAGCCTGAAAGCAGTATGGAGATCTTCTACACTCAGCATAAAGCGTGAACAAGATCCCGATTTTCAACACCAACGTCAAATCAGTGCTTCTGTATGGCTCAGAGACTTGACGCGTTACGAAAGGGATTTCCAACAAACTACAGACATTCATCAACAACTGCTGCCTACACTGGCTCGATACTGCAGATCAGGTGGCCAGAATAATAAGAATAAACAACAAGGAACTCTAGCTGGCTGGCGACGAACTAACCAAGAACCTATCGCTGAATAAATATGCATAAGAAAGTGAAAGTGGAAGTGGAGATGGATTGGATTTGGCATACACTGACAAGGCCAACTGGGGATATGACCCACCAAGCCAGGCCCTCAAGTGGAACCCAGATGGGAAGCGACGAGTTGGGCGTTGGGGGCGAGGGTGACATGGAGGAGATCGTGTGAGGAAGAAATGAGAGCTTGTGGGCTGTTGTGGAGCCAGGTTCAAAAGATTGCAGAGAACAGAGGGGAATGGATACGTGCTACTGAAGCCGTATGTTACACTAGGAACCTAAAGGACAAATAGATAAATAATGAAGTTCAAGTTTTAAATATGAATCATCATGAATTTCTGCTGTATATCCCGTTTTTTCCCGAACTTTTGCCTGATTTTTGCCTATAACTTTGAAATAACTTTACCACTGCTTTTTTCTCACCGTTGCTACCTTTTGTTTTTCCCACCGCTTCCGAAAGCTGAACTCTCGTTGGTTTTTAACTCTTTCAACTTGTCAGTGGATTCAGTTCAACCTGGTAGGCCTCACTGGTCACAACTTTCGATTGGAACCTCTAGAATCACCACTGAAAGCTAATCCTGAATGAGCGTTAGGTTGATTCAGTTTTGAGGTTTGTGGGGTTTTATTGATTTCAGGTTGGTATTTGTCATCAACACTAATGTCTGTCAAGTAAGTCAGTGCGTCGATGTGATGGTTGAGAGACTTGGCGACGCGTTACGAAAGCATTTCCAACAAACTACAGACATACATCAACAGCTGCTGTCTACGCTCACTCGATACTGAAGGTCGATCCGATGGCCAGAAAGAATAAACGACAAGGAACTCTGGCTGGCTGGCTGGCTGGCAGGCTGGCTGGCCGGCTGGCTGGCTGGCTGGCTGGCTGGCTGGCTGGCTGGCTGGCTGGCTGGCTGGCTGGCTGGCTGGCTGGCTGGCTGGCTGGCTGGCTGGCTGGCTGGCTGGCTGGCTGGTTGGCTGGCTGGCTGGCTGGCTGGCTGGCTGGCTGGCTGGCTGGCTGGCTGGCTGGCTGGCTGGCTGGCTGGCTGGCTGGCTGGCTGGCTGGCTGGCTGGCTGGCTGGCTGGCTGGCTGGCTGGCTGGCTGGCTGGCTGGCTGGCTGGCTGGCTGGCTGGCTGGCTGGCTGGCTGGCTGGCTGGCTGGCTGGCTGGCTGGCTGGCTGGCTGGCTGGCTGGCTGGCTGGCTGGCTGGCTGGCTGGCTGGCTGGCTGGCTGGCTGGCTGGCTGGCTGGCTGGCTGGCTGGCTGGCTGGCTGGCTGGCTGGCTGGCTGGCTGGCTGGCTGGCTGGCTGGCTGGCTGGCTGGCTGGCTGGCTGGCTGGCTGGCTGGCTGGCTGGCTGGCTGGCTGGCTGGCTGGCTGGCTGGCTGGCTGGCTGGCTGGCTGGCTGGCTGGCAATGAACCAACCAAGAACCCATTCTCCAACAAATATGTAGAAGAAGAATGTGAAAATGGATTGGATTGAGCATACACTGAGAAGGCCGATTGGGGACACCACACTCAAAACCAGGCCAGACTAGGCCATTGAGTGAAATTTAAATGGGAAACGACGAGTTGGGCGTCGGGGGCGAGGGTGACATGGAGGAGATTGTGTGAGGAGGAAATGAAAGGTTGTGAGCAGTCATGTAACCAGGTTCAAAAGATTTCAGAGAACAGAGTGCAGTGGAGGCGTGCTACTGAAACCGTATATTCCACTAGGAACCCAAAGGACAACTAATAATATAATGATAATATAATACCTAAATGTTGTTGTTTCATTATGGTGTGTATCAAATGAATTTCAAACTTGTCAAGTTTATATGTCCTCAACCATGGAGTGAATTAAACAGCAGTGCACTTACCTGATAAGATTCAATGTTGCACGAAGAAGGAGGCCAGCTATAATGATCCGTTTAAATGCTTTTAAGGGCTAGGAAATGGAAATGAAATTGTTGACAAATAACAAAACTGTTGATTAAAAACTATCAGAAATACAGAATGATGGTCAAAGTCATAAGAAAACTTGATTTTTGATAGAATTTGATACAATCAACTCGCTGATGACAAGTGTAGTGGTCTAATGACGGACAAAAGATCATCAAAAGTTTTTTAAAGTAATAGAAAAATGTAGAACCCAATAAGATTTGCATGAATAAGTGGCTGGATGACTATTGCTGTTGTGCCGGTTTACTTTTTGTCTGCTATGTGTCCAATGAATTAAGGGATTCACTATCAAAATGCAACATAATTTATGTTAGTTGGTTGGAAGCTATCAACTGAATATGCATTTAGCGCTTGCTGTCATTCATCAAAAAGGTGTATTTAGAAGCTTAAAGGAATGGATGGTTCCTGAGTGATTCAAGTCAGTCAACAGTGTTGCAGTCAAAAATATTACTACTGAGCTATTTGGATCAATTCGAATCACTTTGAGAAAATCATTCACCTCGAGATTGAAGATACTCCCTACTAACTGGTACTAAACAAACACGAAACTTTGGTGGGCACATTGTAAAATGATCGATTGAATTCGGTCAGTACTCAGGACTAGACAACTTGACCAATCGCTGAAATCAAAAGATTTCTTAGTCTCATCCGGATTTTACTTTTTTCAGTCAAATATATGTTAATTGATTTAAAGCTGGTATTCATCATGGACAAACACCAGTTGGAGAAACATTGGAAACCTCGGAGCACTGGACAACTGTTTCGTCCTAGTGTAGGACTCCTCAGCCGTGCCTATCCATGACCCCACCCCATGGAGGATTGAACCAACGATCTTCATGTTCCGTAGTCAGCACCTCACCACTGATCCACTGCGTCGCAACCCAATAGTTCATGTTTCCTACTTCTGTCAGTTCACGATATAGCGCAACCTCCATCCAATGCCGTCGTTGAGTAACTGTCCTCATGTTTGACTTGGTTAACTCTACTGGTCATGACTTCTGATTGGAACTTCGAGAATCACCTCTCGAAGCTAGTCACCAATGAGCGTTAGATTAATTCCAACCTAAAATCAATTAATAAATCTCCTCAAACCCTCAGATAGAAATATATTTTAAGACTAGAGTAACGTTCCTTCAGAAGTTCAGTAATGTTTCACTTACCGTTCAATTTATTGACTTCACCATAGAAATGTTTGGTCTTTAATTGACTCATTTTTGATCTGAGTTGAGTACATCAGAAGCTCTTTAATATATACCAGCTGAAACAGTGAATATTGTCTTATAAACTGGCTTGGATAGTTCTTCTACCCAGATGAGATCTGCAAAAGCACGCTACTGAGGATACCTTACTTAGGTGTGAAAAAACAAGTATCCGATGCCTATCTTCCAGTTCCTCAAGACTACTCATCAAACATAGGTGTTCATTAGTGAGGATATGATAGATTTACTGAATCACTACTCTAGGTATAGTACTCGAGAATAACTAAAGTTAAGGCATCTCCTCAAACTGAGTTTCAGTGCAAAAATTCGACAGCAATTTACCTATCAGGATGGTTGAATATCTTGTCTTTTTCATCTTGGAAAGACTCGACATCTAATCCTTCCGACGAAGCTACAACACTAATGTAGAATGCCTTAATCTTCAGTATTTAGGTAAATGGCCTGGATCCATCATGACAAGCGCTTTTACGACCTATTCGTTATCATCCTGCAAGTCTGCGTCTATCAAATAGAAGTTCCATTTATTTCACATTACTGGCATTCTCATTTCTCATCGAGTCATGTCTCTCCCAATAAAATGATTGATCAATACAGTCATGAAGTGTTCTTGCCGTATATTTTTCATAGCAATACACTTTTGAATAAGTTATGCTTTCCATGAACATCACTTATATGATGAAGCGTGTGGATATATCTGTACCCAGAACACTTTCATTGTGTGTGTTGAAGGTTTGACTACCTCCTGTAGGAAGTCGAATTTCGATGCCAGTTTGAATTTATCAGGGTATGTTATTATACGCCGAATGAATAACAACATTGAAAAACAAAGTACACTACTGAATTAAAATTATAGTAGTACAATGTGAGTCTGTTAAAATAAAAATAAGTAGCTCATAGCACAATATCGGGAAACGCGGTATGCTTAAAACAAGTAGTCACTTTTCTAGACCTGTAGTACATATTGCATATGCGTACAAAGATGAACCATGGATATCTTAACTAGCCTCTGCAATCTGGTTACGGTAAACTATTTGAAACAATTAGTTCCCGTTATAAACTTTGACAAAACAATAAGAAGACGTAAATCGTCTGGACCACGTGATTTATATTCGCACAGCACATTTCGAATTATCTGATCACACATGTATTCGTCATACGTATTTATACGAAAGTCTACCAAGAGTCTTCTGGTGGCCTGCCTGAACTCTGGGCTACCAAATAAAGTTGATTAACTTCAGACACTATTGTCCATAAATGTCTATCGAAACACAGGTGTAATAATGCTACAGGAAACATAGCTTCATAACCTGTATGATGATGACTTAGTCCACTTAGACAGTTTCAAATTATTTCGACATGATCGAAGCTTTTCCAAAAAGAAATGTGGTGGTGCAACAACATTTATCAATGCAAATTGATCATCCTCTTTCTGCTTCTCTAACAATTGTCGTCCTAAACATTTCAGCAAATACAAACATGTGTAAATAACGAACATTTATGTCACAACTAACTTCAGTTCCTTAGATTTGCCAACTTTCACTGATGAATTCACTGAATTAGCTGCCCGGGTTTCATGTAACTCTTTGTCTATAGTCTGTGAAGATTTTAACTCATGTGATTACAGTTTTCTAGTATCATTGGGTCATAAAAATATGATTAACTTTTCCACTCGTCTCGACAACACTCTAAACTTAGTATTTACAAATGAATCTGGCATACATGAATCCCGTAAACGGGCTCCACTGCTAAATTCTGACCACTGTATTGTACGTGTTTTGCCTAAAGTGTACGGCGAATTGCACACGAAAGCTTTCAGACACCTTTCCGAAAACGTTCAGTAAAGATGCTATTGATAAGAGAATATATTACATCTGAGAAGCATGCTTATCGAAACAGACTGGGATATATTTACTGATGAATTTTAGACAACACTATCACCAATATCACAAGCTCAGATTCTGTCTCGATATTTGCTGCACTGCTGAAACAATCCACATGAGATTCCACAGACCTTCCTTTCCTTATCTCAAGAGGTTCCGGAAAGAAAAGGAAAGATTGATGAAGCGTGTGGATATATCTGTACCCAGAACACTTTCATTGTGTGTGTTGAAGGTTTGACTACCTCCTGTAGGAAGTCGAATTTCGATGCCAGTTTGAATTTATCAGGGTGTGTTATTATAAGCCAAATGAATATAACACACACACACACACGTGAGGAGTCGTCCTGGCGTTAAAAGACTTAACTGCCTAATTAAGTCTGAAATACAACGTCTGAATACTACTTACAACCAGAAGTTTCTATCATGTTAGAAATCTTCCAATATATGGAAATTATTTCAAGAGCTTACTGGTAGAAAACAGATGACAAAAGAAGCTTGTTCGGATATCTGCGTGTTAAAGAAGTCATTTATACGTCGGCAAGCTGATTTCACACTTCTTAGCGTCCAAAGTTAAATGAACAGCTACTTTCGAGGGTTTAATACACATGATGTATTGAAATGTCTAAAATCCTTGAATCTATCCCAAAGCTTAGGTCCTGATGGTGCTTCTAGTATTACATTTAGAAAATGTGTAGATAATTTTTTTCCTCCCCTTTACAGGTATCTTCAATGCATCGTTTTCTAAAAACATAATACCCACTGCTTGGAAGATCGAATTTATACCTGTGCCTAAGTCATCTTCTGGATGAGGTGTTACTTTTCGACCCATCGCTACAACTTCCCTTTTTCTGAAGACAATGGAGAAATTACTTCTCCTTGTGATTGAGCCTTCACTGATGGGATTCAGAGATACAAATCAGTTTGCTTTCAAACACCAGAGGAGTACTTTAGATGCAGCCACAGTCTTGCATCATCATAATATTGTTTCTAGTCTCGACAAAGGTGTTAAGTATGTTCGTCGTACCTTTTTGGACTACTTATCAGCCTTTGACTCTGTTCCTAGACCACTCTTGTTGAACGAGCTTGTCATAGTTCATACTGAGCCATGGGTCACAAAGTGGTTGTCTTCTTATTTTTATGAAGGGAAACAGTATACTGTCTATAAAGGGAAGCATTCCACTTCGTTTATTGAAGCTGGCGTGACCCGAGGTGCTGTACTTTCTCCTTTTATGTTTTCTTTCTTTTTGCATGATCCACCGTATTCTGTTGAAACTAATTCTATAAAGTATGTTGATGACCTGACAGTGTCTATTCCAGTCAATTCTCACTTATATGGCTCTGAAATAAGTGGATTCCTGTCCCTCTTATTGACCAATGATCTCTCACAAATAGTGTCAAGTTAAACCATTCTAAATGTCAGACTGTTAATATTTAGCCTCAGGTGTAAACAAGACGGACTTGTGTGAGCTGTTTAAGTCCCATGACACCTATAGCAGCAGTACTGATGGTATTTCTGCAGAAAGTAAATCGACTGTTAACTATCTTAGAGTGAGTTTTACTTGTGATCTTTGTTGGTCGTCTCATATCTTGTTGACTTGTAAAAATAATCTTTCGTTTAACTTATTACATAAATAAACTGAGCCTCTCTGGTATAACTCAACCTCTTCTTTTACAATTTATTAATTCCTGGATTTGACCTATTCTTCCCTATTGTTCCTTGTTGATCTTTCCTAGTCTACTACTAAAAAAGGACTATACTGTATTGCGTAGGTCTTTGAAAGCCATCAGCGAGTAGGGTGAGTGGTGCACCTCTGGTTCAACTGATTAACACTTTGGTTGATAGGCATTTAAATCCCAGGAAGCAACTAGCTACAGAAATTCTAACTGACACTGAGTATCCACTTCACTCACAGCTTTCCTCATGTATCTCCTCAGGGAGGATAAGAAGAAACTACATAAGACTGTACGCTAGTACAGCTAAGTATAAGAATTCGACTGTACCTAGCCTAATATGCATATCGTTTGAGGAAAAAAGTGTTAGAACAGAAATCACACATTGAATTTGTAACAGTGTAACAACGTAAGACTTTCTTATTTTTAATATTCTTTACATTATGATAAACTGGTTGGTTGTGGCTAGCAGAAAAAACCAGGAAGCTCATTTTGTCCTATTTGGGACTCGTCAGCTGGATGTACCTGCACCCCAATGATGTTGTTCCCACTGGAACTCGAACCTCGTACCCATAGATTCAAACTCGACTATGCCACGGAGGAACGATAGCCACTTCTTGTACAACGGATAGTAGTTATTATTATTTATTGACATGTTATGCTCCATTGTTCTGCTGGATCGAATTGGTCGACCTCTATTAGCATATGAGCTCCTATGCGCATGTCTCGATATTGTCTGAATGTTAATTATGGTAAATTGGTTGTTTGTGGCTAGCAGGGGAATCCAATGGGAACAAGATCACTGGGGTGCAGGTACATCCAGCTGACGAGTCCCAAATAGGACGAAACACGCGTCCTGGATTCTTCTGCTAGCCACAAACAACCAATTTACCATAATTAACATTCAGGCAATATCGAGGCATCCGCATAGGAGCCCATATGCCAAAAGAGGTCGAACAATTCGATCCAACATAACAACGGAGAATAACATGTATGTCAATAAACAGTAATTCTTTACATTACTTAAATGTTTATAATACAATCCGAAATGTTGTAAAGGATCACACATACATACACATCTATTTTGTTGTTGTTGTAATATATCATGCCGAGAATTCCAAATTGTCTTGGTTGTATTGTGTTCTCTGAGCTGGGTTGTTTAATCGTGAAGCTTTCGTCACCTTTCTAGATGATATCATCATCACTAACTTCAGTATGAAGAGATTGTCAGTATCTCTCCGCGAGTGATTTAGTAGCTTGTCTTGACAAAGTGATCTGTGATTGGTTGTTTCCTTTGATTGTTGTGTCATTGATTGTATTGACTTTCCTGTTGGCTGTTCCTCTGCTTCACCTCTGACCTTTCTGTCGTTTATCATTTTTCTTATTGGTTGATAGATCGGGTCTATGTCTATACATCTATTGATTGCTGACTGACCTGAGTGCCAAGCTTCTAGGAATTCTCTGATGATATTCTTTGTTTCCTCTCTCCATCCAAAATTTCTACATTGTCGAAATTGAATTCATGTCCATAATTATCTACATGCATTGAAATAAGTGATGAAATGTTGTGACATTTAGTAGCCAATTGGTGTTTATGTAGACGAAGACCGCTTCGTCAAAGCAAGCTACTAAATCACTCACGGAGAGATACTTACAGCTCACTTCATGCCGAAGTTAGTGCTGATGATGTCGTCTAGAAAGATGATGAAAGCTTCACGATTAAAAAACCCATCTCAGATAACGCAATACAACCAAGACCATCCACTTGAGCTACAAATATTCCCCACTAATTCCAAACTGTACCACAAATTATTGCCATTTATTGACATACTTGTTATTCTCCGTTTTTATGTTGGATCGAATTGTTCTCCCTCTATTGGCATATGGGCTCCTATGCGGATGCCTCGATATTGCCTGAATGTTAATTATGATAATTTGGTTGGTTGTGATTAACAACGCGCATCCTGAATTCTCCTGCTAGCCACAACCGACCAAATGTGCCACAAACTGTTTGGAATAAAGTGATTATTATTATTATTATTATTGTTATTATTATTATTATTATTATTATTAGTGATAAGGGATGTGAAACTGAAAAGAGGTCAAGTAGGAAGGCTGAATTAAAAGTCCAAATTAAGAGTGGAAATCAGCGCAGCGAAAATAATAGTACATTGAACTTGGTTTTCATAGTTGAATTCACCAAGGAAGATTTAATTTGATAACAAAATGCTTTCTGAACACACAAAGATGGTTTAAACTTCTTAATAGTTATGACAGCCTAGATACATTTAAGGATCCTTCACAAACACATTTTGTAAATAGGTCTAAAGGAAGTGGCCACATCAATCCTGTGACCTGTTACAACGATATGAGTTTAGAAAACTTAATTCGCATTTGAAGCCACTCTGGAATATATCCTGAGGCCCTTACTTGCATGGATCTATGGATCCTCCCCGTGTATATGTCATAACATGTACGTTTGAATTGGTAGATGCAATGGGATGTGAAATTGTCGTTCACATCCTGCAAGGGTTTGGGAGAATATACAGGCTTGGTGGTTGCTATGAATCGAAGCCTAGCTGCATAGTTAGTCCTTCTAACAGCAGCGTCAACTCTCTGTTTAAGCATTGCGCTATGAGAGTCACCTTGATATAGAAGACTAGGATAAAGTGAAGAGCTGTTTATGGCACTCTAGATATTTTGTTCTACCTTATAAATTTTGATGGATAGTTATTTTCTAACAGCATTTTAGTTAATGCTCCTCTTTCGTCTTCTAGAGTGTTATATGTGCATATTCGCTGACTTATACTGAATAAGCATCTAACTAACTTTCGCTTGTACTGAACTGGACAAAATCTATACTAATTCAAATATTGCTCTGTCCATGTGAGTTTTCTGTAAATGGATCGTTTTATGAATCCACCATGTCACCGACCAATTAATATGTTCAAGAAAGGCAAACAGTCATCTTTCACTTCTACATATGTCAAGAATATGCTGTCCTGTGCTTCGTTCAATTGGTTTAGAATTGAAGTAAACTGACTCGAATTATCACAAATAATTAGGACATCATTAACATATCTTCGATATAGATGAGCTTAATCAATTAGGTTCTCAGCTAAGTTTTCCATATGTAACACGTATATGTTAGCTAAGCGAGGGGGTGGCCAGAAGGACTTGCCATGGCAACGCCGATTAACCTCGAGGAAAGTGTTCACCCTTGAATGTGAACTCAATATCGCTTGAAATGATTCAAAGAAATTGATCAAAGGGACATTGATGAATAATGAGTTAACGTCAAATGAACACTCTTCAAATGTATCTTTTAAACTATAATTAAAATATGTCCATGACGTCTGAGTAATTGTGAATTTTACTGGTGTGAGCTTGTCAGTCATATTAACTGCATAAGTTACCATACGAATCGTGTTGGTAATACTTTTAAAAGTGTTTGAGAGACCCTTAGTCTGTGAGTGACATCAACCTGGACTATATATGTTACCGGTTTTAATTTTCAGGGTTTAAAAAAAAATAAAACTCAAGAACTAATGCCATGGTGTACTATTCGATAAACTACACCTTTTTTAAACCAATAAGGATTCTAACGATCCATCAATATCCTAGTAAGTAGCATATAATTGGAAACCATCAGGCAGTCAATCATCAACACACTAGAGTGTCTCTACTTTCAATATACACTAATGCGGATATTTCAAGTTGTTATTCATCGTAGACTGACATCAGTTGGAGGAACAAAGGAAACCTGGGAGCACTGAACAACTGTTTCAACCGACTAGTGTGGGACTCCTCAGCAGTGCGCACCCAAAACTCCGCCACGGATTGAACCCGCGACCTTCAAGTTCCGCAGCCAACACATTACCATTGAACCACTGGGTCAGAATTCAATCGTCCATATTTCCAACTTTTGTTAGCTCACGATATAGTGCAACCGCAACTAATGCGGATAACTAATAACTAGAATTTTTATCGATTTAAAAAGTAGAAAAGATCTTTCATGCATACCTGAATTTTCTTCGCTAAATTCCGTTTGAATTTATTTGATAAATCAACTTCATCGGTGTCATCAAGGTTATCACTCGAGGATAAACTGGATGAAGAAGATGATGATGATGATGATAAGGCGATAGGAGGAGAAAGAGGTGTAAAGTGTGTGTCATCATCTTCTTTTCCTTTCTCTGTTGCCTTTGTTTTCTTTAATATTTCTGTTTCATTATCTCCTGAACTATCCTGGTAGCTGTATGTATGGATTCCCATGGTTTCGTTATCTTCAATTTTTTGTCTAATATCTGATATACTTAGACGTAAATTACACGATTTCCTGCCATTATTAATTCCAATAACACTTCCATTTTTCATCTGAGATCTTTTTCGAAGTGTATCGTTGTCAATGCTAGATGACTGTTTTTTAGATGGGTAACGATTTGCATGAAATTCAATGTTCAAGAACTCATCCTTATCATGATCATCACTATCAGTGGCATTCATACGATATCGACTTGGAAAGAGATCAGATTTTACATCCATATCTTCTTCAGCTTCATTCTCCTTCAATGTATACTCTTGGAGTAGACGGGAACCCGCACTTTGAATATAACGTTTAGGTTTACGTAATAACAAGGGTGTAGCAATCTTACGCCCACCTTGAATTAAAAATCTCTGTAATTCTAATTCCCATGGTGAATTCAATCGTATATTAATCAACTTATGATGACCATATGGATTCGATTTACTAGATGATATTCTTGATAAGTGTAGATCATAATGTTCAATGTTCAATTTTCGCAAATTGGCGACTTCTTCAAGACTAACACGCTTTCCATGTTGATTGTAAATAAACATTGTATAATGCTTGTATTTTAGAATGAAAAAAAAAGAGAAATAAAACTTAAACGGAATCACTAAGTTTCTTTTAATTTCTGAGCTTAAATATATTTATTGAATAAAATTATGATGGTATCGTATGTCAATGACCTTAACTGTTTGAATCAATAAAGCGAAGTGATTAGTTAACAGAAATGTACAAATTAGTATGAACTCCCGAAGATTCTCCACTACAGTGCACATAATTATGAACCAATTAAATTTGAAGAATTAGACAAGACTGAACTAGCATACCGAATAAATGGTCTAATATGAATTAGTGTAGAATCTCCAGTTGAAAACTTCGAAGCTGAGTTAATAAGCTCTTATTGTAGAAATATCCTCATATCGTTTACTTTTACATCCTTATATAGTGTGTCAGAACATACCTCTTACTCACAGCTTGTACCTGTATTCTGCTGCTGTTGATCTGAAAGTGACTGAAAGCAGTCATCCATTATTTTAAACATCATCAAAGTACTCTCTGTTTTATTAAGTAGCGACAGTCAATCCCTGTCATAAGAAATAGACAAACAGCCTTAAATTCATGAGTAAGCTGCCAACCAACCTTCCTATTCTGCACAATTGCCAGTGTGGTTAAAACTTATCTGAGTAATATCCTTTGCATTTGATTCTTAAGAGTGACATTAGCCGGAGAGCCGTTGAAAACCAAGGAGTGTTCAGCAGATACTTTCTTCTAGTCTGTAACTTTTCATTACTGCACGTCCACTAATTAGTGAGAAATCGAACTCAGGAGGATTAGGTCTTCAAGCAGGTACGTTGCTATTCAGCCATTGGGTCGATACCCCGCAGTCTTTAATGTACAACTTTCGGCAACTCATGATGTTAACAGCACCATAACCATCGAATGTCATCCACTGTGTCGCTTCTCATGTCTGAGTTCCCTGAGTCTATACCTTACGGCTTCCATTTCAACTTGAGGCTAGACGTGGACATGGAATTGCTATCTGACAGTTTAGTTTGAGGATCGACATCGTCTGTTCTGTTGTGGGTTGATATTGAATCAGCTCATGCAGTCAATTGGTCATTAGTTTTCGCCTTTCGGTTTCCGTTTCCTCGAATTTCGAAGGTAGTCGCCTATACGATCAGAGTGAGTCTTGCAGTGCACAAGACGTCAGATAAAGTGTTGAGATTGCCAAGTCATTATGGCATTATGGTATAGATAATTCGTGGGAATTGACATTCCTCTTGCTGGTTTAACGCATCCAATTTATAGATTGTTTCCGAAAATATCTACTCCTACTCATTCAGTTTCATTGTGATGCACATCAACTTGATAAGATGCAGGTCAGTCAAACTGACCAGCACCAAAGAAGGCAAAACATAAGTTTACGAAGATAATAACATCAAATACGGATAACAGCGTCTTATTCGTTATCTGATTGTATTTGTCAATTGTTAGTCAAATCTGTCAAAAAACTTTCAACAGTTGGTGTAACTGAAGGCAGTAGTTTCCCTCGAATTATTGCACAGATAAAAACTTATTGTATGTAATGCACAGATAATTGCCAAACATTTATATGACAATTTAACGTATGTTAATTTCTAAGTATGAAGTTTTGCTTTTCAAGTTGACACCTGATGAGACTTTAACGAAAATAAATGTTCACCCAAATTATCCACTTTTCAAATCATGAGTTTCTTTTCCATTTTAGTCTGTTTATTAGAAATATCACACAGTGAAACAGTAGCATTTACTGGATAACGTTTCGGACACAATTTATTGTCCATATTCATATCAGGTCTCTACCACAGTGCCCAAGTTTTACACTTATATTAATGAGTTTATTTTCTTCTATAATATTAAACTTGACGGCATAGTTTGTCTTTGAAATAACTGAAATAAGCCTTTGTCATTCTTTATAAAAAAAGTCTTAGCTGTGCAAACTAATCAGTATTCCGTCCCGAAAAAGGACATTTATATCGCACTACCATATAACAAGGAATCAGTCGGCAAGATCTCAAGACGAAGGCCTAATCTGATGATTAACAAGGCATACTAAACAGCTAAGCCCAGTATCATATTATCATTATTATTTGTCCCTTGGGTTCCTAGTGGAACATAGGACTTCAGTAGCACAGCGCCATTTCACTGTCTTCTTTACAGTCTTTTCATCCTGGCTCCACCACCGCTCACAACCTTTCATTTCTTCCTCACACAATCTCCTCCATGTCACCCTCGCCTCGGACCCCAACCTCATCGTTCACCCTTTGGATTCCAATCAAGGGCGTGGCCTGTCGCGTGATGTCTCCACATGGTCTTTTCAGTGCATATCCAATCCATCTCCACTTTCTTCTGCATATTTGTTGGGCGACAGGTTCCCTGTTGGTTCGTTGACAGCCAGAGTGAGTTCTTTGTGACTTAGTAGTAGTAGTAGTAGTAGTAGTAGTGTGAGTAGTAGTAGTAGTAGTAGTGTGAGTAGTAGTAGTAGTAGTAGTAGTGTGAGTAGTAGTAGTAGTAGTAGTAGTAGTGTGAGTAGTAGTAGTAGTAGTAGTAGTAGTGGTAGTAGTAGTAGTAGTGTGAGTAGTAGTAGTAGTAGTAGTAGTAGTAGTAGTGTGAGTAGTAGTAGTAGTAGTAGTAGTAGTAGTAGTAGTAGTAGTAGTAGTAGCAGTAGTAGTAGTAGTAGTAGTGGTAGTAGTAGTAGTAGTGTGAGTAGTAGTAGTAGTAGTAGTGGTAGTGTGAGTAGTAGTAGTAGTAGTAGTGTGAGTAGTAGTAGTAGTAGTGTGAGTAGTAGTAGTAGTAGTGTGAGTAGTAGTAGTAGTAGTAGTAGTAGTGTGAGTAGTAGTAGTAGTAGTAGTAGTAGTAGTAGTAGTAGTGGTAGTAGTAGTAGTAGTAGTAGTGGTAGTAGTAGTAGTAGTAGTGTGAGTAGTAGTAGTAGTAGTAGTAGTAGTAGTAGTAGTAGTAGTGTGAATAGTAGTAGTAGTAGTGTGAGTAGTAGTAGTAGTAGCAGTAGTAGTAGTAGTAGTGTGAATAGTAGTAGTAGTAGTGTGAGT
The DNA here is from genome assembly GCA_944470555.2 of Heterobilharzia americana. Classification (NCBI taxonomy): domain Eukaryota; kingdom Metazoa; phylum Platyhelminthes; class Trematoda; order Strigeidida; family Schistosomatidae; genus Heterobilharzia; species Heterobilharzia americana. The sequence continues at coordinate 62,949,574 of OX104129.1, forward strand.
AGTAGTAGTAGTAGTAGTAGTAGTAGTAGTAGTAGTAGTAGTAGTAGTAGTAGTAGTAGTAGTAGTAGTAGTAGTAGTAGTAGTAGTAGTAGTAGTGGTAGTAGTAGTAGTAGTAGTAGTAGTAGTAGAAGGAGGATGAGGAGGAAGAAGAAGAAGAAGAAGAAGAAGAAGTAGGAGTAATGCAGGTGAGAATAATGATACTTTTACAAATAATAATGATAATGATGAAAGGGTTGAGAGAGAATTCAAAGCCTCTGTTGTGTTACCATACATGGAAGGCACCTGAAAAGCATAATGAAGATTTCTCAATGAGGCTGGTTGGGATTAGAGTGGCACTTAAACCAACAAACTTGCTTAGAAACAAGCTTTGTAGGTTAGAAGATCCTGTCGATGCATTTAGGCAAAATAATCTGGTTTATCAAATCCCTTGCAATGATTGCGAAATAAAATACATCGGTCAGGGTAGTCGACCAGGGTGGATTAGAATGACAGCACAAAAGCTTAGCTAAATCAACATAAATAGATCAGAATTAGATAAGGAATTTTGAGAAAAAACTGGACCATAGCTCTGTCGCAATCCGATACATTCACACAGTAGGTTAGGATGGAGTGACGGCGTTAAAAACTAAATTGTGTGGGTGGGTGGAGGGAGGGAGGGAGGGAGAGATTGATAACCGATTGTTTGTTTATCGTGCAATGGAAACGATTCTACACCTGTCCCAGATTTATAGAGGATTCTACCATCCTTGTGATCAGAAAGAAGGAGGGAGGGGGGGGGACTGAGGACTGTGAGTTTGTGAGGTTAGTTACATGATATGAATATGGACAATAAGTTATGTTTGAAACGCTATCTAGTAAGTGATATTATATCACGATGTGACATTTCTAATAAACAGACATAACTGAATTACAATCTACCCCAATGCCCAAGTTTTACTCCTTTATCCTTTTCTTTGTTATTTTCCTGACCACAATCTACAATGAATTATTGTCCCGTAAAGCATTTTGATATTTTTCACCCTTAAATATGAAAACTGACCATATTATAGTGTTGATTTTGTGAATTTCACACCATTAAGTAGCCTTAATGCACTTCTGATCTCTCCTTACCGATACTACAACATTTATCACCCCTAATTATAAAAATAGCGGGACTTTAAAGTTGATTCTTGGCCATTTTTTATTCTTTCTATACTTGGACACTCAAATTTTCAATTGAACACACTATGAATAGACATTGATTGGTCATTGGGAGGCCACCAATCTCATGTTGTCAAGTCCTGAGTGCTGGCCGAATTCTATCGATCAATTAGCAATGTAGACCCACGAAGCTAGGAGGCTCGCCAACCAGGTATAATTCGATGGATGTTAGTTTGTTGGGAGCAATCGTCAAGATGCCCTACTCAACCTACCTTTCGTACTTGTTGGTGCTCGTCAGCAAAGCGTATTTCCAATCGCGATGTAATTGGTGTTTTCTGTGAGATTCATATCCCTGTCACCGAGTGTTGCTATCAGCCACGTTACCACCAGAGTGAATGAATATAACAATTAACAGACAGAAAAAAATACAGAATCCGGTTGATTGTGGCCAGGAGAGGAATCCAGCTTAACGTATGTCTCGTCCTGTTCGGGACTTACTGGTCAGCTGGATGTACCTGCACCTCAGTGAGTGATGTTATTCCTACTGACACTTGAACCTCGTACCCATCGTTTCAACCACCAAAGCGCTATCAACAATGCCACGGAGAACTGATAGCCACTTCTTGTACAACGAGTAGTAGTTATTAATATTTATTGATATACTTGTAATTCCTCGTTGTTTTATTGGATCGAATTGTTGGACATCTATTATCATACTTTGGTCCAACAAGAACAAATGGAAAGAAAGGTTAGTAACAGAATCCATATGTATACAGGTCACCTTTAACACATGCAACAAAGGCGACCCAACTCAACTGTCAACCATATAGAACATTGTATTGAACAAACAGACAGACTATGTGTGTGAGATCTATTGGTTAATGAGCTGTTGATGTGATCATGGGCAGTGATTCTGCTTAAAAAATACCACCAAAATATAAAGTTTGTCACAGTGTTTAAACTTGTCAGCAAGAATTTATTTGTAGTACATCTATATAAGGAAAAAGTATGGTGAGCAATAATCAAGGATCTTATCAAGGTTATTATGTTTGTCAGTGTGACTGTTTATCTGAACCATGTGATGTATCTTTTTACTACACCAAACTGAACAATCTATGCCCACACACACACATTTACTCATCAAGCTGTATCGTATTGAAATGGAAAAGGAATAAAAGCAAATAGAACAAGTTTGGACGTATTTCGATCGAACATATATCGTATTTACTTGGATTTGGCTAGCAGAGCGATCCAAGATGCGCAATTCGTCCTTTCCGGCACTCGTCAGATGAATGTACCTCCACTTTAGTGAGTGATATTGTCCACACTGAGACTTGAACCCTGTACCCATCGCTTCAAAAGCCAAGGCGTTATCTAATAAGCCGCTGAGGCACGACAGTCACGTTTTGTACAACGGGTGATGATTTGCTTATAATTCGTTGTTTTACTAGGTCGAATTGTTCGACCTCTGCTAGCATTTTCGCTTCAGCTGACGAGTCTGAAATTGGAAGAAACGTGCGTCCTGGATTCCTCTCCTAGCCACAGACAAGTAAATCATTATGACAAATGTCTAGGCAATATCGAGGCAACCACAGAGTAGCCTATATACTAATAGAGGTTGAACAATTCGATCCAGTAAAACAACGGAGAATAATAAGCGTATCAACAAATAGCAATGTATCGTATTGTTTACAAAAACATCGGCGGCATTAAGTTCAATGTGCTTAACCATTAGATAATATAAAATTAACAAAGGACAATTCAGTTACGGAAATTTTTTTTCCAAGAATCATCTTCAAAACCTGTACAACCATAATTATAGCTACAACAAAATATATGCCCGTCAGTAGCTAATTGGCCAATTCAAGGTCATCAAATAATCTCCATAAAGTTACATGGTGGCAATGAATACAAGGTTAATACAAGGTCGTCAAGAAAATGCTTATAGAATACAGTAAATTAACATAAAATGTCTTAGGGAGATTATGACCAGGGTAAAAATTAGAGACTGAATATATCTCTTTAGAGTGTAGAGATTGGGCTTAAACCAATGAATTGCCAAACCTTCTGATGTGTTCAGCTGGGGAATCCACACTCCCTTGGAAATGTTCGGTTTTACTTTACAAATAACTTCGATAGGAAATTTCGGTGGAATAAAATGACCACAGTTAATGAATTTGTACTCTCCTCCAGATAGCCATCCAATATAGTGTTTGGAGGTGCGTTTAGATAGAAAAATCTTTCTGCCGTCTGCTTCACAAGAGCTGGTGAATTGGTAGACATACGCAGAGGTGGTTTGAAGAGGTAGTTTATCCTTTCAAAACTCTCGAATCAGTTTTTGTCAGAAGAAAATTATTCTAGGTTAGGTGAAAAGATGGTCTTCTTGAGTGTTTTATATGATCGATTCTTGAGTATCTCCGTTGAATTTAATATTCATAAATAGTATCTTCTTTGTAACTGTAGAGACTTCTTGTTGGAAATGATTAGGCTTCATGTTCTTCTTATTGAATCTTTAATGATAACTATTCTCGATGAGCACTTTTTGAAGTACTTCCAGATCCACATTTACTACAATTTTTCGATGACCTTATATTGATTCGCTGGCGACTGATGGACATATGTTTTCAAATGGATGACATTGCAATGGGCTCCCCAGCATCTCCAACTGTAGCCAGTTTATATTTGAAAGTATTCAGAGAAAGAGCATTAAACAGATTTTCTAATCCACCTACAGGCCTTTATTAACCTGAAATCAGCGTTGAGATCTACTACCCTCAACATAAAGCGTGAAAAAGATCCGGATTTTCAACACTAATGTAAGTCAACACTACCCAACCTGGATGACAAAGGGAGGACGAAAATGCATCTTCACTTCAATAACAGGACACCTCGTGAACTCAATCCACTTAGCCCCCTTTTAAGAGCTCACTCAAAATTCTTTACAGGATTTGATGGAACCACTCGAAGGGTATAAGATCAAGGCATTTGTCTATAGCTGAAGAACTAGCCATCCAAAAGTTCAAACCAGCGTTATGCGTCCAAAAAAATACGTCCAATCTTTATCTTTGTTATAGCCATCATAACTTGTATTTCCATAATCCCTTGTCTATTTTTCCACTCTAAACCCAAATGCGCATCAATTAACTTTCTTTAGTTATTCAGTACACTTTGCCCTCTAACCGGAAATAATTGTGGAACGTTCTACCCACTATAAAATACATTCACGAATGTACAGCATAATAAATGATTTTGTCGAAAAGATAAATTTTTTTTTAGCTGCATCCATGTCTTGTCGTTTCCTATGAGGAAAACATTATAGTTACTTTTCTTTATGTATTAGACATTGAAACATTATTATATACTGAGAGAGTATGATGAACAGGCGTATTTTTGAATGGAAGGGAAGATAAGAAATAACTTAGTCAACGTTTTCCATATATTCTGATAAACTGTACTTCCCAAGAACAAAAACTGTATCCCTTGGAGTACATGAATTAGGTTGATGCCTTTCGATGGTGATAGCTTCAGTAAATTACAATAAGTTTGAACTTTTCTGGTTCCTGATTACTTTAGATGATTGAGATGAGTGTCTACATTGCATTCAGTATACAGCAAATAATGATTAATCATACTGTTGAGTGCCGCATCTTCCTGGAGAGACTAAAATGCTCTGAATTCAAAATTACCACGGGGACCGGCTGGCTGTATTCAAGAAGAACAAATCATGTGCGGATCAAACTGTAACGCTACGCATCATCATAGAGCAGAGCGTAGAATGCCAGACAACTCTCTACCTCAACTTCATCCACTTTAGAAAGACCGGAGTTTGACAGCGTCGACCGACAAATAATTTGATACGCAGCTCCTTCAACACTACCGTTTCAACAACACAAATCTCATTCAACCTCATTCAACAGCTAGATGCTATCCTATATGAGGATACTACATGACAAGTGGTTCACAACACAGTGGAAAGCTCAGTGATGATGTCTTTGAAGTGAATTGATGACAGGAAGGAGTAAGACAAGGATGCCGCCTACTATCATCACCGATGATCTTCCCAACTGTGGTCGACTTGACTGGACTAGATCATACAACAGACAACTGTGAGGAACTATGAGAAGATGGGCATACGCTTTTTGATCCTAGGAGATTTGGATTTCGCCAGAGATGATGATTTCTGTCCTATGTCTTGTCACATAAACTCGAAGATCTATAAACGAAAACTAACAAGTTGTCTGGCAAAAGAGGCGAGGTGAGGTAGTGAAGGAGGACGGGACTTTCTTCAGGTGAACGTGTAGAAGACAGAGGTGATGAAGATACTCAACCAACAACAACATAAACAGTTCGTATCTTATCCGAAGCCGGATTGTAGATACGTACGAAGTCTTTGATAGAGAAGTGTAACTCTACAAAATCTTGTTATAATACTTGTAGTTTCCCGCTGCCTAAAAGAACCGAATTGCTCAACCTCTGTTGTCAGATGAGCTCCTATGCGAACGCCTCAGTGCTTCTGGATATTCATGTTGTTATATTGACCTTGATGATTAGCAGATGAATCTAGGACACTCGTTTTGTCCTTTCTGAGACTAGTCAGCTAGAGTTACCGGCACCCCAATGAGCGATGTTGTCCCAACTGAGACTCGAACCCAGTGTCCTTCACTTCAAACGCCGAAGCGTTATCCACTAGGTCACTGGGGCATGAATATATCCAGCAGTATCGAGGCATCCACACAGGAGCCCATCTACCAACAGAGATGGAGTGATTCGGCCCTGTATGGCAATAGGAAATTACAAGCATGATTATTAAGAAGATTACCCGTTGCACAGAGTGGCTATCGTGTCCCAGTAGATAATGCTCTAGAGTTTGAAGCCAAGTCTTGAAAACCTAACCGATAGAGTTATCTATCAGTCAGTCTGATATTAAAAGCTAACATCGAAACCCTAGTTCTCATTACGAAACCCGACTGTTTTACAACCTTTATTGTGGTCAATCTATTAACGGTCATCAACAGAATCTCCTTTCATTTCGTAACGCATTCTACACTGTAGTACCGAAATCGATAGCCTAGCATTGACGAGATCCACAACTGATGCTGACCTTATTAATTTTAAAGAATTCACTAAGCTGAAGGCACACAACCAAGCATCCATAGTATTTGACATATTGTTGTGTTACGTTGCGCTGCTTGTACACGATCCTCTAGCCGGTTAATCGGAAGACAAAGGTGTTTTGACACCGTCTATCAAATATACTATTCCTACCTGATTACTCTATTGTGTTCTTTCTTGGTTTCGCACTCATCGGCATATTACAAGCAGGAAGAATTAGTAGTTGACCTTTGATTCTTTCAAATTCACACAAGATCAACTCCTTAAGTACCTTGTTAATTCAATTTCAAACTTGACCTATGTTAGATGGTTGGAAGTATTCGATAGGAAGCCCTGCTTGATATAGTTTTTGTGCTTGTTGACACTCATCAGTAAAGTGAACCTATAACCTTGAAGGGAGTGAGTTTCCTTCAGAAATTCTAATTCATCTCATACAGTGTTATAGCCGGAGGTTCAATAACTGGACTATTCGATCCATGATCAACCTCCTATAGGACTGGATTGAATACATTAGTCAGTCACTTCAGGGTAACCAATTTCGTGTTATCTAGTCCTGAGAACTGACCGAATTCTACCGACAATTCCTTTTAAATGCCTCATTTTGTGGCTACACTTTAACGTTCAGTGACTTTCTTGTATTAGTAAAAGAAGGTACATTATTTCCACCTGTTGGGTCCTTGTACTTACTGAGTGGACTATCACTATGAAACCAAAATGAACTTTTCGATTCGTCTACTTGCAATAAATTACCTACATGTTAGACGAAAACCTGCCTATAGCTGATAGCTAAACATTAATGGGATAAAGCTGTGGCTTATACAATCAGACGTTAGTAAAAATCTTGTTATAATTTCCGAAAAACAGTAGGTTTATATCAGAATGTACGTTTAAAAAACTTGGGTCTGCACAATAAATTGTATCCGAAACATTATCTGATAAGCGATAATACTGTTTCACTATGTGACATGTTTGATGAATAGACTAAAACAGAATTTATAATTCCCATTGTGACATCAAAAACATGCCCATTGAGTCATGGAGAAGAGATAATTCAGCGAAGAAAATTTTCTTTTTCAACGAAATCATTTTCTAAAACTGTACAATCGTATTTATATATCATGAATTTGGAAGTTGGAAACTGTGAACCACTGAAAACCGACCCAGTGGCTGAATGGTTAACGGGTTCGCCGTGAAACCAGAAGGTCCTGAGTTTGATCCCTAGCCGGGTCGTGGGTAGTGTATTGCCGAGGAGTCCCATACTAGGAGGAAATACCTGTCCAGTGCTCCCAGATTTTCAATGGTTCCCCAACTGACGTCAGTCCATGATGAATACTACCTCTAAATTAGAAATCCCCATTCATCTCACGAATACAATAATAATGGTGGCTATAATTATAATGTTGCCAACTGATGACGTAAAGGTCGAATGATAACAAAGAGGGTTATGTAAGATCTTTAGATCGTTTATAAGGTTCGTATAGATTAAAAAGGGGGTGAAAACGTTAATAAACAATCAACGGATTAGGTAATGAGTGAAGCAAGTTAAATGGAGTAAATTGAAAATGTTTTGTTAAAAGTTGCAGTTATTAGGGAGATCAAATGAAATAACACCGGAGGCAATTAAATATTAAAATAAAGTGATAATGACCATATAAGAGTACAAAGATTAATCTGACAAAAAAAGGGGGGCGGGTTGGAAAACGCATAAAGGGAACGAAGCACACCAAGACTAAAATAAATTAAGGCCAAGGTAGAAACAAAGATTCGATATACTTCTTTTGCACACAAAAGTCAGGCTTCAGGTCATGGATACTCAAGGCTTCTGCTGTTTTTATAAGCTGAACACGGAGGAAACGTGAGGTGTTTGAATTAATTCTATGCACAACTTTAAAATCATTGTTTGGGTCAGTTGAATAGTTGGAATCGATGAAATGTTCAAGGATAGAACTTCTGATATATTTCCTTTCACCCTTATAAAACCAAACTGGAATATGTTCTCCTACACGTACAAACTGTAATCTCTGACTGCGGCCGATGTACCTTGCTCCATAGGAGCAGGCGAACTGGTAAATACACATAGATGTGGCCTGCCGAGGGATATTGTCTTTTATACAAACGGAGAACATTTTAGGATTCGTAAAGATCAAGTGAAGTTTGGTTGATCTGGAAGGACTATTTTTCAGGATATCTGATGCTGTATCACCTTTGAAGTCCAGATTCATGAACAAAGTCGTTTTAGAAACTGAGCTGGTGACTGGTTTCACATGTCTTTCTCGCATATTCTTATAGATAAATCGGTTAGGATAGCCGTTTTTCGCGAGCTTCCCTCTTAGAAAGTCAAGTTCAAGCTGGACATATTCCGTGCTACAATATTCGGTGGCAGAGTGAGTCAATGAGATTTCTCTTTCTCATGATCAGCACCCTTGATATAGAAATTAGTAAACTGTCCATTCTATTTGGGTTTCCTGCAGATAGTTCTTTTCAGCGTTCCATTGCTATGTCTCGTAATCAGCAAGTCAAAGAAAAGTATAGTTGATTCAAATTCCTTCACAACAGTGAATTCCAGTGCTGAGTGACAATTGTTAAACTCGAGTAAAATGTCATCCAGATCGATAGTTGAGTAGCGAATAACGAATATATTATCCATATATCGTTTATAGATGACGAAATGTTTAATAGTCTGGCTAAGAATAGAATTTTCTAGTTTTGATATGAAACATTTTACTTTTAGAGGTCCCAGTGGGGATCCCATTGCAATCCCATCATTTTACCGGTATGTCTCACCATCTAAACTAAATTGCACATTAAAAATACATCTCATCAAAAGCTCTCTCAAGTAGTTTGTTTGGATTCCTACTTCTATATTGTGTGGATCGATGAAATCACATATGTAATACACAGTTTCAGTGAGTGGTACACTGGTGACCAATGAGGTAACATCTAAGGAAAACACAACTTTATCGGTGGTGTCAACATCCTTAATGTTATCAATAAACTCAAATGTATCACGAATGGAGTAATGAGATACTTGCCTTTTAGCTGGTTCCAGTATTTCAGCTAGCCACTGGGAGATCCAATGATAAGGAGAACCTGACATGTCCAAAATCGGGTGAAGAGATTATCCTGCTTTATGTAGTTTCGGCAATCCATAGAGACATGGAATTGCCGAACCAACCGGTCGGATGAATTCATACAAACTAGAGGAAACCAACGCATTTTCCTTCAAGATACCTATGAGTTGAATCTCACTCTATTGTGTTCTGTTCCTCTCACCTGCAGGTTTATCAACTTAGTTTGATCGGGAGAATCGATAGCACTTTAATGGCGTATTCCTGACGATCTAAAAATCTTACGTAACCTTTTTTGTTATCACTCGACCTTTACGTCATAAACTAGCAACATTATAATTATAATCACCATTATTATTGTTTCAACACCAACTATTTAAGTTATTAAAGCTTTCTCACAGATTACAGTCTTTAAACATATACACGAATGTACAGCTTGAGAATAAATTCGTTGAAAAGACTCCTCTTCGCTGAATTTTACTCCTGCGTCAATTTAATTTTAATATAATTGCTTATACCGTTGTTGATTGGACCGAATTGATCGATCTCTATTGGAATATAGGCTCCTGAGCGGATGTCTCGATGTTACCCGTGTTTTAACTATCGCCAATATCCACCATTACTATCGTAATTTTAATATACCTGACATGAAAACTGACTCACCGAAAGGTCAGATCAAACCGATTGGTCATAACAGATGACCAATAAAAACAAAAATCTTATTGGCCAATTAAAACTCAGAAAAGCAGAAATGCAATTGGACTTAGTCAAGGTTGTTTGAAGGCTAAGGTCACGGTTAAAAGCGCAGTTTGTTTTCCGTGATAAGCAGGTCAGTTTGACGTGAGTGCAATCTAGTGTTTTAGTAATAACTAGTTTACCTTCATGGTTCATTTTACGCTGATGAGACTCTTGGTCATTCTTCGTAGAGTAGGAGTTTCTTCGTTCCCGCTTCTGTGGTATTCAAAGCTTAGAGCTTTGTCCCTTTAGCTCCTTACAGAGGTTCTAAAGAAACAAAATAGAAAACTAAAACTAGTTAATGATCGTTGTTGGCACTAATTATTGACTGTCTGTGAACGGTGTTTATGTAGAATAACACCAATAATCATACTGGTGTCAAGATGGATATTTACCTTAAGTTCAAAGGGATCTGGTAACTTGGCCATCATTACTGTAAGAAACGTACTCCACAGCTCTTATACTAGTCTGAGTTACAAAGAATGATAAATGCCAGATCTTTCATATTCGATGCACAAAGGATGTCCTCTGTGATTGGATTTAGGACTACATTTAGAGCGGTCATGCAATAGCGAGTAGGATTGTTTTCGTAATGGCACACTATAATCATATACACCATAAGTCAGTTAGGGGTCAAATAACTAAGTATCCTAGGATCTTGGACACAATGCTCGCCAAAATAGTCCCCTTATGGTTGTCAGAATAAGATTTTCCGCTTCGTACAGACTAGGATGATCACTGAATTACATCAGTACCTAGTAACTCCGTCACTCCTATTAGTGACCTCCTACCTCCATCTGTGAAAACGTCAAGTGGAAAACTGTCATGTCTTGCTGCTTCGCACCGTTTCAGGTTCAATACGGGTTCCTAAACTTCAAGGAGAGTTGGAGGACTGACATCTACGTCCCATTCAGGTACGAGCTGGCTGGATGTTCGACAACTGAGGCGTTGCTGAGGTCCAGTTGAACTGTGCTTCAAAATGTTCCAACCGATGTTGTAGCCACCTTTCCTTGGAGGTAATCAGCGTTCCATACTGTTCGGAGTTGGTTCCACTCACCGTCACCTTTTCGCCGGTATTCTTAATAAGCCTAGATAATTGCCTAGTGTTACCCAATACTGATGCCTTTTTCATCACTGTCGCTTTTGCTGCCCACTACTGCTTGCTGTTGAATCTCAAAAATAGCACAGACCCATTCCAAGATGGCGAAATCGAACTTGCAAGAGGGTCGTATAAGACCGGTCTCAAGCAGACGCTTCGTCGGCTCTGTGATCACACAAGTCTTTTTTTCCTTCAGGTACGTTTAGAAGAACTAGGCTTCAACAGTGTAAGCACTCTGGAAGTGTCAGCCACCTACAAGCTTCCAGTAGTATACAAGACCTAATGAAACTTAAACTATCCTCCTCTCTTCCTTTGTTTTCGCTTCCTGATGCTATTATTAAGCCTTTCTTAACTTCTCAATCTACAACCAATGCGAACCATCAAAGTCGTCGAAACCCCATCCATAGTCTCCTATTACCCTGCTGTCGATTTCATATTGCAGCTTTCAACGTTAAAACTCAATGCCAAATCGGACAGCAAGCATCACTCCACAGAACTCTGGAATCTCGTGCCATGGATATATGATGTCTCTGAAACATGTATACAGGACTCCATTGGGATTTTTAAATTGACCTCACCAGGGCATGGAAGTGAAACTCGCCTTACGAGTATCCGGAGACCCAACGGCTAGCTCTCGTGGACTCGTTGATGTAGGCATAGCATTTAGTTGTACAGCGGAAAGTTCGCTTTCCGACTGGATACCAGTGAACAAACACTCATGCGTTGTTCGACTGAATGGTTCTGTAAAAACTAGCAAGGATTGTGAAACCAGCCGATGCATATTCGCTATCTCCACCTACACACCCACCCACTTTAGTTCTAATGACGCAAAGGATAAATCCCTTGAAAAGCTGTCACTTTTGCTGCATATAGCAAAACGTTTAGATGTAGTCATAAAGGCAGGTGACTTTAACGCTCAAGTTAGGCAGTTGAGTCGATCGGAAAAGCACCTTGAGGGCTTTTACGGAATCCTATGCCAACAAACCGGCAACGGTGATCGTCCGTCGCAGTTTTGTTCCGACAATCACTTGTTTCTAGCCAGCACTAACTTTAGGCATAACGAGAGATTAAATTACTAACGTTTGAGAGGATTGATAGAAGATTGCCGCTTTTCATAGAGTACCAGTTTGGATCCTGATCGTGTTAGTAGGGGCTCGTGCATGTATGCACCTTACTGGCCGTAGGAAACACGAGGCAATGAGGCTCACTTCTGCTCGACTGGTAGATGAGGAGGCCAAACATGTATTAAGGGAGCAGTTAGAGAACCATCTATCAGAACGTGACAGCGATTCTCGACTTGAGGAAACCTGGTGTGATATTAAGTCTGCTGTAAAAGACAGTTGGTAGCCTACATGAAAAAGTTGATAAACGCCACTGGATTTCCGCAACATCAATCAAACTGATTGATTCCAGCTGGCTCTGACCACAAGGAAGGAACGCAACCTTAACGTAAATTGAACAAGCGTCTTTTCAATGATCGTGAGAAGTAGTGAGCGGCGAAAGCGAGAGTGATGAAGGGTCATCAGTATTGGGTAAAAATTGACAACTACTATTATTTATTTGTCCCTTGGGTTCCTAGCAAAACATAGGGTTTCACTAGCATGTCTCCATTTCACTTTGTTGTCTGTAGTCCTTTCAAATTGGCTCCACCACTGCCCACAACTTTTCATTTCTTCCTCACATGATCTCCTCCATGTCAGCCTCAGCTCGGACACCAACTCATCGTCTTCCCTTTGGATTCCACTCGAGGGTGTGGCCTGACGCGTGATGTCCCCAATCGGCTTTCTCAGTGTATCCCCAACCTATCTCCACTATCTTTTGCATATTTGTTGGGTGATGGGTTCTTGGTTAGACCATTACCAGCCAGAGTTCCTTGTTGCTTATTATTCTGGTCATCTGAGGGGGCGTAGGCAGCTTTTGATAAATGTCTGTAATTTGTTGGAAATGCTTTCGTAACCATCACATAGAAGCACTGAATTGTCAGAATTAGTGTTGAAAATGCGGATCTTGTTCACGCTTTATGCCGAGTGCAGTGCAGTAGATCTGTATACTGATTATTTCAGATTAATCAAGGAAAGCTTGTCTTGCTGTCTTTCCGATCGTGGCTTTGACGTCCTCATCTGTGCTGCCACCTGTAGTTGAGACGTTGCTGCCTTGCCTAGGTAGGCGAAAGACACTACTTCCTTCAGATTTCTCTCATGGATAGTGATTGGTGCTTGTTTCTGTTGCTTGAGTATCTGCATCACCTCTGTCTTCTCTACGTTCGCCTGAAGTCCCGTCTTCGCTGCCTCATATTTTTACCGTCGGACGGGTTCTCCAACATAGGCATACTTACCAGCCAACTGCCAACACTTGCCATATTTCTTTTCCTGTAGGCACCATTTGACTCTGTCGATGATGGGGTGTTATGGCGATGTCTGACTGTGAAGGAAGTACGGAGAATGTATTTAACGCTATTCAAATGTCTCTGCTCGAACTACCGTAGCCAAGTGAGTGTCGTCATCTGAAGTGATGACAACTAGGGATGCTAAATGTTATCATTCCTATTCAACTTCGTCATATACGTATCGATAAACATAACCTTAGGTATGTCTGGATTCACTGAAATTGGGTGATCTACTCCATGTACGTCATGTTGCTGACTTGGAGTATGCGGACGATGGTGTCCTGATAGTTGGAGATGCTGACAAAATCCAGGGTCTTCTGAATACTTTGAGCAGAAATCTGAGTGTTTGGATGGCATACATTTCGCGCCTGTCAAGTGTAAGGATCGGTCTGCTGCATGTACATCCTGTTTAATGACAGAGAGGTGGTAGAATGTCTCGACCACTTCACTTATTTAGGGTTTGCATCAGCCCGGACTGCCAGGTTTCTGACTAAAACTCGACTCGGATACAGGAGGCCCGACTGACACTGGTCCACTTGTGTCACCTGTGGTGCCAACTGGTGAGATATCCAACTATTGATCAAAGTAGGAGTATACTTCACTGCAGTCCGTTCCGTCCTGTTGTACGGGTGTGAGACATCGTCGTTAAAAGTAGAAGACGCAAAACGATCACTGGGTTTTGATCACAGACGTCTTCGTATAACTACTCGCGTTTGGTGGGACAACCGTGTGAGCACTCTTGAGGAGGATAGGCGAAGATTACCATTCAAGACAGACTTGTCAGTTGATAAAGTTTTGAACCCTAGTCAACTGAGATGGCTTGGACATATACCAGGCATGCTGAGCCACCGCCTACCTCGATGTGTGATGCTAGGGGAACTTGGATTAGGTTGGAAGAGGGTTCGGGGTGGCCATATCAATATGTGAGACCAGTCAATGAAGTTTGTTACTGTTGATGTATCATAAGGGGAGATGTTGACTGCCTGATTGGGGTCCTCGATCCGAAAGCCATCAGTGTTTAAGAACTCAGTGAAAATTGGCTACAATGGCTCAGGTGTATTCACTCTTTGACATCTAAAGCTGGAATATTTGCGCCAACCTTTATCCTTAAACTGCTTGTTCTCTCACACAACTTTGCTTACTTTTATAAGAGTCTTTTTCTATCTCCCGGTTTGTTGTGTCGTACTGTTAAGTATACCAACGTCAGGTGGGGCACCTGTATGCGAGGTTCTACGTTTATTTTGCCAGTCAGTCACTAAGTCAGGGGTTGACGTTTTCTAAATCCTCCTTCCCTTGGGGAAATCAGTATCAGCGTGGCACTGCTGGTTATCCAAAGGAAACACCTTACTGCTATCATATGCATGTTCAGCCAGTAGTACGACTTCTCTCTCAGATCCTCACCATAGCGTAGAAATTTACACTACAATGGAATAATAGGACTTCAGTGGAACAAGCGTCCCACCAGCCTAAGTCGTTGGGTCATTGCAATATGCAGGCTTGACCGCCACATCAAGATAGCAGCTATTGGTCGTCCAACTGTATAAGTTACATTTCCCACTTTTAGTCTAGAGATAGACAAGGAATATCTTAGAAGAGTTACTCTTGAATCCAATCTCGGAAGACATTCTTTCCGATCTGATTATGAAACAGCCAGCCCAAAGATTCGTACTAACTCGTTCACCTTAGGAGTATATCGTCATGTAGTTCCCTTCGTAAGCAGACAGTAATGGTGGAATCGTTAGATGCTTTCCAGATGGATCATTGAAGCCTGTAGTTTGTTGGCCTGAGCACGTTATTTCGAGAATTCTGCACCTATTTCTTAAATTTAGTACGAGCACCCGCGTTTTTCTAATCTTCGTACAATGAGTTACCTAACAACTTTGCGCAAAAACCATCTGGTTGAGCTATATTACTAAGGGACTAATAGTGTCGTACTATCTCGCTTTCTGTTAGCACTAATCTTACATTGCGACTATTAGTTATCCAACCTAAACTACCACCTCTGAGTCTTATGAACCTGAATGTACGCGCCTCTCAGCTTTTACTAAGTTACCCACATCACACCTTGCAAGAGGTTTTCTTATTTCGATTTCACACTGCTGTGGAACTCTTCTGGTGTGCTACATATTACTTTGTCCTTCAACAGATATTGTGTCATCACAACTACCAACCTTTCGTTTATACTTCATATTTTTGTTGATATTCATGATCCACTTAGCTTCCACGACTAGTTTCCAGAAGTTCACAAAGCATGACTAGCCTAGGCAGACATATTCTGCTTTGCTGAACTGCTTGCGTGCTGCTGTTATGAAGTTTGTACCGTTGTCGCTGTACCATTCTTTGCATTGAGCTCCGTCCATTTTCGCCTTTGACCCACAAAATATGTGTGTGTTCCTGTGTCATGTTTATTTACGTTCATATTATTATAATTTGCCTTTGTCACCCTGTATACCAAGAGCCTCTGAAAGGCTGGACCTCTGCTTACTGCAAGACCTTTCGTGCTAATTTTAGATGACCATATTGCAAAGATTTAGGCTAAAAACGTGCGATTTGAACAACTGAGTTGCTAACCTGAAAAATATTGGAGTTGTTAGTTGACTTTCGGTCACGGGTGTGAACACCGCCTCACCTATCGAGGTTTAGCCAGTCAGGTAGTATCATTATCCCTCACACAATAGGTGTGACTCACTGCCTACTGTACGAATGTGCACAAGGTTTATGAGTGCATTTCAACTAATCTGAAAAATACGCTGTTTGAGAAAAGGTGGCCAAAATGTTGACTGCAAACTATGACATCCCCAAAACTCAATAAATTCAAGTTTGAATTCTCCAGGGAGCTTCTTGGTATTATTAAGACAACCAACGTCAAACTTAGTAACCTACAACTTGTGTTGGATCATCTTGAGTTACGTTGTCCATTAACCCTTTCGTAAAGTACTTGATAACTTGGTTTTTCAGTCACCGTTGTTGAACCATTTTCCGACCCATCAGATCGGAAACCTAGGTGCCTTTCAGAGGTAAGGTTGCAAGTAAACCTCAAAACCCATTGCCTGTACCTTACAAATATTTGAAGTTACAACTAATACACTTGTTATTTTGAAGACATATGGTCAATGATCACTCTTACTATTCTGCACGTTGTTATGTTACGTCGCATTGCTGGTTCATGATGCTCTAACCAGTTAGTCAACGCATCTCAGTTTTTTGGCACTATTTGACAAAAGTACGATCTCTTTCTGGCAAGTCATTTCTATTCTTCCTTGGCATCACACTGGTGGGTCTCAAACGAGTACAACGAATTAATGTTTGGTATTTGCTCTCTTTAAGTCACATACAAAACATCCAAACTGGTGAGATCGTTCTGTTTTATACTTGTTCACTCTTTTCACACCTGTCAGCCTTTGTTTATTCATGCAGAAGTACTATTAAATGCATATATGTATGTGCCCAAAATCTAAAACTTTACCATATTAAAGAGACAATGCTAGTGTCCGTAAATATGCTAAGGGCTTTGCACTGTCGAAGTGCGAAGTATTTTTGCAAGATTGTCAAAGCGTTTGTCTGCGCTCACCCTCGGTGGTGAGCCGTTGGAAGTAACTGAGAAGCTCGCGTATCTTGGTATTTGTGTGGAGGGTGGTGGATGTCGTGAAATTTCTAACCCCATATCGAAAGCCAGAGTGGTGTACACCAATCTGAGCCACCGTTGGCGTGGTCGTGGCGTTAGTCTGACCGTAAAAGGTCGGGTTTATTACGTTTTGGTGCGAGCAGTTCTGCTCTACGCCTGTGAAACGTAGCCTCTCCGAGCTGAGGATATGCTATAACTCTGTGTGTTCTATCATCGTCGTCTCCATTGGATTGGTCATATCCAATGACAACACATGTAAGTCATCCGGATGTACGACAACGTGCTTGGGAATGATGGAGGTCGTCATTTAATAAGTGAAGTCGTCTGAAAACACCGGTGGTGTGGACATGTGTTACGCATGTCATTCTAACGGCTTCCACATCATTCATGGCTCGTTAACCCTGGTACTAGATGGAAGAAGCGGAGGGGTAGCCAGTGTATGACATGGTGCCGTGTGATGAAAGATAGCTGTTTCGGGTTAGCATCTGTAGGTTAATCACGACTCTGTGGGTTGGGTCTGAGAGATCGCGCGAGTCAGTGGTTTGAGACGTTATCAGATATGACTCAGAATCGAAACTAGTGGGGTGTCATGCTGTAGCTTCCTTTTATCTTCTGCTGCTGAGAAGTAATCAATATTTTGTTGTGAATGTGCCTTAATGGACTTCCTTTCCAATCATCCTATCTTTGTTGTGTTTTTATTTATTTATTTATCCATTTCCCTTCACCTCATATCTTCATAATGTTCGATTGTTTTGTGTGGCTCATTTCTTGATGCCCTAGCTGTAGTATATTTGTGTTCTAGAAATAATAATCATAATGATGATAATAATGCATTCCCCGACCGATAGCTGCTACCTTGACGTGGTGGTCGGGCTTGCATATCACAATGACCCAACGAGCTATGCTGGTGGAACGCTTGTTCCCTCGAGGTCCTACCATACCAGAAAGGTCTGTTGGGTAGTGGTTAGACGAAAAGCAGTTACCGTTATAGTGTAAATTGCTACACTATGATGGGGGTCTGAGGGCGAAGTCGTACTGCTGCTAGCTGGATGGGGTGTGACAGCAGTAAGGTGTTTCCCTTGGATGACCAGCAGTGCCAAGCTGATGCTGCCTTCTCAGTGGAAGGGGGGGTTAGAAAAGGTCGGCCCCAAAAATAACACACTCCACCACGCCCCACGGTCTGCCGGGCCGGCGGTGTTGGTTCACTTGTCGTTTCCTTTCGCTCATCCGGCCCCAAAAATACAAAAATTCAAAATAATCATACTCAAAAGGCTGGGTGTGACAGGCCTCAAGCAGATGTCCGATGGGCTCTGCGGTCACACAAATCTCTTTCAGGTACCTTAAGAAGAAATAGCCTTCCACGGTGTGGGCAGCCGGGAAGTGTCAACCGCCCTCACAACTCTGTCAGCACCCAAGTTTCTTCTGACTGCTATCCTCCTCCTCCATCATTACCTTCTAATCTTCCTTCACGTCTCTTAATTAATGATGCTGCATCATCTTCAATTTCTCCTACCTCTGCAGCCTTCGACAACGATCTGAGTCCACAGAACAGCGTCCCTGGTCTCCTTAAACCACGCTCCAAATTACATATTGGAGCCTTCAATGTCCGCACCCTCCGTCAAATTGGCCAACAGGCTTCGTTGGCAAAGACTCTAGCAACTCGAGGCATGGATGTGTGCTGTGTTTGTGAGACACGCATACAGGACCCAAGTGTGGTTATTCACCTGACCTCTCCTGACCAATCTGGTGAATCTGCAAAATTCACCCTTCGAGTTTCTGGAGATTCGATAGCTAGCTCTCGTGGTCTTGCAGGTGTAGGTATAGCATTAAGCACCAGGGCAGAAAACTCACTACTAGACTGGATCCCAGTTGATAGTCGCCTCTGCGCTATGAGGCTGAACGGCACAGTGAGAACTAAAAGGAATAGTGAGACTCGCCGTTGTCTCTTTGTAATCTCTGCTTACGCACCCACTGACTGTAGTTCGGATGAAGTGAAGGACGAGTTCTACCATAAACTGTCTAACCTCCTCTCGAAAGCCAAACGTTCGGACGTAGTGGTTGTTGCAGGTGACCTCAACGCACAGGTGGGTAGACTGAGTGAGGCAGAAAGGCACTTAGGTGGCACTTTCGGAATCCCAGCTGAACGTACAGATAACGGTGATCGCCTATTACAACTATGCTCAGATAACCGCCTATTTTTAGCCAGCACAAATTTCAGACATAAAGAAAGGCACTGTCTGACCTGGCGTCCACCGAGCTCGACTCAGCGATGGACACAGATAGACCACATTGCTATTAGTCATCGCTGGAGAGGATCGGTGGAAGACTGCCGCTCCTTCTGGAGTACGTGTTTGGACAGCGATCATGCGTTGGTCCGAGCACGTATATGCCTGCGTCTCAATGGACGTAGAAAAAATTTGGCAACAAAACCACTACGAGTTCTGCTGGACAACGAAAACACCAAAGCCGTGTTCAGTGAGAAGTTGGCTAGGCAGTTATCGGAACAAAAGACTGTCACTCATCCAGAAGAAGCTTGGTGCCATCTTCAGTCTACTGTAAAAGCAGCACTGGAGACTGTAGCCGACTCCAAGATAATGGCTAAAAAGAGCCAGTGGATATCAGCAGCTTCTTCCAAACTAATGGATGCACGTGAATGCATCCCTGCAGGCTCTGAGTACAATGAAGAGCGAGCGCAACTTAAAAATAAACTGACGAAAAGTCTGCGCAACGATCGTGAACAGTGGTGGGCAGCAAAGGCTAAAGAGATGGAAAAGGCAGCGGCGATCGGTAACAGTAGACAGTTATTTAGACTTATTAAGGAGACTGGGGGGAAATGGTCAACAACAGTTAGTGAGGTTATAGCGGAGAAGGACGGATCGGCGATTCACTCGCAGGGAAGGCGACTGGGACGATGGGCAGAACACTTTGAGGAACAGTTTAACTGGCCTCCAGCCACCATTGCGCTGCCCGCTATCCAGTCGGACCCTGAATGGGACATAGAGACAGGTCCCCCAACACTAGAAGAAGTTGAGAAAGCGGTAGGTAGCCTGAAACGGGGAAGGGCAGCAGGACCAGACGGACTACCTGCTGAGGTATACAAGAATGGTGGTAGAGTTCTCTTAGTCAGGCTAACGGAAGTGTTAGCCAGTATATGGGAATCAAATACGATCCCCTCCGACTGGTCTAAGTCACTGATCATCCCAGTCTTCAAGAAAGGCGAGAAGTCCTCTTGTGATAACCACAGAGGAATCAGCCTGACAAACATAGTGTCTAAGATCCTAAGTTCTATAATTCTCCGACGCCTGAGTGGAGCTCGGGAACAGCAAGCCCGAGAAAACCAGGCAGGCTTTAGACCTGGCCGTGGATGTATCGACCAAATATTCACACTGCGCCAGGTCCTGGAACATAGGCATGCTTACAGACGCCCGACAATAGCTGTATTTCTCGACCTGAAGGCGGCATTTGACTCCGTTGATCGAGAAGTCTTATGGCAGTGTCTGTCACTGAAAGGCGTGCCTAGTAAGTACATCACCTTATTGAAAGCTCTCTACTCGAACACTTGTGGGCATGTTAGAGCCTATGGTGAGTTGTCCAGGGAGCTATACTCATCAAGTGGTGTCCGTCAAGGATGCCCACTATCCCCATTCTTATTTAATTTTATCATAGATATTCTTATGGAGGTTTCCCTCTCGTCACCTAATTACAAAGACGTTGACCGGATCACAGGTGAATTTTCCTTAGATCTAGAATATGCAGATGACATAGTCCTGTTAGGTGAAGACGCTGACAAGATGCAGAGTCTTCTGAACACTTTGAGTGGGAATTTGAGAATGTTTGGGATGCGATTTTCACCACCCAAATGCAAATTTTTGCTCCAGGACTGGTCTTCAGCGGTACCGCGGTTAACAATAGAGAGTGAAGTGGTTGAGTGTGTTGACCACTTCACTTACCTGGGAAGTAGGATCAACCCGGTGGGTTAGTTGCCGATGAGATTTCTGCACGGATACAAAAGGCTCGATTGGCTTTTGCCAATTTGCGCCACCTATGGCGCCGCCGTGATATTCGTTTGTCTATTAAGGGTCGCGTGTACTGCACAGCAGTCCGCTCTGTTCTACTGTATGGCTGTGAAACATGGCCATTGAAAGTGGAAGACATGAGAAGGTTACAGGTATTTGACCACCGTTGCCTTCGTAGTATAGGACGTATTCCGTGGTGTCACCATGTGAGTAATGCAGAAGTTAGGTGTAGAGTTTTAGGGAGAAGAGGTAAGTCAGTCGACGAGGTTGTGAACCTTCATCGACTGAGATGGTTGGGACACGTACTACGTATGCCTAGTCACCGATTGCCTCGTCACACAATGTTGGCTGAGGTGGGTTCAGGCTGGAAAAAGGCCCGAGGTGGCCAGACTAAAACATGGCACCAATGTATGAAGTCTCTGACTGTTGGTTTAAGCCATGTAGGACGATGCAGACTAGGTGGTTGGGGTCCACGGGACAAGAGGAACCAGTGGTTGGAGACCCTAGGTGATATGGCTCAGAACCGAAGTCAGTGGCGCAGATGTATACACACATTATCCTCATCTTAACAACGCTATACCGAATCTCACTATTTTGTCACTCCTCTTTCCTTTCTTCTCGTACTTTATATTTCTTTTGACTGCATTCACTTATCTTCATCCTTCACCTCACTACCTTTTTACTTGATGTGCTGATATGAGGTGTGGCAACTCGGACCGTTACGCAGTAATGCCTGGTCCTATGTTGATAATGATGATGATGATGATAATAATGCATTCTGGTCACACAAAGCAGAAACAGTTTCTGTACACTGAAGCTGATTTTCGCGAGTTAAGGGTGGCATCACTCAATCGTTAGATAGCCCATAGTCATCCGCAGTGCACATAACATCAAAGAAGGATGCTAATAACTGGTCTACATGGGGTAACCTTATTCTGGATACTTGTTTTAAACAGATTGCAAATATAAGTCAACTGAATTTTCCGATCCAACCAAGAATAAACTTGGGTCCATGTTGATAGTTCCATTAATAGATAACTTTGTGTTGTTGACAAGCATATATGGGTGGGTCGTAATGCTTTTTAGGTCTATACCCACGGTGGATATCAGTGTACAGGTCTATGTAAACCTAGGTTCAGGTAGACATACCACTTCTAGAGGTTGCAATTCACTTTCCACTAACTGCTTGGAAATTAAAGAATGAATCGTGAAGACGTTCCATATTATATTGTTTGTTTGATATAGCACACAGTGATACAGTATAGTTTACTTGATGACGTATCGAGCAGAATTTATTACTCATATTTATATCGAAGTGATCATACAACTTTCAAATTCACTTATAAAATCCAACAGTTCATTCCTGAATCAGAAGACAAGGACAAGCTTATGATTGTAAAAAAGAAACTTTATTCTACAAAAGACATTATTTACATACAGTTTGTCTCAGAATATAAAGCCTCAAGGTCAGAGGTTGGACACTTATTTCGATTGGTCAGCTGTAGGATGAAATTGTCTAATAAGATCTTTTTACCCGTACAGTAACATGAAACAAGGTTGAAATCTAAAACTTCTACCTTAGCGACTGATGACTTGGAATACTGATTTCGATTTAGGCTGTTTCTTATCAATGACCACTCTTCTTCATGTATTGACCTTTATGTTCATAGAGTTATCTTTTTAAGTGACTGGTAAAACTTTCATATAACCAGATGATAATTTTTCTTCCCCCCCCCCCCCCACTAAGTTTTGTATATTACCTGTTCATTTATTCTTTCCAGTTCTTATACTTCAAGTGTATTGCAATTATGTGGTAGGTTTATTTTGCTTGAATTCTTACATACACTGAATTCATTCAATAAATCCTCCAGTTCAATACATTCGTTTACACCGAGTCAAATTGAGAAATTACGTGAAACCTTACTCATTTGGTATGATAAGTGGAAACGTGACCTACCCTGGCGTCAAATGGTAAAATATTTATAAATTTTTTTTGGTATGTCTATTCAAGTTGTATTCAATAGGTCTCAAATCCAGATCCAAATATTCGTGGTTACGCTGGTATGTTAAGCTTCTTTTTATAAATATCTTTGTGAAATATTCTTTTTATCCATTTATAATAGTTTGGGTATCGGAAGTAATGCTTCAACAGACTCAAGTAAAAACTGTTATCGATTATTATCACCGATGGATGAAGGTTTGTTCAATAATCTGACCTGTTCATGAACATAGAAATGGCCAAATGTTGGTGAATTGGCACTCGCCTCTTTAGATGTATGTATCAGATAAGAATCACCTTACCAGATTTCTTTCGATTGTAGGATATTAATTCTGTTTGGTCTGGACTGGGTTACTATTCTAGGGCTCGTCTTTTACATGAAGGAGCAAAGAAGGTATAATTGAAATTGTACTTTCAATGAATACTCACCTGGTAGATTGTTAATGAGTATGCTGGTAACTTGCCTCAATCAGCTGAGTCATTGAAGTCTACACTACCTGGTGTTGGACGATACACAGCTGGAGCTATTTCAAGCATTGCGTTTAATCAAGTATGTTTCCTATTTATATTTACTTTCTTAGGACTTGTCAGTTGGATTTACCTGTGTTCCAATGAATCTTCATGCCTCTGATGAGACTAAAGTTTAGTAGCTAAGATGCAAACCAAAGCATTGCATACTAGAAACTCCGACCTGTTAAGCTATGCGCATAACCGATAGATCATAAATGTGACCCCTCTCTCTATCGGAGTTGGCGCAGCTAACAGTTCATACTGAATTACAGTGTAGCTCAGTACTAGCCTACAATGTTACAACTTCTCTTCTTACAACAACAACAATCCAACCTAGATGGATGTTGGTTATATGGAGGCAACCGGCAGAAATCCCTGTTCGACTAGAGTTTCGTTTTTGGCACTCATCAGCAAGGCGCATCTTCAACCTTGGGGGGGGGAGGGGAGGAAGTTGTATCTTCTCTGATATTTAAACTTGGGTCACCCAGTGTTACAGTCAGAGACATTACCAGTGAGCTATTCTGGTCGCGGTTGACCTCTTTTAGGACTAGATTAGATATACTGATTGGCCACTGAGGGGCAACCAATTTCATGTTGTCCAGTCCTGAGTGATTGATGCTCAGGTACACCTTGTTGATGAGTGTCAACAAGCAGGAAACCAAGGTCGAACAGGACTTCCTGGTCAGTCGCCTCCAACCAGCTAACATCTCTCCAAATAAATCGCGATGATGAGCCTTCTGGCCTGGTGACCATATTGTAAAATGATCGATCGGACTCGGTCAGGAGTCAGGACTAGACACAATGAAATTGGTTCCCCTCCAGTCACAAATCAATGTGGCAATGTAGCCTAATATTACTCACTATTGAGTTACTTAATCGATGTGTTTATTGTGCATCAGTTGAATCAGCTCAGTTTGCTACACTTCATAGTAGTACACAAAGAACATGTGGATAGGAAATGACTGATGTCAGAGTAACCTAAGTTGTCTGAGAGACTAAAAATCTGAAGATGAAGGTTATTGTGAATATTGAGGCTTTAGAAGATGTCAAGGAGTGAAGACATCTGCGCTACTGTGACCGATTTTCAGTCCCCAACCACTGATTTCTATCATCTCGAGGGCCCCAGCTAAGCATTTGCATTTCCTCCACACTACTCAGACTAGCAGTAAAAGACTTCGTCGGCTGGTGCCGGGTCTTGATGTGGCCATCTTTAACCCTCTTCCAGCCTAATACAACTTCCCTTACCATGGCTCGCCGAGGTAGATGCTAGCTTAGGATGCGCAGTACACATATCCAAGCCATCAATCGACTCACTAGTCTTGCTTAATACTCTTCGCCTGACCCCAACATTACTCACACGGTGATTCCAGCAAACGTGAACAATGCTAAGAAGACATATGTAGTCACAACCCAGTGATCGCTTCGCGTCTTTTACTTTCAACGGTCATGTATCACACCCATACAAAAGGACGTAGCAAACTGCAGCGCAGGATACTAATATACTGGGAGTGGTTATATTTTCTTAAATTTGACAGGTGCGAAACGCACCCCTGCCAAATTTACTCAGATTCCTGCTCAGCGTGTTCAGAAAACCCTGGATTTTATCAGTATCTTCACCTAACACGACAATATCGTCTGCATATTCCAAGTGTAGATCAACCAATGCCTGTGATGTCAGATGTACCTAAGGTTATGTCCATTCATTAATACGTCTATAACGAAGTTTAATAGAAACGGTGGTAGTGGGTATCCGTGGTGGGCATCACTGGTTGTAGTCAGTTCATTTCAGATGAAAACTCTCCATAAGCTCTTACACGACAAAAAAAGTCCAAGTAACTTACTTGGGTGTACAAATTTTACACATTGACAAAGTGCTATCATCCTAGAGTTTGCATAAATCTTTTTTTTGTTAGTAGTACTTTGGTTATTGTTATCACTTCTATGTTTCCAGCAGACTGAACAGTCAGGTAGTTTCGTTAATATGCATGACGTATAGCTCAGCTCACTGCTTTCTATCAAGTTGTTGACTTGTAGTACGTTACAGTGTGGCAACTACCAACATGTTTAATTCCACATTATCTCACCAACCCCTTCTTAGAAGTTATGTCGTACTGTCGAATTGAGATGGCATTTGACAAAGTCTTCATATGCCTACTGTATATCACTCTATTGAAAGCCCTGGGTTCGAACACACGTGGACGTGTTCGAGTCCGTGGTAAGCTCTGTACATCGGATGGTGTCTGTCAAGGACGCCCACTCTCTTTCCATTCTTATTCAACTCTATCACTGATGTATTTACGGATGTGTCTCTCTCTCGTCTGTTTTCACAGGGATTGATCTAATCACAGGATAATTCTTGGTAGGTCTAGGATACGCACATGACAGCTCTGTTAGGTGAAGACACTGACAAGATGCAGAGTGTTCTGGATATCTTGGAGTGGGTTTCTTCCCATCTAAATGCAGATCGATGCTTAAGGACTGCTCTTCACTGGTGCCCTGTCTAACTGCGAGGAGTAAAGGGGTTGAGCGCGTTCATCACCTAACTTACTTGCTCAGTCGAATCAACCCCGACTGGTCAGTGAACAACAGAATCTCTGCGCAGGTACAGAAGGCTCTCTTGGCCGTCAGCAACTTACATTACTTATGGCGCTATCAGGATATCTGATTCTTGAGTGTACTATGCTGCAGTCCTCTTTGTTCTACATTATTGCTGTGAAGCATGCCCATTAAAAGCTGGAAGATTTGAGAAGGTTTCAGGTTCTCGACCACCACTGCCTTCTCAGCTTGGGTCTTATGTAGTGGTTAGCTGAAGAGTGTGTACACAATAATTAGCTCAGGTGACTGGAATGTGTGCTAGGGATACCTAGTCACCGTCTGCCTCTTCACCTATTGTTAGTTAAAGCAGGTGTAAACCGGATATTGGTTAAAAGTTTGTGGCTTGGTTTTAGTCGTGTCGAGAAATGTAGACTTTCTGATTGGGATCTGCGTGACATTGGAAATCGGTGATTGGAGAATAAGTGTTACGGTTCAAAATTAATCGCAATCGCACAGATGTATCCACACAATTTTAATCTTAGTCGTCATACCACATTTCACTGTTGTTTCGTTCGTTCTTGTTCTCTTCTCACTACTTTCGATTACTTACTTACTTTATTTCTTTCATCTCTATGCAACTTGGAGGATTCCGCAATAATGTCAGGTCCTATGTGTGGAACACGTCCCGGCTTCCTGAGCTGACTAATTTGTGCAGACTCGTCAGTTAATCTGATACAGTGGTCGCATGAAATACAGTTTTTGCTGGGAAGGTAACGGTGGTCGAACACCTGAAAGCTTCTCATGTCCACCCCTTTTAATGTTTCACAGTCATACAGTAGAACAGAGCAAACCCGTACGGAGTACTTTCGAATTCTTTCAGGTAGTTGGATATCACGCCTGTGTGATGGATAGTGTCAGGTAGCAAAACCCAGTTCAGCCTTTTTTGTTCATCCCGGAATTTTCTTGATCAGCGGCCCACTGGGTTTGATCCGACTGCGAAAGTAAGTCAAGTGGTCAGCGCGGTCAACTACTTCACTCTCCGCTGCTAGACACAGGAACAACACAGACTAGTCCCAAAAATTCCGAAATCGCCAGTCAAGATGTTTAAAGGACTCTGCATCCTCTCAGCATCATCTAACAGGACTATGTCATCTGTGTAATCCAAGTTAGCCAACTTGTCACTTAACATTCACACTACCTGCATGATGATTCTGGGACACAAAAGTGATATTTTAGAAGCAAAGTTAGTCATGTATTTATGCTGTCGTAGCACACATCTGTCTATTGAACACCACCATCGTAGCCTTGATTGAGATTTACGCAAATCTAAATTAATGGGTGTCAAACCCTGTCTTATCATCATAACATGATAGTGTAGCTTCGTACACAGAAATCCTTTTTCTGGATTATGTTGTTCATGAACTGCAAACTCGCTGTGATAGATTACAGTTTCTGTCATTCACTTATCTCTGCATCATTTAATGTTTGTATTCTCGTTAGTCTTCACCGTTATAAATGATATCAATTGATCATATTGTTAACTGCAAGAGACCGGGTAATGATTAGATGAAAAAGCAATAATTCATTTATTATTTATTGTATTCTAGTGTACTCCTGCTTTAGACGGCAATGTGATTCGTGTTCTAACTCGTCTACGTGAGATTGGTTCACCTATACAATTACCTGTAACAATGGAATCTTTATGGAATTTAGCCACTGAATTAGTTGATCCTGATCAGCCAGGTGATTTTAATCAAGCTCTTATGGAATTAGGAGCTGTGTGTTGTACACCTAAACAGCCTAGCTGTTCTAAATGTCCACTAAATGAAGTTGGTTTGTGTGGATCCTATCAACGATTGGTATGTTAACCATTCAGCTTGGATTGTTTGTATGTTTTTATCATTCTTTCTGTGTAGACTGCTGAAAACAAAAGACTGTCAAAGAAAGTCGAACACCTTCCAACTGAGATTGAAGACTGTCATTTATGTATTGATCACAGTGTTTATCTGGAAAGGTAAGAGTCTGTTTTCATCTGTTCTTGGAACACTATCGTCCTCTTAGAATTGTTTGGACAGTATTTTTTCGTTTCTTGAAGGATGGTTCCCTGTGTATGTGATTATCTTTTTAATTGTGTGTACATGTCAGGGGGGGGGATGGATGAGCGCGAACTGAAGTAGAGTCGTGGCCATATTATGGTTTTCCAACGACCCGTCTATCGTATGCGAATAACAAATCGTATGCTGAATGAAATTCATCATATAAAATCGGCGCAATTTATGATCGTTAGTTTAGAAATTCAGGCCGATGAAAAGACGAACACATTACTAGTAGAGATGTGGTGAAGTCTCTTTGAACTACTTATTTTACAGATCGAAATGAGCCTCCTAAAATAGATAAGCTAAATCAGCTTAAGTTAAAATATGTTATGCATTAATACTGGGTGATAATTGAAGGTGAAATAAAAATTTGGACCGCAGCCGGATTCGAAGCAGCGACCATATCGGGTTTCCGGCCCAATGCTCTGCCATCTGAAAGACGAGGTTCAACCGCTGATCAGATTTTTAATCCCCTTTAATCACTAAAAGTTTTACCCGACTACCATGTGAATTTGTTATGCGTCGAAATGATAATCTATTGTATGTAGTTGTAGCTGCATCATGCTTACTGTGATTCCTTCCTGTCTGCCTTGATGAAAGATATCCAGACAGGTGGACATAAAGAGAATACTTTTCATCGGATAAAATATTTGGTGCCAACTGTTTACAGGAAATGAAACGTCTTTCACAACCGAGTTTATCAGTCCCCTCAATGGTGTACCACTTGCTTTACCAACAGTCGTCAAAATCCTACGCAATACACCATAGTCCTTTTTTCCGAGTCCACGGAAAAATAACACAGAACAATAAGTAAGCACACATATAACAAAGAAATTAGCTAGACATTAGAGGAGAGTAGCTTGAGTGATCCTAGACAATCTGAGCTTCCCTATTGAAAACGTCAGATGAAGCATTTCCCTCAACATCCATAGAATATGAACAGGGAAAATGAAAAGCGAAACATAAACCAACATGCTTCACACTTCATAAAACCTCCACTACAACACCATCAACAAAACAAGAGTCATCAAATGAGTCTTCTTCAACTCTTCAGCTGAAGTTCACTAGCCACCTGACATGTTGACAGATTGAGTATGTGTGACACCATTCTAGAAGGACTAGTAACCAATTTCCTCTCACAACTTATTAAACTGAAGAAGAGGTGACTGGCATACACATCCGACAAAGCTAATATCAGTTGAGGTAGGCAAGTCATCCACAACACTAAAGAAAAGAAAAGGAGAAAAACAGCATTTTAAAGCACACCATTTCCACCACGTAGTCAAGCGGAGCTCTTCCCTTCCATATAAACTGTATCACTTTCTCTCAGAAAAATAACAATACAGTCAGCTTGAAATCCACGATAAAATATGAATTCTCGAAAGCATATTCATTTGAAAGACATCTACGGATAGAATCAGAGTCAGAAGTGTAGTCTGAAAAGACAGATCTAACATACTCAGCAGTGAAGAAGAGTGTGCGCAAAGACAAAAGACACTTCTACGACACACTTGCAAGTGAAGCAGAACAGGCTGCTGGCAGGAGAGACAGAGACCTGACAACATCATATCAAATAACCAGGTTACTATCCGGGAAGAGATCAACGCAGACGGAACCAATAAATGATGAACGAAACCCAGTTGCCAAAGAGGAGAAACAAAGTAAGCAATGGGCTGACCACTTCAAAAAACTCCTGAATCGATCATCACCTGTACTTCATCCAGAAATACCACCTGCAGCCGCTGAACTACAAGTGAACATAAATCCTCCAACAAAAGTGGAAGTCCTGAACGCCATAAAGCTACTGAAATGTGGGAAAGCAGCAGACTAGATGGGATCCCACCAGAAGCACTGAGAGCAGATGCAGGAACAACAGCTTGCATACTCACACCAGTATTGCAGAAGGTGTGGAAGGAAGGGAAGGTAACTGCCAATTGATTGGAAGAAGGGTTACCTTGTCAAACTGCCGACGAAGGGAGACCTCAGTGTTTGCAAGAAGTGGCGAGAAATCATGCTGCTGTCCACTCAAAGCAAAATATTAGGCCGCATCATCCTGGAGAGACTAAAGGATGCGCTGGATTCAAAACTACAACCGGAACGGACTGGCTGGATTCAGGAAGTACAAGTTATGTGTGGACCAAATTACAACGCTTCGCATCATCATAGAACAGAGTATAGAATGGCAATCAACCCTCTATCTCAACTTCATCGACTTTGAGAAGGTTTTTGACAGCGTCGACCGACAAGTAATTTGGCAACTGTTGCAACAATACAGAATACCACAAACATTTATCAATCTCATTCAGCAACTATATGACGACGCCACATGTCAAGTAATTCACAATGGGAAGCTCAGTGATGCTTTTGAAGTGGAGACAGGAGTGAAAGAAGGTTGCCTACTATCACCCATGATATTCCTGATTGTGGTCGACTGGACTAGATCATGCAGCAAACAGTGAGGAGCTGTGAGAAGAGGGGGATATGCTAGGTGGATCGCTGAAAAGAACCTAGACGATTTGGATTTCGCCAGTGATGACTTGTGTCTGATGTCACACAAACTTGAAGATCTACAGGCGAAAACTGACAAGTTGACAGAAGAGGCTGGGCAGGGCAGCGAAGACGGGACTTCCTACAGATGAACGTAGAGAAGACAGAGATGATGAAGATACCGCACTAACAACTCCAGCAACAACAAGCATCAATCATCATCAACGGGAGAGTGAAACCTAAAGAAAGTAGTCTCTTTCATTTACCTAGGCAGGGCAGCACTCTTTAAATTACAGGCGGCACAGACGAGGACGTCAAAAGCAACCAGGATCAGAAAAGCAAGACAGGCGTTTATTAACCTGAAACCAGTATGAAGGTCTTCTGCACTCAGCATAAAGCGTGAACAAGATCCACGTTTTCAACACTAATCCGGTCAAGTCAGTGCTTCTGTATACTTCAGAGACTTGGCGCGTTACGAAAGGCATTTCTAACAAACTACAGAATTCCATCAACAACTGCCTACGCTGCTTACTGAAGCTCAGATGGCCAGAATAATAAGAATAAGCAACAAGGAACTCTGGCTGGCTGACGACGAACCAACCAAGAACCTATTGCTCAACAAATATGCAGAAGAAAATAGAGACGGATTGGGCATGCATTGTTTAGACCATTCGGGACATCACGCGCCAGGCCAGGCTGTCGAGTGGAATCAAAGGTGAAACGACGAGTTGGGCGTCGTAGGCGAGGGTGACATGGAGGAGATCGTGTGAGGAAGAAATGAGAGCTTGTGGGCTGTCGTGGAGCCAGGTTCAAAAGATTGCAGAGAACAGAGTGCACTGGAGACGTGCTACTGAAGTGGTATGTTCCACTAGGAACCCAAGGGACAAATAATAATAACGTACTCAGCACATTTGTCCACATTGGCAATAATTTTATGATACAAAACAACTGCAGCAAGTAAAGTACTCTTTCTGGGTTCCTCCGCCAATTAGTTTTACCACCGAAAGCCTGCTACACAAGTTCAACCATACGAAGTAACAACATCAGCATTGCTTTTGCGAGTGTTGAGGTTATTGCTATCGGTCGGAGTTTCACACTTGATCCAGAAGATATAAACTTTGGTAGCAGAACCACATTAATTCCCTACACTCTTATTTAAATATCATTCATCGCAAAAAGGTACTCATGATGAATGTTTGTGAATGGATGTCATAGAATATCAGGACATAGAATAGAATACTGGAAATACCATCTAATTGGTGGGTTTGTGAGGGTTTTAATGATTTTAGGCATTTGAGGACATCTGTTTCATTGAATTTAAGAAAACTGTCTTCTGTGATGTCTCCCCTGCTAGTGAATAGCAGAGCGATCCTTCTCTGCAATGGTCTCACTAACCGTTGTTGACCTTTTACCCTCAGTTTCCTTAATAAGTCTAAATAACTGTCTACTGTTACCAATCGCATATAAAGCGTACAGTTTCTTTGAATGGTCGGTACTCCAGTGGGTAAGGTAATAAAATTTGTTGATATCATTGTCATACCGAAAAGAAATTAAAACTCTTAGCCGCATAGACAAATTGCAACCAAGTGGCTCACTGGTAACGTGCCTGCTGTGGAACCTGAGGATTCCCATACTGGGATGAAATAGCTGCCTAGTGCTCCAAAATTTCCTACGATTCTCCAACTGATGTCAGTCCGTGATAAATACCAACTTGAAATTCAAATCTATCATTATCAGAATGTTTACAGGTTCGTCTGTATGAACGGGTTCAAGAATGCCAGGTACCTAGTAGACAGTTCAGTGCCTGACATATCGACAATGTAACGTAGAAGTATTCCAGATTTATATAGTGATTCCATAATGAAAATCCTTTTGATATTTATAAGACTGTGCAGCTTCTGAAAATAAACTTCTTGGGAAAGATTTCTTTCGTTGGATTGGCATTCAGATGTGTTGTAGATATCGAGACACCGCCTACCTCGACGAGCAATGCTAGGTGAATTGGGATTAGGTTCGAAAAAAGTTCAGGGAGATCAGATTAAAAGGTGCCACGGGTACTTGATTATTGTTAAGGTGGTGTAGACTATATGGTTGGAGTCCTCAAGACGATAGGAATCAGTGGATGACAACTCTCAGAGACTTAGCCAAAAGTTGGTCACAAAGTCGCAGATATTTCCATTCTTTGACCCCTTCGATAGCATGAATATTTTCACTAACCTTAGTTTTTAAATTCCGTTCCCTTCCATACAGCTTTGTCTAATTTTATAGGAGTCTTTCGTATCACAGACTCACTTAACAGCTGGGTAGAAAAACTTTTGGTGGATGGAATGGATATACGATCTGATCGGCTACCGGGTTTCGTATCTCAGTTGGTAGATCATCAGGCGGGTAACTTAAACATTACTTTTTCGAATCCTGTTACCTAAATTTTCATCTCACCTATCATCACTCAGTATCAATTTAAGTTTGGCAATCTACGGTTATCTCAGATGGTCACGTAGCCATCAGTTAAGAAACCATGGGGAAAAAATAAACTTTGAATTAACAAAGACTGTAATAATAATGATAATTTGAAACAATTAGCAGGTACATCCAGCTGACGAGTCCCAAATAGGACGAAATGCGCATCTTGGATTCCACTGCTAGCCACTGCCCATCATTACTAAACATAGTTAAAAGACAGGCAATATCGAGGCCTCCTCATAGGAGCCCATATGCCAACAGAGACTGATCAATTCGGTCCAATCAACGACGGTGTAATACAAGCAATAACACTAAACCTATACCCGTCGCACAAGAAGTGGCTATCGTGGCTCGGTGGTGTAGTGGATAACGCGCTGGCGTCCGAAGCGGTCGCCCCTGGGTCCGAGTCCCGGTGAGAACAACACTCACTTTGAGGCGGGTGCATCCAGCTGACGAGTCCCAAATAGGACGAAGTGCGCATCCTGGATTCCACTGCCCATCATTGCTAAACATAAATTAGTCCCTTTAATAAATCACGATAACGTAATTAGTAGACGAACAATATGTATGGATGTATTTGTGCAGTAGATTTCAAACAATCTTATCCCCCCACTCATTTACTTGTTTCAAGCCAATTTTTGTATGAAAATGAAGGTGAAATATAATGAATATGAAAAGGTTATGACACTCATCCTAGTTATATAATCAGATAAGGATTACTAACGTAAATTAAGTGAAACAACAAATTGGTTTCATGTACGCAACGGGGCCTTAGGTTTACTAATGGCTAATGCTTCGGCAGATTTCATTATGTGCCCCTGACTCTTCCCATATAATATCTCGAATGCTGTTTTCCGATATTAACCTTATGGTTCACTTTGATGATATATTTTGCTATAGATGAAGATGGATGTCTATCATCAGGTTTGTGTGTTAAACTGTTCACCCACCCTAGTCTACACAGCACGATTACTTCTCCCTATAAATGTGTATCTACTCACATACATGTGAATTGGTAAACACAGTGGGATGTAACATAATCATTTATGTAAGGTTTAGGTTTGTGGCGAAGCGGGTGGTTTGTTGTCTCAACAATGATGAACTGAGCTGCATAGTATGTTTAATCTCTGTTTCAATATCATAGTACTCATTTCCCCTTTGTGCGTTATTTTAAGCAATATATCCTTCTTCGTGACCGAGGCATTTATAGGCTCTTGGGTCAGCTGTAATGGATATCCGTTTTCCATGAGTGTATCCGTCAGAAATTCACTGTCATTATCCATTGTATCGGATGTACATATACGTTGGGTCCTATTGAATAAGCAACTTACTAAGCCTCTCTTATATTTCATTGGACAAAAGCTGTAGAAACTCACGTACTGTCCCGTTCAAGTAGAGTTTCTATAGATTGATCGTCTGCTAGATCTATCTTCCCTCCGGTACAACAGTATATCATGAAGTGCAAGTTGGTTGTCATTCTCTTCCTCACATATCAGGCTGATATGATCGTGTACGGTATTAAGCCTTTTTAACAAACCCCTGGCATCCTCATCTGTGTAAGATATTACAATGATGTCATCAACGTACTTTCTATAGAATGTGATATTACTGATTAGATCCTAAGCCGTTAGTAGCTCAATATGTGACATATACATCAGCTAATAACGGTCCTAATAGACTCGCCATAGCTACATCACCAATTTACCAAAAGTGTTTGCCTTCGAAAGTGAAATGAATCTTTTTATATATTATTTTATTAGTCCCTTGGGTTCCTAGTGGAACATAGGGCTTCAGTAGCACGCCTCCAGTGACCTCTGTTCTCCGAAATCTTTTGAACCTGGTCCCACGACAGCCCACAACCTCTCATTTCCTCCTCGCACGACCTCCTCCATGTCACCCTCGGACGTCCAACTCGTCGCTTCCCATGGGGATTCCACTCGAGGACCTGGCCTGACGCGTGATGTCCTCAGTCGGCCTTCTCAGTGCATGGCCAATCCATCTCCACTTCTTCCTGCATATTTGTTGCGTGATAGGTTCTTGGTTGGTTCGTTCCCAGAGTTCCTTGTTGCTTATTTTTCTGGCCATCTGATCTTCAGCAGCGAGCGTAAGCAGTTGTCGATGAATGTCTGTAGTTTATTGGAAATGCCTTTCGTAACGCGCCAAGTCTCTGAACCATACAGGAGCACTGACTTGACGTTGGTGTTGAAAATCCGTATCTTGTTCCGCATGCTGAGTGCAGAAGATCTCCACACTGGTTTCAGGCTAATGAACGCCTGTCTTGCTTTTCCGATTCTGACTTTGACGTCCTCGTCCGTCCCGCCTGTAGTTGAAACAGTGCTTCCTAGATAGGTGAAGGAGGTTACTTCCTTTAAGTTTCTCCCGTTGACGGTGATTGGAGTTTCTTGTTGTTGTTGGAGTTGTTGGTTAGGTATCTTCATCACCTCTGTCTTCTCTATATTCACTTGAATTCCCATCTTCGCTGCCTCTTCTATCAACTTGTCAGTTTTCACCTGTAGATCTTCAAGTTTGTGTGACATCAGGCACAAGTCATCGGCGAAATCCAAGTCTTCTAGGTTGTTTTCGCAGTCCAGCCAGCGTATCCCCCTCCTCTCGCTCCCCACTGTTTGCTGCATGATCCAGTCCACTAGACCACGGGGGGGGGGATAGTAGGCAACCTTGTTTCACTCCTGTCTTCACTTCAAAAGCATCACTGAGCTTCCCATTGTGAATTACTTGGCCGGCATGTGGAGTCTTCATATAGTTGTTGAATGAGGCGGATAAAGGTTTGCGGTACTCCGTAGTATTGAAGCAGTTTCCAAATTACTTCTCGGTCGACGCTGTCAAAGGCCTTCTCAGAGTCGATGAAGTTGAGGTAGAGAGCTGATTGCCATTCTACGCTCTGTTCTATGATGATACGAAGCGTTGCAATTTGGTCTGCACATGATTTGTACTTCCTGAAGCCGGCCTGCCTGTTCCGGTCGCAGTTTTGAATCCAGTGCGTCTTTAAGCCTCTCTAGGATGATGCGGCTTAATATTTTACTTGCTTTGGGTGGACAGGAGAGTGATTCCGCGCCAGTTCTTGCAAGCACTGAGGTCTCCTTTCTTCGGCAGTTTGACAAGGTAACCCTTCTTCCAATCACTAGACAGGTACCTTCTCTTCCTTCCACACCTTTTGCAATAGTGGTGTGAGCATGTACGCTGTTGTCTCTGCGTCTGTTCTCAGTGCTTCTGGCGGTATCCCATCTGGTCCTGCTGCTTTCCCGCATTTCAGTAGCTTTATGGCGTTCAGGACTTCCATTTTCGTTGGGGGATTAATGTTCACTTGTAATTCAGCGGCTGCAGGTGGTATTTCTGGACGAAGTGTAGGTGGTGGTCGATTCAAGAGCTTCTTGAAGTGGTCGGCCCATTGTTTCCTCTGTTTCTCTTCTTTCGTAATTAAATTTCCTTCTTCATCTTTTATTGGTTTCATCTGTGTTGGTCTCTTCCCTGATAGCAACCTGGTTATTTGATACAATGTCATCAGGTCTCTCTTACCTGCAGCCTGTTCTGCTTCACTTGCCAGTGTTTCGTAGAAGTGTCTTTTGTCTTTGCGTGCACTCTTCTTCACTTCTTTGTCCAGCGCAGTGTTTTATACATTGTGCTCAGTTCCTCTTGTCGTTGAGCATCCTTGCACTGGTTTATCTTCTGCTTCACCATCCTCCTCTCCCTGCTCTACCAGCTTCCAGGTATCCGTCGAGATCCATTCCTTATCTTCTTTCTTCTTCCTTCCTAATACTGTTGTGCAGGTTTCTTTCCACATAGCTTTCAAAGACTTCCAGTGTTCTTCCACACAGGTTTCTTCAGGGATGTTGCTCGATGTCTCCCATTTTGTCTTGATGGCTGCCTTGAAGATCTCCTTTGTAGTTTCATCCTTCAGTTTCCGAGTGTTGTACTTGAATTGAGGTCTATCACCAGCTTCCTTGAAGGCTTTTAACTTGATTTGGAAAATAGGTTGCTTGCACTAGATAGTGGTGTGAACCTACATCTGCTCCTCTTCTTCACCTTGTGTTAAGTAGACTGCGTCTCCATTTTCTTGAGATTGAGATAAAGTCGATTTGATTTCTAGTGTGTCCATCTGGTGAAGTCCATGTCGCTTTGTGGATATCCTTGTGCCTGAACACACTGCCTCCAATCACCAAATCGTTGAATGCACAGAATTCTGCAAACAATTCTCCATTCTCATTCATTTCACCGAGCGCCTCTCGACCCATGGTTAGTTCTCTTCCCGTGTTGTCCCCTCCCAGTTTGGCATTCATGTCACCCCACCCATTAGAATTTTGATATCGCCAACTGGCGTCTTGTCCAGTGTTGATTGAAGTTGTCTGTAGAATTCCTCCTTTTTCTCTTGCTCTGCATTATTTGTAGATGCATAACATTGTATGATTGTGACCTTTCTTCCTTTCGAGTTGAATCTTGCTGTCATGATCCTGGAGGAGATTGGTTCCCACTGCATGAGAGCCTTCGATGCTCTTGAGGACATCATGATAGCCACTCCATAACTCAGTGTGCTCGTGGTTGTCGTCTGGGTGACAATATCGGAGTAGATTATTGACTCTCCTTTCCAGTTGACAGTTTGGAGAGTCCACTCCCATTCCATCTGCTTTCGCAAATCCCAAGCACTTCGATGTTATACCTTCTCATCTCCTTTGCAATCTGGGCTGCCTTACTGGGTTCAAACATGGTGCGGACATTCCATGTCCCCACGTTTACTTTCGCTTTCATCGAGAGAAGACACATCGGCCAATTGGCTTCCCGAAGGCTTTCACCAACTGGCGTCATTTCACCTCTCCGATTCCAGCGGGGAATAAGTTTGTTTTCATTTTTTATATTTTGTTTGTGCTTTGAAGTTTCTTTAGCGGTTAGATTTGTTTTACGGGGTAGGGTTGCTAGCCCTATGCCCAACCTTCCCTCTTTACCCGGGCTTAGGACCGGCTAGTAACTAGTAAACTAGTTAACCAGGCGAGGTTAAAATGAATCTTATCAGTACATAATAAATGTAGCTGTTTTAAATGCCTTGGAGAAATAGGGAAGAAAGAATAATTCGAAGAAACATGATCGCAAAGAATATTCACTGTCTTCATTAGGGGTACACTCGTAAATAAAGAGTTGACATCGACAGAGTATATTTTCTTGTCTCTGATATTCATGTCAGTTAGACAATCAACAAATTGAAAAGTATATTTCAATGAACACTTACATAAAACATTAGGAATCACGTTCAGTATTCCGACTAACCATTTCGCTAATTTGTGTGTGGGAGGCTAGTAACACTAGATTATGGAAAGATCACAAACAAGTATAAAAATCCCATTTATCCTGGTGACCGCGAAATGAATTATTTTCATTGTATCTGGGTTAAAGCTGAAGGCAATGGGAGGGAAATGGAAAAAACAAACACCTATATGCATAAATTAAGTTTGGAAATCTTAGCTGGTATATCTTCTGCCGTCACTTCCTTACCTCGACTTCGTCGACTTTAGAAAGACCAGAGTTTGACAGCGTCGACCGACAAATAATTTGATACGCAGCTCCTTCAACACTACCGTTTCAACAACACAAATCTCATTCAACAGCTAGATGCTATCCTATATGAGGATGCTACATGACAAGTGATTCACAACACAGTGGAAAGCTCAGTGATGATGTCTTTGAAGTGAATTGATGACAGGAAGGAGTAAGACAAGGATGCCGCCTACTATCATCACCGATGATCTTCCCAACTGTGGTCGACTTGACTGGACTAGATCATACAACAGACAACTGTGAGGAACTATGAGAAGATGGGCATACGCTTTTCGATCCTAGGAGATTTGGATTTCGCCAGAGATGATGATTTCTGTCCTATGTCTTGTCACATAAACTCGAAGATCTATAAACGAAAACTAACAAGTTGTCTGGCAGAAGAGGCGAGGTGAGGTAGTGAAGGAGGACGGGACTTTCTTCAGGTGGACGTGCAGAAGACAGAGGTGATGAAGATACTCAACCAACAATAACAACAACAACGACAACCATCATTAACGGGAGAAATCTGAAGGAAGTTGTCTCTTTCACCTACCTCTTTACCTAGACAAGGCAGCATCGTTTCAACTACAGGTGACGGCAGCACACATAAGGATGTGAAAGCCAGAATTCGAAAGACAGCAAGACAGACCCTCCTTCATTAACCTGAAATAGTCAGTGTGTAGATCTACTCCACTCCACTGTAATCAATCAGTATAAGACATGAACAAGATCCACATTTTCTACACTAATGTCAGTCAAGTAAGTCAGTGCTTCTATGTGATGGTTGAGAGACTTGGCAAGTTACGCAAAGCATTTCCAACAAACTATAGACATACATCACATCAACAGCTGCCACCTACGCTCACTCGTTACTGACACACTGAAGATCAGATGGCCAGAATAATGCGAATGAGCAACAAGGAACTCACTGTGGCTGGCAACGAACCAACCAACAACCTATCACCCAACAAATATGTAGAAGGAGAAAGTGGTGATGGATTGGGCATACACTGAGGAAACCATTCAAATATTTCACACGCCAGACCATGCTCTCGAGTGGAACTCAAAGGGGGAACGACGAGTTGGGAGTCGAGGGTGATATGTAGACCATGTGAAGAGGAAATGAAAGCTTGTGGGCTGTCGTGTAGCCAGGTTCAAAAGACTGAAGAGAAGAGAGTGCAATGGAGATGTGCTACTGAAGCCCTGTGTTCCACTAGGAACCCAAAGGACAAGCATTGTAATGATAATGAATACCTCCTATCAGTTTTTCAAAAAATAATCTTATTTGTATGTTACTATTTGAAAGTATTTTTCATCATCACTTTTTAAGCGTTTAGATTGAATTTTATGTGAAACATTTAGTGTACAGCCAATATACTTTACTTCACAGGAGCAAGTGAGTTGATAAGAAATACACCTACCCCTGATATCGTAATATTTACCTGATTTTGAATGCCTCCTTTGGATTTATCAAAGGGATAAATTGTTTCCAATTGTTCCTTCATTATTGTCATTCTTTTGTTGTATACATACACAGTCTTGGAGTGATGAATTATCCAGTGAAACTTAGTAAACGGGAACCACGCAAGCAGAATACAATAGTTATCGTTACACATACATCAAGGTTAAAGAATGGCGTACTGGAAGATGTCTACTTACTTCTTCAACGACCTAAAACAGGTGAGTAAGAGAATGTCTTTTTAAAGCAACGGAATACTTGCTTATATAACTTTTCGTGGTTGACTATATTACTTTTATTGATTCGCTGAAATAAAATATAAACGTTGATAGGTTTATAACGCCGATATGCATTGCTAAGGGAAGCTGGATTAGGTTGGAGAAGGATGACCAAGCCCAGACATGGGACGAGGTCATGAAGTCTCTGAGTTGTGTATAGAGGTGTAGGCTGCCTGGTTGGAGTCACTGGAGGCCATAGGAATCAGTGATTGACGACTTTTGGCTGCATGGCTGAAAATCGGTCACAATGACGCCAATGTATTCACTCCTTAACATCTTCTAAGGCTTCAATATTCGTACTGACCTTCATCGCCAGATTATTTATTCTCTCACACAACTCTGTTTACTTTGATATTAGTCTAATCCTATCCACCTGCTCTTTGTTTACCACTGCCAAGTGTGGCAACTTGAGTTGAGGCAATTGTGTACCACGTTCTACCTTGAGTTGATCTGTCTGTCTGTAGAGTTTATGCCCCATGAACTCGTCAGGTTCATCAACACATATTAGTAGAACTACAACTTCTATTGAAATAATTAGATGACATCATTAATATAGAATTAAAACTTGTGCACTATGGTCGATTGTGATTCCATTTTGGTTTGTTTATTAGATATTTCACACACACAGTCAACGGACAGTATCATTGGTTGGATAACATTTCGAACACAATTTATTGTCCATATTCATATCAGGTAACTAACCACACAACTTTGAGACAGAGTTTATGTAGTCCTCATTTCTCCCTCCCTCTTTGTGATGACAAGGGTAGTAGGACTTTCTATGTATCTGGGACAGGTGCAGAATCATTTCTATTACTGCATGTATTGAGTGTTGATTCGATAAGCAAGGATTCAGTTATCAATCTCTCCCTCCATCCACCCAACTGAGTTAGTTTTTAACGCTGCCGCTCTGTTGTTCTATCGTATTATATGATTGTGTGTAATTGCGTGCATAGTTATAGGCGAGTAGTCAACTAAATTGGAAGGCCTCCTATGGACACTAGTCTCTAAATTTCAACCTTCATTCCGTTTAATCTTGTAATTCAATATTGCTAGTTCGCCTTCATCACTTTTTAATTCACAGGTAAATTGGATTTATATGTGTCAAGAACCCATTGATGTGTTCTGATTCTAGTACTGTAAACCTATCATCTACATATCGGAACCATAAATTTGGAGTAGGATTTAATGTTTGAAAGTTCATCTGTTCCCAACTATCCACAAATATGTCTGCGATAATGAAGGATATTGGTGATCCTATGGCAACACCTTCACTTTGATTATGTATTTAGGCACAATCGTACTCTTAGTATGATTTCCCCAATCAACACCTTACTTCGATGCGTAAGCTGTTTGTCATCCTTAGGCCCATTTCCAACTACCTCTAGAGCCATGTCAATCGGTATATTTGTGTAAAGGCTAGTTATGTCAAAACTAACCATTTTTCACTGTCGTCTAATTTGTGCTTTAAGTCATAAGAGTTGGTAAGTTGAGACTTAGTGATTTCTTATTGGGTCTAGCACCATTGGTAAATATTTAAACAACTCGTAAGTCGAAGTGTTTCTAAAATCTGTTATAAGCCTGATGGGATAACCTGGCTTATGAATCTTAATAGTACCATACATTCTACTGGGATTATTAGTTTTTGCGATTAAATTAAACCATTTTGACTCATCTAGAAACAGATTTATTCGGTGTATCAGATTCCCTGTTGATTTCTTAACCTTATGCATAATAGTATCCACTGATTTCTTAATCTCTTCATATGATCCTGTTTCTATATGCTCGTTCACTTTGTAGATGTAGTCAGATTTGTTGATTACAACTGTTGAGTTGCCTTTATCGGATTTGGCAATTACAATCTTGTTACCACTTTGAAAGTTCCTGAGAGCTTGGGCAAATTAGATTTCATTTTCCCCTATCGTTTTAGTGTCAAAGCACACTATGCAATTATGCCTAATATATACAGCTTTTAAATTCCAAAATTAAGTATATAAACAAACTGGTGTTGCTATGGGATCGCCAATATCCCCTATCGTCGCAGATATATTGATGGATTGTTGAGAACGGATGGCCCTTCAAACATTTAGTCCTACTTCAAAGATATGGTTTCTATATGTAGATGATACATATACAATACTGAAATCGGAACACATTAATAGGTTCTTGGCACATATAAATTCAGTAGTCAACCCAATTCAATTTACTTATAACTTAAAAAGTGCTGAAGGTTAGCTGGCTATGTTGGAATATTTGATTAAACGAAGACAAGATAGAAGTTTCAAGACTAATGTCAATAGGAA
Organism: Heterobilharzia americana; assembly: GCA_944470555.2. Taxonomy (NCBI): domain Eukaryota; kingdom Metazoa; phylum Platyhelminthes; class Trematoda; order Strigeidida; family Schistosomatidae; genus Heterobilharzia; species Heterobilharzia americana. The sequence goes on from OX104129.1 coordinate 62,992,426, forward strand.
ACCTCTCCATTCAAACTGCTACTCACACTTTAAATCAACTCACTCCATCTGAGTTAAAATAGACCTTGTTAAATGCCTAAGTGATATTGCGAAAAAGCTTACTAGTAGGCCAGAAAATCTATGACCAGAAATTAGACATATCAAGAATACCTTGTATCTCAATAATCATCCACCTAGATTGGTAAATAAATTCATTAGGAATCGAACGGAAATATAAGTAGCAGTAGAAGTAACACATGTATTATTCGTAATAGTTCTGCTCTTAATAGTAATAATGGTAAAAGGGTTGAGAGAGAATTCAAAGCCTCTGTTGTGTTACCATACATGGAAGGCACCTGAAAAGCATAATGAAGATTTCTCAATGAGGCTGGTTGGGATTAGAGTGGCACTTAAACCAACAAACTTGCTTAGAAACAAGCTTTGTAGGTTAGAAGATCCTGTCGATGCATTTAGGCAAAATAATCTGGTTTATCAAATCCCTTGCAATGATTGCGAAATAAAATACATCGGTCAGAGTAGTCGACCAGGGTGGATTAGAATGACAGCACAAAAGCTTAGCTAAATCAACATAAATAGAGCCGAATTAGATAAGGAATTTTGAAAAAAAGCTGGACTATAGCTCTGCTCGCAATCCCATACATTCACACAGTAGGTTAGGATGGAGTGACGGCGTTAAAAACTAAATTGTGTGGGTGGGTGGAGGGAGGGAGGGAGAGATTGATAACCGATTGTTTGTTTGTCGTGCAATGGAAATGATTCTACACCTGTCCCAGATTTATAGAGGATTCTACTATCCTTGTGATCAGAAAGAAGGAGGGAGGGGGGGGGGACTGAGGACTGTGAGGTTGTGAGGTTAGTTACATGATATGAATATGGACAATAAATTGTGTCCGAAACGTTATCCAGTTAGCGGTACCGTTTCACGTAAATGATATTATATTGAATAGAGAATAGCTTGTTGAAAGCAATCGACAAACAACTCTACACATCTCAATTTCATGTTTGTTGACACTGGTCTACAAGGCATATCTACAAATATATATCATAAATTGACCGATGTAAGGTACAGTGAACTATTGGTCTCTGATTTAGTTGCAGAATAGTTGACGCATTCACTGCGAAATCTGAAGGACTTGAGTTTGCCCTATGGAGGGATCATGAGTGCATACGATTGAGAACTCCATTACCAGGTAGAAACAGCTATCCTATGCTCCTAGGTTTTCAATGAACCTCTGAACTATGTCATTCCATGATGAGCACTGCTTTAAAAATGAAATCCCTATCAAATTCGAAGTGCATTGAATTTATTGTCTACCTGTAGCTTACAGTTGGTGCATCACGAGTTTGAGTTTGTCCTATTTCGTTGTGATTGACGAATTATTATCGTTAGGAAACATATCCACTCTTTACGTAATGGTTATAGTTCCCAACTGAGTGTACATGGTTCTACATTCTTGCTGGACTGCGTTATTATTACTATTATTTGTCTCTTAGGTTCACTACTGGAACATAGGGCTTCAGTAGCACATCTCCATTGCACTCTCTTCTCTTCAGTCTTTTGAACCTGGCTACACGACAGCCCACAAGCTTTCATTTCCTCTTCACATGGTCTACATATCACCCTCGACTCCCAACTCGTCGTTCCCCCTCTCGTTCCCCTCTCAACCATCACATAGAAGCACTGACTTACTTGACTGACATTAGTGTAGAAAATGTGGATCTTGTTCATGTCTTATACTGATTGATTACAGTGGAGTGGAGTAGATCTACACACTGACTATTTCAGGTTAATGAAGGAGGGTCTGTCTTGCTGTCTTTCGAATTCTGGTTTTCACATCCTTATGTGTGCTGCCGTCACCTGTAGTTGAAACGATGCTGCCTTGTCTAGGTAAAGAGGTAGGTGAAAGAGACAACTTCCTTCAGATTTCTCCCGTTAATGATGGTTGTCGTTGTTGTTGTTATTGTTGGTTGAGTATCTTCATCACCTCTGTCTTCTGCACGTCCACCTGAAGAAAGTCCCGTCCTCCTTCACTACCTCACCTCGCCTCTTCTGCCAGACAACTTGTTAGTTTTCGTTTATAGATCTTCGAGTTTATGTGACAAGACATAGGACAGAAATCATCATCTCTGGCGAAATCCAAATCTCCTAGGATCGAAAAGCGTATGCCCATCTTCTCATAGTTCCTCACAGTTGTCTGTTGTATGATCTAGTCCAGTCAAGTCGACCACAGTTGGGAAGATCATCGGTGATGATAGTAGGCGGCATCCTTGTCTTACTCCTTCCTGTCATCAATTCACTTCAAAGACATCATCACTGAGCTTTCCACTGTGTTGTGAATCACTTGTCATGTAGCATCCTCATATAGGATAGCATCTAGCTGTTGAATGAGATTTGTGTTGTTGAAACGGTAGTGTTGAAGGAGCTGCGTATCAAATTATTTGTCGGTCGACGCTGTCAAACTCTGGTCTTTCTAAAGTCGACGAAGTCGAGGTAAGGAAGTGACGGCAGAAGATATACCAGCTAAGATTTCCAAACTTAATTTATGCATATAGGTGTTTGTTCTTTCCATTTCCCTCCCATTGCCTTCAGCTTTAACCCAGATACAATGAAAATAATTCATTTCGCGGTCACCAGGATAAATGGGATTTTTATACTTGTTTGTGATCTTTCCATAATCTAGTGTTACTAGCCTCCCACACACAAATTAGCGAAATGGTTAGTCGGAATACTGAACGTGATTCCTAATGTTTTATGTAAGTGTTCATTGAAATATACTTTTCAATTTGTTGATTGTCTAACTGACATGAATATCAGAGACAAGAAAATATACTCTGTCGATGTCAACTCTTTATTTACGAGTGTACCCCTAATGAAGACAGTGAATATTCTTTGCGATCATGTTTCTTCGAATTATTCTTCCTTCCCTATTTCTCCAAGGCATTTAAAACAGCTACATTTATTATGTACTGATAAGATTCATTTTAACCTCGCCTGGTTAACTAGTTTACTAGTTACTAGCCGGTCCTAAGCCCGGGTAAAGAGGGAAGGTTGGGCATAGGGCTAGCAACCCTACCCCGTAAAACAAATCTAACCGCTAAAGAAACTTCAAAGCACAAACAAAATATAAAAAATAATAACAAACTTATTCCCCGTTGGAATCGGAGAGGCGAAATGACACCAGTTGGTGAAAGCCTTCGGGAAGCCAATTGGCCGATGTGTCTTCTCTCGATGAAAGCGAAAGTAAACGTGGGGACATGGAATGTCCGCACCATGTTTGAACCCAGTAAGGCAGCCCAGATTGCAAAGGAGATGAGAAGGTATAACATCGAAGTGCTTGGGATTTGCGAAAGCAGATGGAATGGGAGTGGACTCTCCAAACTGTCAACTGGAAAGGAGAGTCAATAATCTACTCCGATATTGTCACCCAGACGACAACCACGAGCACACTGAGTTATGGAGTGGCTATCATGATGTCCTCAAGAGCATCGAAGGCTCTCATGCAGTGGGAACCAATCTCCTCCAGGATCATGACAGCAAGATTCAACTCAAAAGGAAGAAAGGTCACAATCATACAATGTTATGCACCTACAAATAATGCAGAGCAAGAGAAAAAGGAGGAATTCTACAGACAACTGCAATCAACACTGGACAAGACGCCAGTTGGCGATATCAAAATTCTAATGGGTGGGGTGACATGAATGCCAAACTGGGAGGGGACAACACGGGAAGAGAACTAACCATGGGTCGAGAGGCGCTCGGTGAAATGAATGAGAATGGAGAATTGTTTGCAGAATTCTGTGCATTCAACGATTTGGTGATTGGAGGCAGTGTGTTCAGGCACAAGGATATCCACAAAGCGACATGGACTTCACCAGATGGACACACTAAAAATCAAATCGACTTTATCTCAATCTCAAGAAAATGGAGACGCAGTCTACTTAACACAAGGTGAAGAAGAGGAGCAGATGTAGGTTCAGACCACTCACCATCTAGTGCAAGGAACCTTCCAAATCAAGTTAAAAGCCTTCAAGGAAGCTGGTGATAGACCTCAATTCAAGTACAACACTCGGAAACTGAAGGATGAAACTACAAAGGAGATCTTCAAGGCAGCCATCAAGACAAAATGGGAGACATCGAGCAACATCCCTGAAGAAACCTGTGTGGAAGAACACTGGAAGTCTTTGAAAGCTATGTGGAAAGAAACCTGCACAACAGTATTAGGAAGGAAGAAGAAAGAAGATAAGGAATGGATCTCGACGGATACCTGGAAGCTGGTAGAGCAGGGAGAGGAGGATGGTGAAGCAGAAGATAAACCAGTGCAGTGCAAGGATGCTCAACGACAAGAGGAACTGAGCACAATGTATATAAAACTGCGCTGGACAAAGAAGTGAAGAAGAGTGCACGCAAAGACAAAAGACACTTCTACGAAACACTGGCAAGTGAAGCAGAACAGGCTGCAGGTAAGAGAGACCTGATGACATTGTATCAAATAACCAGGTTGCTATCAGGGAAGAGACCAACACAGATGAAACCAATAAAAGATGAAGAAGGAAATTTAATTACGAAAGAAGAGAAACAGAGGAAACAATGGGCCGACCACTTCAAGAAGCTCTTGAATCGACCACCACCTACACTTCGTCCAGAAATACCACCTGCAGCCGCTGAATTACAAGTGAACATTAATCCCCCAACGAAAATGGAAGTCCTGAACGCCATAAAGCTACTGAAATGCGGGAAAGCAGCAGGACCAGACGGGATCCCCCCAGAAGCACTGAGAACAGACGCAGAGACAACAGCGTACATGCTCACACCACTATTGCAGAAGGTGTGGAAGGAAGAGAAGGTACCTGTCTAGTGATTGGAAGAAGGGTTACCTTGTCAAACTGCCGAAGAAAGGAGACCTCAGTGCTTGCAAGAACTGGCGCGGAATCACTCTCCTGTCCACCCAAAGCAAGTAAAATATTAAGCCGCATCATCCTAGAGAGGCTTAAAGACGCACTGGATTCAAAACTGCGACCGGAACAGGCAGGCCGGCTTCAGGAAGTACAAATCATGTGCAGACCAAATTGCAACGCTTCGTATCATCATAGAACAGAGCGTAGAATGGCAATCAGCTCTCTACCTCAACTTCATCGACTTTGAGAAGGCCTTTGACAGCGTCGACCGAGAAGTAATTTGGAAACTGCTTCAATACTACGGAGTACCGCAAACCTTTATCCGCCTCATTCAACAACTATATGAAGACTCCACATGCCGGCCAAGTAATTCACAATGGGAAGCTCAGTGATGCTTTTGAAGTGAAGACAGGAGTGAAACAAGGTTGCCTACTATCCCCCCCCCCGTGGTCTAGTGGACTGGATCATGCAGCAAACAGTGGGGAGCGAGAGGAGGGGGATACGCTGGCTGGACTGCGGAAAACAACCTAGAAGACTTGGATTTCGCCGATTACTTGTGCCTGATGTCACACAAACTTGAAGATCTACAGGTGAAAACTGACAAGTTGATAGAAGAGGCAGCGAAGATGGGAATTCAAGTGAATATAGAGAAGACAGAAGTGATGAAGATACCGCACCACCACCATCAACAACAACAACAAACTCCAATCACCGTCAACGGGAGAAACTTGAAGGAAGTAACCTCCTTCACTTATCTAGGAAGCACTGTTTCAACTACAGGCGGGACGGACGAGGACGTCAAAGTCAGAATCGGAAAAGCAAGACAGGCGTTCATTAGCCTGAAACCAGTGTGGAGATCTTCTGCACTCAGCATGTGGAACAAGATACGGATTTTCAACACCAACGTCAAGTCAGTGCTCTTGTATGGCTCAGAGACTTGGCGCGTTACGAAAGGCATTTCCAATAAACTACAGACATTCATCGACAACTGCTTACGCTCGCTGCTGAAGATCAGATGGCCAGAAAAATAAGCAACAAGGAACTCTGGGAACGAACCAACCAAGAACCTATCACGCAACAAATATGCAGGAAGAAGTGGAGATGGATTGGCCATGCACTGAGAAGGCCGACTGAGGACATCACGCGTCAGGCCAGGTCCTCGAGTGGAATCCCCATGGGAAGCGACGAGTTGGACGTCCGAGGGTGACATGGAGGAGGTCGTGCGAGGAGGAAATGAGAGGTTGTGGGCTGTCGTGGGACCAGGTTCAAAAGATTTCGGAGAACAGAGGTCACTGGAGGCGTGCTACTGAAGCCCTATGTTCCACTAGGAACCCAAGGGACTAATAAAATAATATGTAAAAAGATTCATTTCACTTTCGAAGGCAAACACTTTTGGTAAATTGGTGATGTAGCTATGGCGAGTCTATTAGGACCGTTATTAGCTGATGTATATGTCACATATTGAGCTACTAACGGCTTAGGATCTAATCAGTAATATCACATTCTATAGAAAGTACGTTGATGACATCATTGTAATATCTTACACAGATGAGGATGCCAGGGGTTTGTTAAAAAGGCTTAATACCGTACACGATCATATCAGCCTGATATGTGAGGAAGAGAATGACAACCAACTTGCACTTCATGATATACTGTTGTACCGGAGGGAAGATAGATCTAGCAGACGATCAATCTATAGAAACTCTACTTGAACGGGACAGTACGTGAGTTTCTACAGCTTTTGTCCAATGAAATATAAGAGAGGCTTAGTAAGTTGCTTATTCAATAGGACCCAACGTATATGTACATCCGATACAATGGATAATGACAGTGAATTTCTGACGGATACACTCATGGAAAACGGATATCCATTACAGCTGACCCAAGAGCCTATAAATGCCTCGGTCACGAAGAAGGATATATTGCTTAAAATAACGCACAAAGGGGAAATGAGTACTATGATATTGAAACAGAGATTAAACATACTATGCAGCTCAGTTCATCATTGTTGAGACAACAAACCACCCGCTTCGCCACAAACCTAAACCTTACATAAATGATTATGTTACATCCCACTGTGTTTACCAATTCACATGTATGTGAGTAGATACACATTTATAGGGAGAAGTAATCGTGCTGTGTAGACTAGGGTGGGTGAACAGTTTAACACACAAACCTGATGATAGACATCCATCTTCATCTATAGCAAAATATATCATCAAAGTGAACCATAAGGTTAATATCGGAAAACAGCATTCGAGATATTATATGGGAAGAGTCAGGGGCACATAATGAAATCTGCCGAAGCATTAGCCATTAGTAAACCTAAGGCCCCGTTGCGTACATGAAACCAATTTGTTGTTTCACTTAATTTACGTTAGTAATCCTTATCTGATTACATAACTAGGATGAGTGTCATAACCTTTTCATATTCATTATATTTCACCTTCATTTTCATATAAAAATTGGCTTGAAACAAGTAAATGAGTGGGGGGATAAGATTGTTTGAAATCTACTGCACAAATACATCCATACATATTGTTCGTCTACTAATTACGTTATCGTGATTTATTAAAGGGACTAATTTATGTTTAGCAATGATGGGCAGTGGAATCCAGGATGCGCACTTCGTCCTATTTGGGACTCGTCAGCTGGATGCACCCGCCTCAAAGTGAGTGTTGTTCTCACCGGGACTCGGACCCAGGGGCGACCGCTTCGGACGCCAGCGCGTTATCCACTACACCACCGAGCCACGATAGCCACTTCTTGTGCGACGGGTATAGGTTTAGTGTTATTGCTTGTATTACACCGTCGTTGATTGGACCGAATTGATCAGTCTCTGTTGGCATATGGGCTCCTATGAGGAGGCCTCGATATTGCCTGTCTTTTAACTATGTTTAGTAATGATGGGCAGTGGCTAGCAGTGGAATCCAAGATGCGCATTTCGTCCTATTTGGGACTCGTCAGCTGGATGTACCTGCTAATTGTTTCAAATTATCATTATTATTACAGTCTTTGTTAATTCAAAGTTTATTTTTTCCCCATGGTTTCTTAACTGATGGCTACGTGACCATCTGAGATAACCGTAGATTGCCAAACTTAAATTGATACTGAGTGATGATAGGTGAGATGAAAATTTAGGTAACAGGATTCGAAAAAGTAATGTTTAAGTTACCCGCCTGATGATCTACCAACTGAGATACGAAACCCGGTAGCCGATCAGATCGTATATCCATTCCATCCACCAAAAGTTTTTCTACCCAGCTGTTAAGTGAGTCTGTGATACGAAAGACTCCTATAAAATTAGACAAAGCTGTATGGAAGGGAACGGAATTTAAAAACTAAGGTTAGTGAAAATATTCATGCTATCGAAGGGGTCAAAGAATGGAAATATCTGCGACTTTGTGACCAACTTTTGGCTAAGTCTCTGAGAGTTGTCATCCACTGATTCCTATCGTCTTGAGGACTCCAACCATATAGTCTACACCACCTTAACAATAATCAAGTACCCGTGGCACCTTTTAATCTGATCTCCCTGAACTTTTTTCGAACCTAATCCCAATTCACCTAGCATTGCTCGTCGAGGTAGGCGGTGTCTCGATATCTACAACACATCTGAATGCCAATCCAACGAAAGAAATCTTTCCCAAGAAGTTTATTTTCAGAAGCTGCACAGTCTTATAAATATCAAAAGGATTTTCATTATGGAATCACTATATAAATCTGGAATACTTCTACGTTACATTGTCGATATGTCAGGCACTGAACTGTCTACTAGGTACCTGGCATTCTTGAACCCGTTCATACAGACGAACCTGTAAACATTCTGATAATGATAGATTTGAATTTCAAGTTGGTATTTATCACGGACTGACATCAGTTGGAGAATCGTAGGAAATTTTGGAGCACTAGGCAGCTATTTCATCCCAGTATGGGAATCCTCAGGTTCCACAGCAGGCACGTTACCAGTGAGCCACTTGGTTGCAATTTGTCTATGCGGCTAAGAGTTTTAATTTCTTTTCGGTATGACAATGATATCAACAAATTTTATTACCTTACCCACTGGAGTACCGACCATTCAAAGAAACTGTACGCTTTATATGCGATTGGTAACAGTAGACAGTTATTTAGACTTATTAAGGAAACTGAGGGTAAAAGGTCAACAACGGTTAGTGAGACCATTGCAGAGAAGGATCGCTCTGCTATTCACTAGCAGGGGAGACATCACAGAAGACAGTTTTCTTAAATTCAATGAAACAGATGTCCTCAAATGCCTAAAATCATTAAAACCCTCACAAACCCACCAATTAGATGGTATTTCCAGTATTCTATTCTATGTCCTGATATTCTATGACATCCATTCACAAACATTCATCATGAGTACCTTTTTGCGATGAATGATATTTAAATAAGAGTGTAGGGAATTAATGTGGTTCTGCTACCAAAGTTTATATCTTCTGGATCAAGTGTGAAACTCCGACCGATAGCAATAACCTCAACACTCGCAAAAGCAATGCTGATGTTGTTACTTCGTATGGTTGAACTTGTGTAGCAGGCTTTCGGTGGTAAAACTAATTGGCGGAGGAACCCAGAAAGAGTACTTTACTTGCTGCAGTTGTTTTGTATCATAAAATTATTGCCAATGTGGACAAATGTGCTGAGTACGTTATTATTATTTGTCCCTTGGGTTCCTAGTGGAACATACCACTTCAGTAGCACGTCTCCAGTGCACTCTGTTCTCTGCAATCTTTTGAACCTGGCTCCACGACAGCCCACAAGCTCTCATTTCTTCCTCACACGATCTCCTCCATGTCACCCTCGCCTACGACGCCCAACTCGTCGTTTCACCTTTGATTCCACTCGACAGCCTGGCCTGGCGCGTGATGTCCCGAATGGTCTAAACAATGCATGCCCAATCCGTCTCTATTTTCTTCTGCATATTTGTTGAGCAATAGGTTCTTGGTTGGTTCGTCGTCAGCCAGCCAGAGTTCCTTGTTGCTTATTCTTATTATTCTGGCCATCTGAGCTTCAGTAAGCAGCGTAGGCAGTTGTTGATGGAATTCTGTAGTTTGTTAGAAATGCCTTTCGTAACGCGCCAAGTCTCTGAAGTATACAGAAGCACTGACTTGACCGGATTAGTGTTGAAAACGTGGATCTTGTTCACGCTTTATGCTGAGTGCAGAAGACCTTCATACTGGTTTCAGGTTAATAAACGCCTGTCTTGCTTTTCTGATCCTGGTTGCTTTTGACGTCCTCGTCTGTGCCGCCTGTAATTTAAAGAGTGCTGCCCTGCCTAGGTAAATGAAAGAGACTACTTTCTTTAGGTTTCACTCTCCCGTTGATGATGATTGATGCTTGTTGTTGCTGGAGTTGTTAGTGCGGTATCTTCATCATCTCTGTCTTCTCTACGTTCATCTGTAGGAAGTCCCGTCTTCGCTGCCCTGCCCAGCCTCTTCTGTCAACTTGTCAGTTTTCGCCTGTAGATCTTCAAGTTTGTGTGACATCAGACACAAGTCATCACTGGCGAAATCCAAATCGTCTAGGTTCTTTTCAGCGATCCACCTAGCATATCCCCCTCTTCTCACAGCTCCTCACTGTTTGCTGCATGATCTAGTCCAGTCGACCACAATCAGGAATATCATGGGTGATAGTAGGCAACCTTCTTTCACTCCTGTCTCCACTTCAAAAGCATCACTGAGCTTCCCATTGTGAATTACTTGACATGTGGCGTCGTCATATAGTTGCTGAATGAGCTTGATAAATGTTTGTGGTATTCTGTATTGTTGCAACAGTTGCCAAATTACTTGTCGGTCGACGCTGTCAAAAACCTTCTCAAAGTCGATGAAGTTGAGATAGAGGGTTGATTGCCATTCTATACTCTGTTCTATGATGATGCGAAGCGTTGTAATTTGGTCCACACATAACTTGTACTTCCTGAATCCAGCCAGTCCGTTCCGGTTGTAGTTTTGAATCCAGCGCATCCTTTAGTCTCTCCAGGATGATGCGGCCTAATATTTTGCTTTGAGTGGACAGCAGCATGATTTCTCGCCACTTCTTGCAAACACTGAGGTCTCCCTTCGTCGGCAGTTTGACAAGGTAACCCTTCTTCCAATCAATTGGCAGTTACCTTCCCTTCCTTCCACACCTTCTGCAATACTGGTGTGAGTATGCAAGCTGTTGTTCCTGCATCTGCTCTCAGTGCTTCTGGTGGGATCCCATCTAGTCTGCTGCTTTCCCACATTTCAGTAGCTTTATGGCGTTCAGGACTTCCACTTTTGTTGGAGGATTTATGTTCACTTGTAGTTCAGCGGCTGCAGGTGGTATTTCTGGATGAAGTACAGGTGATGATCGATTCAGGAGTTTTTTGAAGTGGTCAGCCCATTGCTTACTTTGTTTCTCCTCTTTGGCAACTGGGTTTCGTTCATCATTTATTGGTTCCGTCTGCGTTGATCTCTTCCCGGATAGTAACCTGGTTATTTGATATGATGTTGTCAGGTCTCTGTCTCTCCTGCCAGCAGCCTGTTCTGCTTCACTTGCAAGTGTGTCGTAGAAGTGTCTTTTGTCTTTGCGCACACTCTTCTTCACTGCTGAGTATGTTAGATCTGTCTTTTCAGACTACACTTCTGACTCTGATTCTATCCGTAGATGTCTTTCAAATGAATATGCTTTCGAGAATTCATATTTTATCGTGGATTTCAAGCTGACTGTATTGTTATTTTTCTGAGAGAAAGTGATACAGTTTATATGGAAGGGAAGAGCTCCGCTTGACTACGTGGTGGAAATGGTGTGCTTTAAAATGCTGTTTTTCTCCTTTTCTTTTCTTTAGTGTTGTGGATGACTTGCCTACCTCAACTGATATTAGCTTTGTCGGATGTGTATGCCAGTCACCTCTTCTTCAGTTTAATAAGTTGTGAGAGGAAATTGGTTACTAGTCCTTCTTGAATGGTGTCACACATACTCAATCTGTCAACATGTCAGGTGGCTAGTGAACTTCAGCTGAAGAGTTGAAGAAGACTCATTTGATGACTCTTGTTTTGTTGATGGTGTTGTAGTGGAGGTTTTATGAAGTGTGAAGCATGTTGGTTTATGTTTCGCTTTTCATTTTCCCTGTTCATATTCTATGGATGTTGAGGGAAATGCTTCATCTGACGTTTTCAATAGGGAAGCTCAGATTGTCTAGGATCACTCAAGCTACTCTCCTCTAATGTCTAGCTAATTTCTTTGTTATATGTGTGCTTACTTATTGTTCTGTGTTATTTTTCCGTGGACTCGGAAAAAAGGACTATGGTGTATTGCGTAGGATTTTGACGACTGTTGGTAAAGCAAGTGGTACACCATTGAGGGGACTGATAAACTCGGTTGTGGAGTAGATCTACACACTGACTATTTCAGGTTAATGAAGGAGGGTCTGTCTTGCTGTCTTTCGAATTCTGGTTTTCACATCCTTATGTGTGCTGCCGTCACCTGTAGTTGAAACGATGCTGCCTTGTCTAGGTAAAGAGGTAGGTGAAAGAGACAACTTCCTTCAGATTTCTCCCGTTAATGATGGTTGTCGTTGTTGTTGTTATTGTTGATTGAGTATCCTCATCACCTCTGTCTTCTACACGTTCACCTGAAGAAAGTCCCGTCCTCCTTCACTACCTCACCTCGCCTCTTCTGCCAGACAACTTGTTAGTTTTCGTTTATAGATCTTCGAGTTTATGTGACAAGACATAGGACAGAAATCATCATCTCTGGCGAAATCCAAATCTCCTAGGATCGAAAAGCGTATGCCCATCTTCTCATAGTTCCTCACAGTTGTCTGTTGTATGATCTAGTCCAGTCAAGTCGACCACAGTTGGGAAGATCATCGGTGATGATAGTAGGCGGCATCCTTGTCTTACTCCTTCCTGTCATCAATTCACTTCAAAGACATCATCACTGAGCTTTCTACTGTGTTGTGAACCACTTGTCATGTAGTATCCTCATATAGGATAGCATCTAGCTGTTGAATGAGGTTGAATGAGATTTGTGTTGTTGAAACGGTAGTGTTGAAGGAGCTGCGTATCAAATTATTTGTCGGTCGACGCTGTCGAACGCCGGTCTTTCTAAAGTCGATGAAGTTGAGGTTGAGTTGACTGTTATTTTGTACTCTGTTTCATGGTGATGCGTAGTGTTGCTGCCTCAACTTGCATTATTTTTGATCTAAGTAATTTCCTTTTCACTCCATTTTTATTGTTATTATTGTGTATTGTCTCCATTAGGTCTTTTAGCTGGCTTATGGGAATTTCCTAGTTACACTGTTGAAACATTCGACAATAAGAATGTGAAACCCGTAAAGGAACAACGCCAAATTGATGACGTTGAATCATTTTTACCTTTGGCGCTTAATCGAATTACAAGTGCATTGAAGAATTCTTCATCCAGTATAGTATCATGTGATGATTTCAGGGTTCAGTCAGTTGGAGAGGTAATTTTGCTACACATTTCTGTTTGTTGATTATTTATTTATTTTAAAAACGAATTGGATAGAAAAAGGGGGCCAACTTTTAAAAGGTTACTGTCCATTATGTACTGACATCAATTGGGTGTAGTTGTGGAATCATTGGAAACCTAAAAGTACTGAACAGCTGTTTCGTCCTAGTATAGAAGTTCCTCAGCAGTGTACATCTATCACCCTGTCAGGAATGAAAACGTAGAGAAAAAAGAAATTAGTTATTGAGGAATTATTGACAGGGATACCCTCAAAGAAGCATTCACAATTTCTGTTTCCCGTTTCTTGATAACAGGGGGAACAAGAAAGTTGTAGCATAATCATTGTTTGCTTTGATTGTAGGCTATTTTTATTACCAGACAAAGTCACTGATTTATATGATTTCTTAGACTTCATTCTGTTTTAAATTTTAAGGTTTCTCTTTGGAAACACAACTCATTCAATACTAATAGTATAGATGAAGCTGCGATTCATTGATTTAAGCAGATTACTGATAAATAGTGGATCAAAAGTTCATGTCACGTCCCACCTACTGAGGTTAAGATAGCTAGTGAGTATCATTAACCTTGAAACAATAGGTGTGCCTCATTGCCTAGTTCATGACGAATGTCCACAAGGTTACTGAGTATATTTCGAATACAATTTGATTATTCAACTTTGGCTTGTTTCTCAGATGAGTGCATTGTGTAATAGCCGTATTATATGAACGCATCTACCTTTCATCTAGGTACTTTTTCCCTTGATATGCTGATAGGTGTGGGAACATAAAGACTTATGCAGCAATACATAGTCCTGTATTTATTTTGATGATGATAACTAAGGGAAGTACTTGAATCAATACTGCAATTCAGTGTACAGTACTCCTTTCAAAAAGTTTAATATATTTGACTATATCAACCCAACTGTGTTGTGCAAAACTCCATCCATCCATATAAACAAAAGACCAGACATTACTGTGTAACGGACCGAGTTGCCACACCTTCTATCACTACATCAAGTAAACAAGGCAGTGAAGTGGAAGACGAACAAAAGAAAATTCAGTCTACAGAAATATAAAGTACTAAAATGAAGAGAGAGGAAGAATGAGAAAATGGTGAGATTCAGTATAGCGTCGTGAAGATGATGATAATGTGTGAATACACCTGCTCCACTGACATCGGTTCTCAGCCATACCATCACCTAGAGTCAGTCTCCAACCACTCGTTTCTCTCTTTCCACGCACCATACCTTAACCACACAGTCTTCATCGGCCTCCACATAGCACAAACCAACAGTCAAACACTTCATACATTCATACCATGCTTTAGTCTGGTCACCCCAACCCTTTCTCCAGTCTGAACCTACTTCCACCACCAACAACATTGTGTCACGAGGCACACGGTGACTAGGCATACGTAACACATGTCGGAGTCAACCATCTCAGTCGATGAAGGTTCACAACATCCTCAACTGACTTACCTCTTCTCCCTAAAACTCTACACTTCACTTGTGTGTTACTCACATAGTGACACCATGGAATATGACCTATACTTCGAAGGCAACGATCGTCAAACACCTGAAGCCAGCCTTCTCATATCTTCCACATTCAATGGCCATGTTTCATAGCCATAGAGTAGAAGAGAGTGGAGTGGTGTGCGGTACACGCAGTCCTTAATAGACAATCGGATATCACGGTGACACCACAGGTAACGTATGTTGGCAAAAGTCAACCGAGCCTTTTGTATGTGTGCAGAGATTTCATCGGCCAGTACTAATCAAGGCACCTGGGCCTATCCTACTTCTCATGTAAGTGAAGTGGTCGACATACTCAATCACTATACTCTCTATTGTTAGCTGCGATGGGGCACCGTTGAAGACCTGTCGTGGAGTAACAACTTTCATTTGGGTGGTGAGAAACGCATCCCAAACATTCTTAAATGAGCCAAATGAGTAAAACGATCATTTAGCTGAAACATGCGAAATAGGTTAATAAATAAGGAATGAATTGATATTCACTAGTGAAATATGGGTCAAATGTTGTCAATGAAATGAAATATAACAGTAAGTACTGCTACTAATAGTAATAAAGGTAAAACGAGATCATGAGTCTCATTATGACGATACCATATCGGAATGGTACTTCTAAGCAGTTTAAAAGGGAATGAAATGCATTTCGCATGGTATTAAAGCCTGTTTTAAACTTCAGAATCTCCTAGAAAAGATATTAGTCAAAGTGAAAGACATAATTCCTAAGATGACACAGAACAATTGTGTCTATAAAATTAAATATTTAGAATATAAAGCGAATTATATTGAAGAAAGTTGTAGACCTTTACAAGTTAGAGTGAATGAACACACGTTATGTATGAAATATCCATCGAAGAATCAAGATGAATGAATTAGAAACATTTAGAAAAGTGATCAGCAATGCATATCTAATCCATACAATCGAAAATGGATATATGATTAACTTTGAGAATATCGGTAGATATTTTTGGAAAAGGTTTCCATTTTCATCAAGAAAGGTTAACTTTAGAAGGTCTGGATATTTAAACAAAATCAAATATTAGTGTTATTGTTTGTATGACACCATCGTTGATTAAACCGAATTGATAAGTCTCTCTTGGCCTATTGGCTCCCGTGCGGATGCCTCTATATTGCCTATGTTTTAATTATGTATACTAATTATGGAACCTCGCCTGGTTAACTAGTTTACTAGTTACTAGCCGGTCCTAAGCCCGGGTAAAGAGGGAAGGTTGGGCATAGGGCTAGCAACCCTACCCCGTAAAACAAATCTAACCGCTAAAGAAACTTCAAAGCACAAACAAAATATAAAAAATAATAACAAACTTATTCCCCGCTGGAATCGGAGAGGCGAAATGACGCCAGTTGGTGAAAGCCTTCGGGAAGCCAATTGGCCGATGTGTCTTCTCTCGATGAAAGCGAAAGTAAACGTGGGGACATGGAATGTCCGCACCATGTTTGAACCCAGTAAGGCAGCCCAGATTGCAAAGGAGATGAGAAGGTATAACATCGAAGTGCTTGGGATTTGCGAAAGCAGATGGAATGGGAGTGGACTCTCCAAACTGTCAACTGGAGAATCAATAATCTACTCCGATATTGTCACCCAGACGACAACCACGAGCACACTGAGTTATGGAGTGGCTATCATGATGTCCTCAAGAGCATCGAAGGCTCTCATGCAGTGGGAACCAATCTCCTCCAGGATCATGACAGCAAGATTCAACTCAAAAGGAAGAAAGGTCACAATCATACAATGTTATGCACCTACAAATAATGCAGAGCAAGAGAAAAAGGAGGATTTCTACAGACAACTTCAATCAACACTGGACAAGACGTCAGTTGGCGATATCAAAATTCTGATGGGCGACATGAATGCCAAACTGGGAGGGGACAACACGGGAAGAGAACTAACCATGGGTCGAGAGGCGCTAGGTGAAATGAATGAGAATGGAGAATTGTTTGCAGAATTCTGTGCATTCAACGATTTGGTGATTGGAGGCAGTGTGTTCAGGCACAAGGATATCCACAAAGCGACATGGATTTCACCAGATGGACACACTAAAAATCAAATCGACTTTATCTCAATCTCAAGAAAATGGAGACGCAGTCTACTTAACACAAGGTCAAGAAGAGGAGCAGATGTAGGTTCAGACCACTCACATCTAGTGCAAGGAACCTTCCAAATCAAGTTAAAAGCCTTCAAGGAAGCTGGTGATAGACCTCAATTCAAGTACAACACTCGGAAACTGAAGGATGAAACTACAAAGGAGATCTTCAAGGCAGCCATCAAGACAAAATGGGAGACATCGAGCAACATCCCTGAAGAAACCTGTGTGGAAGAACACTGGAAGTCTTTGAAAGCTATGTGGAAAGAAACCTGCACAACAGTATTAGGAAGGAAGAAGAAAGAAGACAAGGAATGGATCTCGACGGATACCTGGAAGCTGATAGAGGGAGAGGAGGATGGTGAAGCAGAAGATAAACCAGTGCAAGGATGCTCAACGACAAGAGGAACTGAGCACAATGTATAAAACACTGGACAAAGAAGTGAAGAAGAGTGCACGCAAAGACAAAAGACACTTCTACGAAACACTGGCAAGTGAAGCAGAACAGGCTGCAGGTAAGAGAGACCTGACGACATTGTATCAAATAACCAGGTTGCTATCAGGGAAGAGACCAACACAGATGAAACCAATAAAAGATGAAGAAGGAAATTTAATTACAAAAGAAGAGAAACAGAGGAAACGATGGGCCGACCACTTCAAGAAGCTCTTGAATCGACCACCACCTGCACTTCGTCCAGAAATACCACCTGCAGCCGCTGAATTACAAGTGAACATTAATCCCCCAACGAAAATGGAAGTCCTGAACGCCATAAAGCTACTGAAATGCGGGAAAGCAGCAGGACCAGATGGAATACCGCCAGAAGCACTGAGAACAGATGCAGAGACAACAGCGGACATGCTCACACCACTATTGCAGAAGGTGTGGAAGGAAGAGAAGGTACCTGACGATTGGAAGAAGGGTTACCTTGTCAAACTGCCGAAGAAGGGAGACCTCAGTGCTTGCAAGAACTGGCGCGGAATCACTCTCCTGTCCACCCCAAGTAAAATATTAAGCCGCATCATCCTGGAGAGGCTTAAAGACGCACTGGATTCAAAACTGCGACCGGAACAGGCAGGCTTCAGGAAGTACAAATCATGTGCAGACCAAATTGCAACGCTTCGTATCATCATAGAACAGAGCATAGAATGGCAATCAGCTCTCTACCTCAACTTCATCGACTTTGAGAAGGCCTTTGACAGCGTCGACCGAGAAGTAATTTGGAAACTGCTTCAATACTACGGAGTACCGCAAACCTTTATCCGCCTCATTCAACAACTATATGAAGATGCCACATGCCAAGTAATTCACAATGGGAAGCTCAGTGATGCCTTTGAAGTGAAGAAGACAGGAGTGAAACAAGGTTGCCTACTATCCCCCATGATATTCCTTATTGTGGTGGACTGGATCATGCAGCAAACAGTAGGCAGCGAGAAGAGGGGGATACACTGGACGACGGAAAAGAACCTAGAAGACTTGGATTTCGCCGATGACTTATGCCTAATGTCACACAAACTTGAAGATCTGCAGGCAAAAACTAACAAGTTGATAGAAGAGGCAGCTAAGACGGGACTTCAGGTGAATATAGAGAAGACAGAAGTGATGAAGATACCGCACCACCACCATCAACAACAACAACAAACTCCAATCACCGTCAACGGGAGAAACTTAAAGGAAGTAACCTCCTTCACTTATCTAGGAAGCACTGTTTCAACTACAGGCGGGACGGACGAGGACGTCAAAGTCAGAATCGGAAAAGCAAGACAGGCGTTCATTAGCCTGAAACCAGTGTGGAGATCTTCTGCACTCAGCATGTGGAACAAGATACGGATTTTCAACACCAACGTCAAGTCAGTGCTCTTGTATGGCTCAGAGACTTGGCGCGTCACGAAAGGCATTTCCAATAAACTACAGACATTCATCAACAACTGCTTACGCTCGCTGCTGAAGATCAGATGGCCAGAAAGAATAAGCAACAAGGAACTCTGGGAACGAACCAACCAAGAACCTATCACGCAACAAATATGCAGGAAGAAGTGGAGATGGATTGGCCATGCACTGAGAAGGCCGACTGAGGACATCACGCGTCAGGCCAGGTCCTCGAGTGGAATCCCCATGGGAAGCGACGAGTTGGACGTCCGAGGGTGACATGGAGGAGGTCGTGCGAGGAGGAAATGAGAGGTTGTGGGCTGTCGTGGGACCAGGTTCAAAAGATCTCAGAGAACAGAGTTCACTGGAGGCGTGCTACTGAAGCCCTATGTTCCACTAGGAACCCAAGGGACTAATAATAATAATACTAATTATGGGCAGTGGAATCCAAGATGCCATTTCTTCCTATTTGGGATTCGTCAGCTGGATGTACCTACCTTCTATATGCCAACGCAGACTGATCAGTTCGGTCCTATCGACGACGGTGTAATACAAGCAGTGACACTAAAACTATACCCGTCGCACAAGAAGTGGCTATCATGGCTCGGTGGTGTAGTGGATAGCGGTCTGGCGTTTGGAGCAGTCGCTCCCAAGTTTGACTCCCGGTGGGAACATCACTCACAGAGAGGCATGTACATCCAGCTGACGAGTCCTACGTAGTACGGAATGCGCATCCTGGATCCCACTGTCCATCGTTACTATACAAAATCGAATATTATCAACAGAAAGGAGGAATATATAAACCGTTAGTGATGACATTTCTCGAATTGAAGCCACAATAACAATGATAATTATTGACAATTTATCAATAAAAGTACAAGAAACGTCACATATTCTACAACATAAACACACTTTGACTATCTTCGTTGACAATAAGAAGCATGAACTTGTAATGACTAACCTTAATTCAAACAATTAGTTCTCCTTATGAACTTCGACAATACAATAAGAAAACGTAAATTGTCTGAATCGTGTAACGTGTCTGCGCAATACATTTCGATCTATCTGACAACACACGAACTTGTCATAGGTAATTTTATCTGAAAATTCATGAAGATAAGAAGTGAGAAAATAAGGCGGTCATTTAGGAAAGCTGAATTAAAAACGGAATAACAAGGAAAATCAATAGAGCGAAAAAATAATAGTACATCGAACTTAGTTTCCAATAGTTGAATTTACCAAGGAAGATTTAATGTGACAATAAAGGATGGTTTCAACTTTCTAGTAGCTAAGGCTTCAACAAATTTAAGGATCCGTAAATAGTTGTAAAGGAAGTAGCCACATCAATCCTGTGACTATCTCAACGATATGTTTGGTGATCGAAGAACTTGGACATCTGGAATATGTTCCGAGGCCCAAAGTGGCTTCAGAAGCAAATTAAATCATCTGAACCCCGTAAATGTTGGTAGTAAATGTTCAAGTTCTTCGATCACCAAATATATGTTTGAGACAGGTCACAGGATTGATATGGCTACTTCCTTTACACCTATTTACAAAACGTGGTGGAGACGGATCCTTAAATTTGTTGAAGCCTTAGCTATTAGAAAGTTGAAACCACTTTTGTGTGTTCATAAACATTTGTTGTCACATTAAATCTTCCTTGGTAAATTCAACTATTGAAAACCAAGTTCGATGTACTATTATTTTTCTCTCTATTCATTTTCATTGTTATTCGGCCTTTAATTCAGCCTTGCTACCTGACCTCTTTTTATTTTCTCATCCCTTATCTTCATGAGTTTTTATATAAAAGTACCTATGACACAGGTACGTGTATGTTACCTTAATTACTCAGGCAGGATGGAAAAATCACGCAACCAGTGATTTATGTCCACTAAATATTTGATGTCAATAAAAGTTCGTATATTCTGCTGAAGAAGCTGTTGCTTACACGGCGAAACACTCAGAAATATAGAAGTAGTATATTCATCATGGACTGACATCAGTTGGGGAACCATTGAAAATCTGGGAGCACTGGACAGCTGTTTCGTCTTAGTATGGGACTCCTCAGCAGTATAGCTGAATGGTCAACGCGTCCTCCGTGAAACCTGAAGGTCCTGAGTTCGACCCCCAGCCGGGTCGTGGGTGTGTACTGCTGAGGAGTCCCATACTAGGACGAAACAGCTGTCCAGTGCTCCCAGATTTTCAATGGTTTCCCAACTGATATCAGTCCATGATGAATACTACTTCTAAATTAAAAATCCCCATTCTTCTCAAAAATACATTACTCTATAGTGCTCATTAGTGACTTGCTTCCAGACGGATGTCAGGAAGTTCTAATGAGAAGCCGTGACCTGTAGGGTCCACCAGTCGGAAGTGAAGTGGATGCTAACTGAAGACCTTGGGTGACAGTCGCGCTATGTCGTGAATTGACAGAAGTTGGAAATTGTGAACCACTGGGAACCGACCCAGTGGCTGGATGGTTGACGCGTTCGCTTTGGGCCGTGATGGCTCTGAGCTCGACCCCCGGCTGGGGCATGGGTGCGTACTGCTGAGGGGTCCCATACTGGGATGAAACAGCCGTCCAGTGCTCCCAGATTTCCAGTGGTTCCCCAACTGATATCAGTTCATGATGAAATTATTAATTAATTATTAAATTAAAAATCCCCATTCATCTCAAAAATACATTATTCAGAAATATCTTATTTTGAATTTTTGAAACACGCTCTGGGATTATATTAAAATATATATACCTGTAACTAATCTCTGTTTATCGCTTGTTTCGTGTCGAATGAAGTTGCCTAGTTTCTCCACTTCCTTACGTATTTACCCAGTTTCAGTACTCTTATGGAGACAGTTATATCAGGAGTAGGACTAGGCAACTTAACCAACGTGTTACCGAACACCTACCTACCTTCGTGGCTAGGAAAGGGTGAGATTAAATCTATAAGAAGCTCTACTTTATTACATAGTGACCTATGGAATCCTACCATGCCTTTCCGATGGAGGTCGAACTTGCCTCTTACATATAGTTGAAGCTATAGATATTCCAATGAACACTTCAGAGGAAGTTTGTAAAACGTTTGTCCCTGTCTTTTCATTTTATCCTTTTGTCACTCTGTTCACACACTACTTCTCGAGTATTAAAGTAATTTTATTGGTTATTTCTCAAGGTTGCACATATTTTCTCTCATATCCATATGACATATGTTGTGTTCACATTGAAACTTGAAGAGAAACATCTATCCAAGTGTTTAGATGAGAATATTAGTGATATTTGGCCACCTGATTTAAATTTTGGACGATGGGTTAACCAAACTGACTTACATTCTTCAGCTATTTCTACTGCAACTAAAAAAGTAAGCTGGTAAATTTATATTCTCTATGTTATCCTCAAGTTCTCCATTACTTCTAATGTTATTTTTCTAGTTGATATTAATCATGGACTGACATCAGTTGGAGAAACATTGGAAACATAGGAGCACTGGATAGCTGTTTCATCCTAGTATGAGACTCTTCAGCAGTACGCACCCACAACCCTGCCAAAGGTCGGACCTGTGACCTTCAGGTTCTTTGGCCAGTATGTTACCACTAAGATACTTGGTCGCCGAAATCCAATAGTCCATATTTCCAACTTCTGTCAGTTCATGACATGATGCGACCGCCAATTGTATTGCATTTTATTGTAGTTCCTGAGGGGTTTCCGGGGTGTCGAATTGAAAGAAACAGGTACAGAGATAAAAGATGAGGAAATGAAGAATAAAGCAATGCGAAACTGATAGAAAGTTATCAGAAGAGAAGAAGGAGGAATAAGGTAATACTAAATTCATTCTATGATGGAATACCACTTTAAACGTGAAATCCTTATTAACCTCAAAGTATACATTATTGTATAGTGCTTCTTTGTGACATGCTTTCAGATGGATATCACGAAGTTCTAATGAGAAGCTGTGAGCTATGGAGAGTCAGCCAATCAGAATGGAAGCGGATACTATCTAAAGACCTTGGGTGAGAGTAGAACTGTGGACCAACGAAACGCGACCCAGTAGCTGCATGGTTAACGCGTTCGCCGTGGGACCAGAAAGTCCTGAGTTCCATACCTAGCTGGGTCATGGGTGCATACTGCTGAGTCCCAAACTAGGACAAAATAGTTGTCCAGTGACCCCAGGTTTTCAGTGCTTCTCCAACTGATGTCAGTCCGTAATGGATGCTACCTTAAAATACTGAATTCAGTATGACGATTAAGATGAGGATAATATGTGAATCCATCTGCGCCGTGTCACTTAGAGCCTCTAACGACTGGTGTCTGTTATCGCGTGAATCCCAACCAGTAAGTCTACATTTCCCTGTATGGAAAAGACTTCGTGAACTGATGCCATGTTTTAGTTTGCCTGGTCCTAATCTTTTTTCAACCTGAACCTACTTCAGCCAACATTGTGCGACGAAGCTTGTGTAACACATGTCCCAGCCATCTGAATCTGTGATATATCTAAGTTGACTCCGTTGCTACAGTTATAATCCTTTTTAACAGTCTGGCCGATTTCACTGGTTTTAACCCATAGATTAGACTTCCTATTGGATCTTATGATTGGTGGACTGAGAGAAGTGCTCATCCTGACTAGCATTATTCCCCGAGTTAATCCTACTGCCACTAACGTCACATCAGCTAATGTAGAGGGAAGACGAAGGTAGACCGTTAGCCTAGACACATGAAGGACATTCGTAGTCAATTGGTTATTGCTCTCACTCTTTCTGGGTATGAATGCAACAGAACCAAAGATCCTTATCCACTGACTTTCCACTTCTCGCTGAAACTCTTCTCTTGACCTCTAGGTTACTGACGCACTGACATGTCCTATGATACAAAGGCAACGGGGGTTAAACACTTGAAGCCTTTTGATATTTTCTACTTTTAATGGTCAGACATTTTCAAAGCGTTGAGTTGTAGTCATTAAAGCAACACTTTTGATTCAACAGCTCTTCATTCTTTCAAATATCTTCAATATTTGATGAATAATTCATGTTACATATGTTAGGTGTGTTGATTCAATGAACAATCTCTCCCTCCACCCAGCTAGCTGTATTGAATTTCAGAATTATCACCCTATACCACCCACTCTATAGTGTGATTATTGGTAAGTGCATTCAGAGTGATAGCCAGGTTTTCCTCTAAATTATATATCTTATTAGGATCTACCATTGTATGTCTTACTAAATTTTTGTGGGTTTAAATGCTACCTTATCTTCTCGGTATAGTGTAACTGTCATCTGAAGTTTTCGGTTGCCATTTGCCTCACTTTTGACTAGTCAACCCTTCAGATCATAACTTCGCATTAAAACTTTAGGTAATCTATCGCAAAGGGGTATCACTAGTGAACACTTGACAATAATTCAGTTTACCGGTGTGTCGTTTCATTTGTTGGTATCTGTCTATCTCTATTTTCGTGTGTTTATATTTCAGATATTTGCTCACTTTGAAAATTATTCCAAGTTATCCAACAAGAAGGTATGTTCAACTGGACAATTCTTTTGACACACATTTTTTACAGTTACCATTTAGACTACGGCCGGATTGGAACCAGGCGACCACCAGGTTTCCGACTCGATGGTCTTCCAAATTTTCATTTCACCTTCAATCATCATCCGGTATAAATACTAGTCTGCCAAACTACGGCTATCCCACTCAGTTAGTCAAAATGGTATTCAATATGATGCTCCCCCTCTCTAATTCAGATTTGGATTGAGATGAGATGTCCTGACTACGGAGCCAGTAAGAATACGATGAAGCGGTAGTAGCGCGTCACGAATTCACATAATAGTCGGGTAAATCCCATGGTGATTGAAGTGAAATAAAAAGAAATCTGGTCAGGAGTTGGACCTCATAACTCAGTTGGTAGAGGATCGAGCTGAAAACTCGATGGTCGCTGGTTTTTGACACTGTTGGATAGATATTTTTCTGAATATTATTTAGTATGACAGTTGTATTACATCATTTCATTTTTACTGGACTTATCCATGATAGACAAACCGACAATATCAACACAGAACCTTGTACTGAAATGTGTTGGTTCAAGTCGCCACATGCATGCAAAGAACAACTGGATAGAAAAAGAGTGATATCATAATCGATAAAGGTGGTCAAAGCACTGAAGCTTTAGAAGACGTCAATGACTGAATACATCTGTGCCATTGTAACCGATTTTCAGCGCTGTCATTCTATAAACATTGATTCTTATAACCCTATAAACCCCAGTCAAGTAGTCTACACCTCGGAATATGGCTAGCGCTAAACGTCAAAGATTATAATGGACTGGTGGTCAAGTCTTGGTCTAACCACACTGATCCTACTATGGTTAACATCGCATGTCGAGGTAGGCAGTAGATCGGTAAGCCATTTCAGCCCATGAAGGTTCACAATCTCATCAGTCGACTCACTTATCATGCCTTGTACCCTTCACTTGGCCTCAACATTGCTAACTTCGTGATCCCACTAAACACGAGCAAATAAAACCCTGTAACCGCTTCGCATGTTCCACTTTTAACTGCATGTCTCACAGCAGGATAGAACGAACAGCAGCTCAGTGTACGCGTTGGGGTCAGAGATGATACTATTTGGCAAACGCCAAACGGGTCTTCTATATCCGAGCTGAGAATACGTCAACAACCAATCCATTTGGAATGATGCAACTCCCGAAGTAAGTGAATTGGTCGATACATTCAACCACTTCACTTCTTATCATCAGGCATCCACAGTATATGTCGAAACCACCTCAGTCGATGAAGGTTCACAATCTTATCGACCGACTTACATGTCTTGTCTAGTCCTCTTCGCCTAGCTCTCTACATTACCTAGAATAGTGTCAATCTCGATTGATATAAAACTGAACTCTTTTTTTATTCACTCTTAGTTTTCAGAAAACTGTGTTAAGTCATACGGTGAGGTGTTCGGGAAGATGTGCTCGTCCAGTGGTACCCGTCAAGACTGTCCATTCTCTCCATTCTTATACAATTTCATCATGGATATCCTTATGGAAGTCTACTCCTCGTCACCTGACCGACTACACAGAGGTTGATCTAATCGCAGGAGAATTTTCGTTAGACCTAATCCTACTAGGTAAAGATGCTGACAAGATACAGAGTCTTCTGGACACTGAGTGACAATTTGAGAATGTTTGGGATGCGTTTCTCACCACCCAAATGAAAATTGTTGCTCCACGACAGGTCTTCAACGGTGCCCCATCGCAGCTAACAATAGAGAGTATAGTGATTGAGTATGTCGACCACTTCACTTACATGAGAAGTAGGATAGGCCCAGGTGCGTTGATTAGTAGTGGCCGATGAAATCTCTGCACACATACAAAAGGCTCGGTTGACTTTTGCCAACATACGTTACCTGTGGTGTCACCGTGATATCCGATTGTCCATTAAGGACCGCGTGTATCGCACACCACTCCACTCCACTCTCTTCTACTCTATGGCTGTGAAACATGGCCATTGAATGTGGAAGACATGAGAAGGCTGGCTTCAGGTGTTTGACGATCGTTGCCTTCGAAGTATAGGTCGTATTCCATGGTGTCACTATGTGAGTAACACACAAGTGAGGTGTAGAGTTTTAGGGAGAAGAGGTAAGTCAGTTGAGGACGTTGTGAACCTTCATCGACTGAGATGGTTGACTCCGACATGTGTTACGTATGCCTAGTCACCGTGTGCCTCGTGACACAATGTTGTTGGTGGTGGAAGTAGGTTCAGACTGGAGAAAGGGTTGAGGTGACCAGACTAAAACATGGTATGAATGTATGAAGTGTTTGACTGTTGATTTGTGCTATGTGGAGGCCGATGAAGACTGTGTGGTTGAGGTGGGGTGCATGGAAGGAGAGAAACGGGTGATTGGAGACCGACTCTAGGTGATGGTATGGCTGAGAACCGATGTCAGTGGAGCAGGTGTATTCACACATTATCATCATCTTCACGACGCTATACTGAATCTCACCATTTTCTCATTCTTCCTCTCTCTTCATTTTAGTACTTTATATTTCTGTAGATTGAATTTTCTTTTGTTCGTCTTCCACTTCACTGCCTTGTTTACTTGATGTAGTGATAGAAGGTGTGGCAACTCGGTCCGTTACACAGTAATGTCTGGTACTTTGTTGATATGGATGGATGGATGGATCGATGTTGTTTCGGTTAACAGAACTCTGGTTATCAACTAATCCCTCCATCCTGATCAATTAGTGTTCAGGACTGTTTCTTTTTCCTATTCTACTGTATGATGATGTGTAATTGTAAGCATAGTGATGGTTGAGCTTTCGTCCATGTTTCTCACCTTACTCGATTTGGTGAAGTTTGGGTGCTCGTAGTGACCTTGGTCGACTACTTTGAGCCACTTGCTTGGTCTCACGCTCGTTGAATAGAATCCGACAAACTAATTAGTTCTCTGTAGTAGGCTCTGTGGAAGCGTTTACTGCTTACACAGGTTGTTTCTTACTGAGCTTGTACATAGAAATACCGCCTAAGCCGTAATCTTGCTGAGAATCCTGTCTCTCTAATGGTTTTATATTCTGTCTGAGTCTATCGTCATCCTTTTTTTCCAGTTCATTTTAATGCTACTGCAACTATTGAATGATAAGTTTTCTTTTGATTTAGTCAAGCATCTCAGTCCTCAGTGTACTGTCACCATTTCTCAGCTTTTTTTTTTACTTGTAGGCAGTTGCAAATCCACATAAAGGAAAGAGGAATACTACGAAAACCCCGTTACTAGTAGACTCGAAACAAGCCAAGTTGGACAGTTTCTTTCGATGATACGATGATTTCCGAAGATACGACGGCTTACATCACCTTTTGTTCTGTAATAAACATGATCATACTATGCAATTATCAGATTTTATATACCTTTTCTAAACAACTGTACGCGGTAACTCCGTTTACTTACCAGAGATTATTTTTTGTAAACATTTATTCCTTAGTTTGCTTTTATATTACCTGATAAATATTGTAATCGCTTTTATAAACTCTGAAGACGAGTAATTTTTCAGTTCATTGCATACTATTGTCTTCGCTTCCTTGGATAGCAACTGTAGAGTGATATCGAATAGTCGGCTGCCAACTGTACGATCAACGATCTAAACGGTCAATTCGTTTTTCCCATTCAATTTAATCTTCGTACTTGCATTTTCATCTATTATGCGCAGTCGCCGAATTGTAGCGGTGTTTCCATTCCTTAGTGATAGGACGTGGCCTAAATAGAAAACAATATCTCCAGTTGTCTGCCACTATGATAGGAGTTTCAGTATTTCAATTTTCGTTCCATGTCACTACATGGTCAGGAAAAACTTTATTGGATGATTTTATCCTGCAGCTGACCAATCAGAATTAGCTATTTAACTTTTGACCTAGTGGCTTCAGATGTCCATATAAATGATGTATTTTTATCGAATAAAGTGTCTACAGTTTAGTATTCTGAGAATAACTATCAATTAATCCAAACATTCATCAACAACTGCCTACGCTGCTTACTGAAGCGCAGATAGCCAGAAAGAATCAGCAACAAGGAACTCTGGCTGGCTGGCGACGAACCAACCAAGAGGCTGTCGCTCAACAAATATGCAGAAGGAAGTGGAGATGGATTGGGCATACACTGAGAAGGCCGACTGGGGACATCACGCGCCAGGCCCTCGAGGGGAACCCAAATGGGGAACAACGAGTTGGGCGTCCTAGGCGAGGGTGACATGGAGGAGATAGTGCGAGGAAGGAATGAGAGCTTGTGGGCTGTCGTGGAGCCAGGTTCAAAAGATTGTAGAGAAGAGAGTGGAATGGAGACGTGATACTGAAGCGGTATGTTTCACCCAAGGGACAAATAATATTAATAATACCCCAAACAAACGTCAGTATGTATACACTTGAGGTATGACCTCGTCCGCAAACTGAGATAGTAAGGATTAACCAATCAGCGAATTACATTGCAAATGGGTTCAGAAAATGTACTACTAGTCACGCTGTAGAAAAAAAATGGTGTGAAAACGACAATTTTCAAGAAAATGTAAAGATCGATTATAATATTTTATTCAAAACTGAAGCCCCACACTCACTTGCCTAACTAAGCTAGTAAGACCGAGAATATGAACATCTGTTCTAGTAGTATTATGCGTAACGTTCTAAGTTGCCATACCTCGTAACAAGATAAAATCTAAGATAGTGAGTAGTGAAAACAGCTGCGATTAGGACTAAAGTAATGCGTGAATGTATTTGCACGAATGAGATCACCTAGAAACGGCAGCTGGGTTCCTACACGACGCAGGCCAAAAGTCAGAAACTTTATGAACTCATATCATGTTTCATTCACGCTTGTCTTAAACTATTTTCCCGTCTGTTAGTTGGGTGGAGGCAATCGGCAGGAAGCCCTGGGCCTAGTTTTCGTGCTTTTAGGCACTCATCAGCAAGGCACATCTGCAACCTCGACGGAACTGATATCCCACCTGAGATTGGAACCCGCGTCACCCAGTCACTACTAAGCTATTCGGGTCGCGACTGACCGTCTGTAGGACTGGCTTACATGTATTGGGTGGTCAAGGGAGTGCTGAGTGGTAAAGTTGCTGACTACAACACTGGGTGGCGCGGGTTCGAATCTCAGGCGGGACATCAGTTCCGTCGAGATTGTGGATGTGCCTTTCTGACGAGTGCCAAAAAGCACAAAACCTGGGTCCAGGGCTTCCTGCCGATCGCCTCCAACTAACTATCATCTACTAATGTGCACTGCGATGCTGAGTTTCCTAGCTTGGTTGCTACATTGCAAATATGATCGATAGGATTCGGTCTACACTCAGGATTAGACAACATGAAATTGTTCGCACACCCGTGCCCAACCAATTCACGTTTTCCAGTCTACACCACCTTCGGATGACATTGCACTTCAAGGTAGACAGTGATTGGAAATCCACGACACCTGTTCCAACCAAATGAATCAGTGAAGGCTTATGAACTGAGTTTATTCATTTTACTGAGAATGATTATCGAACTTCTGAAGCTTCTTCATATCCTCTAGCTTTAATGACTATATTTCATAGAGCAAAGTGTAGCGCAGTGAGCTCAACCCCTAATGGACCATCAGGTATTACGGCGGTGTCGTGGCATCTAGAAGTGTCATCAGTCTTACCGATTATATCAGTGCGTTCAACCACTTCACTTTCTTAACTCAACAACTTAATCTGAACATTCACGCTCTGAGCTACAGATATTCGCCACTATTCCCGCTTCACTTTCCGTATTTAGACGAGTCATCAACGTAGACCAGTTCCAAGCTAACAATTTGCATTTAGTTGGTGAGGGACGCAGCTGAGAAACATTTCAACTGCCGTTAGCAACCACCCAGTCAAAATCACAAAGACTATTCTTTGGTAAGAAATCGCCATAAATTAGTAAGATATACTACTGAACTATATGAGTAGTACGGAAGAATTTAGGCTGATATGCAGGTTTTGGGAGCCAGATCAAAGTGACATCAGCGCCTGGCAGGCGTCGCATTTGTTCTAGATGACGGCACGCGCAACTTGTGTGACTACTTATTCCCCCATTTTGGTTACTCCACACCCAGTTGTCACTTTCTTTGGGTGGATTTTGTATATCTTCAACCACAGAAGGACGTAAATTGCTTTATTTTGACTTGACATTGTTTGCAGTGTTGAAAGGATCTTCTTGGTTTCTGTGGTATTTCAAAATAAATATCATGCGTTTCAAACTTCACATTCATTTTCATTTTAGTTACCTTCAATTCCGAGAAGATAAATTTTGCTCAATTGTTTTACCTACTTACAAGTAGCACTAATGTTATCATGAAAAATATTTCTGCTTTCAGAAGTGACATTACTTGAACTCTTACCTTCATTTGTATAACAGAAAAGAGACTGTCCAGCAGGTTCATTACGTTCAGTCTCCCACCAACATTAGCTTGAAACAGAACAATAAAGTTACTGGTCAAACTAATACAGGTAGCCTGGATTAGATGAAATTTAGAAAAGGCTAATCTACTCATAACCTTATGAGATGACAGTCCTTCTCCAGGGTACATTAAGCTAAGAATTGATATTCAAATCAAACTCTAGTTTTATAACCAGTTTTGAATTATCTGGATCATACCTGGAATAGAATAAAAGAGTTTTTTGTTGTATTACACGTCGGAAGGTATCGTCTCTTCAATCACCTACTATTATGCATTGGTTTAGGCAGTAGCTGTCTCAGTCAATACACCTTCCTAGTTTTATCTGTTATAGTGCCTTTCTCAGCTGGTATTTAGTGGCTAATTTTATCACTGCTCACTACCACACATGAGGTATGTTTTGAAGATACGTGCTACTGAAAACCTACAATATGCCCATTCCACTCAGTTTCATTATTCGTATCTGACAGTAAACTTCTGTACAATGGATTCATTCAATTATATGAAGTCAGTTCAATCGCCAAAAGGATACTTTACTACCACATCGTAAGATTTCGTCAGTTATCGGGGCTGTAGGGGCCTATGCAACGCATTCTAACACTTCATTCATTATCTTTAGGTTTGTTGCTGATACCTTGAGGTCCTGTAGTATCATTTAAGTTTGAAGGATGCTTGAAATTAGAGTAATTTAATTAATAATGGTGTTAGAAGACTTCGGTGTAAGAATAGTCGAGTTCGATGCCTCCAGATTGTCATACTTTTAGTCTGGTAAAAAAGCTTCCACTCATTGTTTTCCTTCCCGGTTCGAAATCTCGTTTTTCTCTCACCATACACTATCTGAAAATATTACTGTAAATCTTTTTCCAAGAAATTTGGAACCGAAACGATCTTTCAACAGTAAATCCAAAACAACCAAGAATTTCTCTGAAATACAGTTCTTTTTGAAATAAACAATATTGAACAATTAGAAACCTTGTGTTGTGAGGTATTTGTGGGTTTATTGATGTTAAACCACCTTGCAGAAAGTGCGTCAACAGTATCATAGTAAGGCTGTGTGTTCAAGGTTAACCAAAAGGCAATAAAAAGGGTGTGCGTATGTTCCAGCGACGAAGTAAACAGATGTTCAGAGTAATGGAGGACGTCGATGAGCAAATAAAGGAACCCCAAAACTGTCGTGAACTGGGAAAGACAGTAATATCTAAAAATATATTAAATAATGAACAAGATCTGATTGAATCGAGTAAAGAGGTTGAGGATGAGGTAGAATTATTCGAGAAAATGAATTATACTACCTAATAATACTAAGTAGTATAAAAATAAGTATAACAAACGGGTACTAGGTCAACACTGTATCGAGTAAGCGAGAACTAAGTAGAAAAAGAATTAACAGTTATATTCATGTTAGCTGTACTTCTATGAAATGTGACCGCTATTTCTTAGTAATGTTCCATTATTTGATCATTAGGCAATAACGGGTTTCATTTTGTCTAGTCCTGAGTGCTGGCGCACTTCTATTGATTATTTTGTAATGTGACCACCAGGTTAGGAAATCCAGCATGGTTGCACACTTTGATTAAAATTAGATGGTTAGGGACAATCAGTAGGTAACCCTGCTCTTCATCAAAGCATATCTACAACCTCGAAAGAACTGATGTAAGAACTGATATAAGCCAAAGTGTACCTCAATGCTAAATCTCCTAGTCTAGTGATCACATTGCCGAACAATCGATAGAGTATAGTTAGCACTTGGGACTAGAAGTTGATGGCACTTCAGTGAGTAGTCATATTGTCTACTCTAATCCTACAAAAGGGGAATCACTGCTCGAATAACTCAGTGGTAACACCTCTGGATATAATGTTGACTGACGCGGGTTCGAATGTGACATCACTTCTGTTGAGGTTTCAGGTACGTTTTGCTGACAAGTGTTAAGAACGACGAAACGTAAGTCAACGGAGTTTCCTCCCCATTTTGTCCAACCGTTCAATATAGTAGTATTCCATTTCATCGGTTTTGCTGACATCTTCATATAAGAGAATAGAGAAGCGATTATATGCTGCATATGTTGATTCATTGGGTCAGCAGACTAAAGTTAATCTGAAACGAAAGTTGAAACAGGACTCGAAGCAGCGTTGCTTAAGTCGCTCTCAAAGGAAATGTACAATACTATACAGATAGAGACATTTTTATGTGCACTAACTAACTGGTTGGTCTTGATTTGCATTGTCCCTACGCTGAACGACAAGTAAAACTAGAGAACAGAATTGATATGTCGTGTGATAGACATTGGATGTCTAGTAAAGATGAAGGGTTACGTCCAAGGTTTTTATATGGCTAATCAGTCAACTGTAAATTGCATTCCTATTGAATGAGTAAGTGTTTGTCAAACAACCCTAGACAAGTCCATTTGGTCTGAGCTGTGTATGGATGTGTTGACTACCTGACTGGGTCCATCGTGGTAGTAGGAATCGGTGGTTGAGAACTCTTGGAGAAATGGCTGGAAATAAGTCATCATGATACAGATTAATTCATTGTTTCACGTCTTTTAAAGCTTGAATATTTTGATTAATTCTAGTTTTGAAAGTCCATTTCCTTGTCTACACCTTTATCAACTTACATACCAGATTTCCTACATCCACTTGTTCTTTGTATAGTACTGTGAATTGTGGTAACCTGAGGTGATTCAATTGTGAGGTGAAGACGAATAATCCTGCTGCTTTGAAGCGCAGTGTTTCAGTATTCTTTGCTGATGTCATACTAGTTCATTATTTCCACTGGACAACTGTCTTCATACTAGTCACGTTTGGTGGAGCTGAGGTTGGTTGGTTTTGTCACTTGACTTCCAGCCGATGTGTCATGGGTTCGAACCCCGTTCTATCTACTGAGGTATAGAGGCCCGGATAGCATCCTCAGTCATCGTACAATACGGATGGCTTATTGCCCACTTCATGAATGTACCGATGGTTGCTGAGTGAATTTCATCCCTTTTTTCTTGGCCCTGTTTTACAGCAAAAAACTAATAATACCAAGATTGTGAAAATTATATTCCACGCAGATCTTGACCCAATGAACACTTTTCTCAACGGTTTGCTATGGTAAATACTATACAATAGTCATACCAAACGATAATTTGTATCTAGTAAAGCAGTGGAAATTGATAAGCATAAGATGGCTGTCTCGTCTTCGCTTACTACTTGTCAGTGATGCACGTCTGTGTCCTCGGACAGGAATTTAACTTCAGTTATTAGTCTGTGGTGTGATCACGTTGCCGCTTAGCTACTGAACTGAAATCCACTAGTGTAAAATATCGAAAATTTGGGAATTTACAGTCTAGCTACAGCCTCATCCAACTTTAGTGTTCGATTTTCTCCCGACTTCTTCCAACGTTTCTGCTGTCACTCAATATTTATGGTAAAAACCTGTCTTGAATTAAAGAATTTCTTACCCTACAATAAATTGGATTATATATTCCCACCAAACCTACTTACAAAGCTCATTGAGGTATAAATAGCTAGATTTATATCTATAAGTCGTCTATGTCAGTGAAAACAATAATATCGATAATACTGTTTCTATTTATTACACCGTTATTTTTACAAAACCTGGATAGTAGGAAAGAGAAAATTGATTTCCGGACTTAGATGGGCAGTTAGATATCACGTGCCTTAGCCAAAAAACGAATGAAGTGGTAGAGTTTTAGATGAGATGAAGTTAACCAATCTCAGCATCTAAAAATCAACCAATGAAAACAATATATGTTAGTTGTCCAATCACCGTAGAGTTTTTTTTAAGGTCAACTCAAATTTAATTGGTTTTTAAGGGCAGATAGTAGTTAAAGTCATCAACTTAATTTAGGGAAACTGTTGATAAAAGACGAAGAATAACCATAATTGCGTTTAATCAAAGTCTTGGAACCATGGATAGAAGGCCATCAGGATTCTCAAAAGTACCATTAGTCAATGCACGTTCTGTCCTAATCGCTATAGACGGTTCTGAACATTCAAAGAGAGCATTCCAGTATTATTTAAAATGGCTTCAAAGACCAGATGATGCAGTCACAATATTTCATGCAGTTGAACCTGTCTCTTTACCAAGTTTCTCTCTAATGAATCCAATGGGTATACCAAGTGATGAATGGTCAAATATTGTACAAAACAATGTGAAACGTGTCCTTGAACTTGAAAATGATTATAGTACAGAGTGTTTAAGTCAAAATTTAACTTATCAATTCCTTTATGAATCTGTTGATCATATTGGTTCAGCCATTGTTCAAAAGGCTGAAAAGTATAAAGCAAATTTATTGATTATTGGAAGTCGAGGACTTGGTGCTATTAAACGTACAATTATGGGCAGTGTTAGTGATTATGTTGTCCATCATGCAAATACAACTGTCTGTGTTGTTCCATCTATGGATGAACCACAGGATACATCATAAAATGTTTTCAATGAACACTCTTCTACAATCAACATTCAGGCGAATAATATTTAATAATGTACAAGTACACATTAGTGCATATCTGAATTTTATAGTTCATTATAGTGATGTGTTACTTAACAATTCATCCCACTACCGTAAAACTTTATCTTGTTTCATTTTTATTGATTTTTCAAAATTTCTTTTGTCATTATTATTACTAGCAACACTTGGTGTATTTTAGCTAGTAAGCTAAAATTGATGGCTTTTTTTGTAAAACAAAAAACTGAATTTCTTCGTAATAATGAATTTCATTTTATCTTATTCCTTCTCAAAGTGATTTCAAAAGGCTACCCTAGCAACTACTGAGGTAACCAGTTACGCTTCTCTGAATTGTTGAAACCTGATTGGTTATTTTATCAGTTGCTAGGGTGGCCTGTAAACTCAGGTGATTTTAAAGGTCATTCTAGCAACTGCTGATATAATTAATTAGACTTCTGTATTTTATGAAAAACTACCTTTTTAGCCGAAACACTGGAACCTAATTGGTTATTACAGGAGTTCTCAAGGTGGCCTTTAAATTCGCCCGTAAACTTATTCCCTTGTGATTTGAATTGACTTTTTCTGTGTAAATGCCTCCAAAGAGAAGTCAAAGCTCACTTAGTAAACATATGCGCATTCATGCAGTAGATATTAAGGTATGTCAATTGTGTAAGGGCTGCGCATATCTCGGTAAGTGGGATGCGACTTAGAAGTCTTGTGCTTGATCCCTTACGAGGTCATGCGTGTGTACTGATTACGACTTCTAACATAGGTAGAAATAGTTGTCAAGTTTTCAATAATACCGTGAATGCATAGTAATGATGGGTAGTGGCTGGCAGTGGGATCCAGGATGCACGTTTCGTCCTACTTGGAACTCGTCAGCTGGATCTACCTGCCTCCCAGTGAGTGTTGTTCCCACTGGGAGTCAAACTCGGGAGCGATCGCTTCAAACACCGCAGCGTTATCCACTATACGATAGCCACTTTTTGTGCAGCAGGTACAGTTTTAGTGTCATTGCTTGTATTACACCATCGTTGATTGGACCGAATTCATCAGTCTCTCTTGGCATATGGACTCCTGTGCGGATGCCTCGATATTGCCTGTGTTTTAATTATGTATAGTAATAATGGATAATGGCTAGCAATACAATAAGTGATTCTGCAATGAGGCGTAAAAACCAGGTTATTCTCGTCATCATCATCATCATTTTTTCGCCTGAATTTCCAGTTTTAATCATTGTTTATAATAAATTCAATATATAGTTAGGCGGAATAAGTGATTATGTAGGCTTCCATTAAATAAAAAATCAACGAAAATATAATCAACAACTCCAGTTTTAAGACATTTTTTCTATAGTTATGATTGCACAATTGATGAATATCATTTACACTTTGATATATACATGTAACACTAATAAATATGCAACTGTTTATGTTTGTGCACAATTTATTCAAAAGTTTGTGTATATATGTATAGTTTATTAGTTTAAACAAACGTAAATGTGTTGAGTTCACGTTCAAGGTCATTCGAGGTTTCATTTACACTTAACATGTAAATGTTCACTCCTAGTATGAACTGTTGGATTCCAAACTAGGGGCTAAATGACAACGTGCTTGTTACGAGGCCTGATGTTTCTGAGTTCGATTCTTGGTAAGGTCTTGGGTATGCGCTGTTGAGGAGTCCCATACCAGGATGTAACAGCTGTATATTGCTCCCGCCTTTGCACTGATCCTTCTCTGATGAGTACCACTTTGACTTTGGAGATAGTTTTTATTTTAATATGGTTTACTTGCTTGTGGCTAGTGAAGCAACCCAGCACGCGTGTTTCGACCTTCCCGTGACTCGTCAACTGGGTCGACAGAAGATGGTAAGTCAATGAAAAACTGATAGCTAAGTGAAGTTGAACACTTGGGTTGCTCTTTGTCGATTCACTATGTAAGGTACTTGATAACCTGGTGTCCATGAAATCCCAGTATCCTAGATACATAATATTGCGTATGGTTGGTAATAAGCTTGATACTTTGAAAGTGATTAGTGTTGTACGTCATTTCAGCTATTGGAGCTACAGCAGTAGACATTATTTCTTACTCTCTGCTCAAACGTTTTAGTAGTTAAGGTTTATCGGACCATCTCCTCATGATCTAAAATAAGATCACCAAACCACGTACCCTTCAATATAGGTTTTTGATTAGAGAGCGCGAAGTACGGATGTTTCTGTCAGATGGATGGAGAGAATCGGTAGGAAGCCATATTTGACCTGCGTTCCATACTTCTTGGCACTCGTTCACAAGGTGAGGTGATGTCTAATATTCGAATTGGTGTCACCCAGCGCAGTGATGCGAAGTCTACTACCTTGGTGTTTACATTGTAAAATGATTGATAAGCATTTACAACTAGACAACATGAAGTTGTTTAGCCTCCAGTGATGTGATGTGAAGTGAATTGATCAACTTTTTAATGTGGTCGTTAAGCAAATCGATACACAATACACGATAACTGATGCTAGTTGGCTAATGGTCAACCAATAGCCTATATTACACATTTTGATGAATTGAATTCAATTAAAACTGGGAACTAAACAGATTGAATCCTGTTACTTTTGAAGTAATCAGCAATGCTCTGTTCCATAATGGTGTGAAGCGTTGTAATTTGATCCGCACATGATTTGTTCGTGCTGAAACCAGTCAGTCTGTCCCGGTTATGATTTTGAATCCAGAGCATGTTTTATTCTCTCCAGGATGATGTGGCTTAATATTTTGCTTGGGGTGGACAGGAGCCTATCTTAAGTAAAATTCCTTGGTGATCATCTTTATTTGCTGTGGATCATGATTACGCCTATGATATCACAGTACAAACCACCAAGTACTTAAAAGTGTCTGAAATTGCAACAAATAAACTTCAACGAGGTAGCAATACGATGGTAAATTTGTTCCGAGTCGAGGTCAGGATTCGTATTTCTGAAGAAATCTAGAAATCTTTCAGGTACTTCTAGGCTTCGACTGACCGTTTAACTGATTGTGATAGTTACTTCTTGGCTGAATTATAACTTGCTTAATGTGAAGTCTGATGGCTCTGGAATCTACTTCTCAAGCGATGGGTCGTGGATGGACGTTGTTGAGGAGTTTCAAGCTAGAAGGAAACGACTGTGCAGTGCCAGCTTGCGAAATGTGGTTATTAGCTTCCTTTAGTAAGACTGACAAAGAGAAAATGGAGTCCTTCAACTTGATTATCTCCGCCGAATCATTCTGGTTACATCACTAGTAAGCTCTCTCTCTCCCATTCTGGTGCTCTGATCACCTTCACGCTCTCAGTTTTGACACCAATTGTGGTATCGACGAGATCATATTATATAAGATGAGTATTTAGGTTTCCAAGCCATCTGAAAAGGGCAGCGGTAGGATATCTGAAGCATATGCAGTTCAGAAGTTTAAAACATCCATTGTATGTTCAACAGATGAGTGAGCAACCTCTTTCTTTGTCGTCAACATCATGAACAACTAGCCACTCTGAATAATTCCCTTACGATGTAATTGTATTTTATGTCCAAATAATTTATCCCTTACCTTATTCTAAATACCAGCAGATATTACGTAACTCCCCTATTTCTGTGTGACAATTTAACCTGGTATCACACTGAAATCTTCTATCCTGTCTACTAAAATATTCCAAACGTACAAGTGTTTCGAGGATCCCTTGTGAGAGACTTATTTGTAAAAATGTCATTCGCAAAAATTCCCATTTAGACATAAATATAACTGTAAAACTTGAGCACTGTGGTAGAATGTAATTTCATATTCGACTTGTTTATTTGATATAAAGCGCACAGTGATACAGTATTATTTACTTGATCACGTTTCGAGCATAAATTATTACTGCTCATAATCATATCAATGTAATCACACTTCTTTCGATATCTGATTTTATAGTTCTGTCACCTGATCTCTCTTTGTTTTTTGTTTTTTGATTGGTAGTAAAGTTTTCCATATCTCTGGTATAGGTGTCGCGTCATTCCTATTACATGTGTTGGGTGTGGATTCGATGAACAAAGATTCAGTAATTAATCTCTCTCTCCACCTAGCTATATTAGACTTAAGTACAGTGGTTATGTCCCACCCTATTGTGTGGTTGTGTGTTAATGAATGTAATGCAATGGCCGGGTGTTTTTCTAGATTATTGATCTTATTGGGGTCTGCCGTTCTATGTCTAGCTAAATTCCTATGTTCTGTTAATCTAACTGACACCGACCGGCTAGTTTGACCTATGTATTTGACTTCACAGTCATTACATGGAATTCGGTAGATTATATTATTTTGCTTAATTGGTTCTATCGGATCTTTTAGCCGACAAAGCTTACCTCTAAGTGAGTTTGTCGGTTTAAATGCCACCCTAATTCCAACCTTGTTGAGAATCCTACGTATGGTTTCTGATGTTCCTTCCTTGTATGGTATCACAACAGAGGTGTTGATTTCCTTTCTACTTATGTTGTTGCTATTATTTGTATTTGTATTAGTGTTATTATTTTGCTTCTTATGTGTTTGTGTGAATTTCTTAATAAAATGATGGGGATAATTATTAATTATTAAAGATTCTTTTATGTGTTTCAATTCCTTTTTTAAGTCCTTACAACGACTAGTGAGTTTCTCGGCTCTGTTGTTTAGACATTTGACTAAACCCGCTTTAACTGACACTGGATGAGATGACTTGAAGTCTACATACCTGTTAGAATGTGTTGGTTTTCTGTAGACAATGTAAACAATGAAATTACAAAGGAAACATCATCGAACATCGATAGAACAAAGTGGGTAGTCAATCTCTCCTCGAAAGCCTTAAGCTCAGCTGAGATGAAAGTACTTGAAAAAGGACTAAACTTCAACATAACAGTAGATCATCTAAAACCAGAAGATGTCATACCTAGCATAGAAGTAGCATTAAGCTCGGTGGATGTGACAACTGCTGAACAGGTTAGAGCGCAGTGTGCATTAGCACTTAAAAAACAAAAGAAGACACAGCGAAACTTAACGAAACTGGAAAATTCAGCTTTAAACAATCTACGAAAGGATAATAGTATAGTAATTGCTAAATCTGACAAAGGTAACTCAACAGTAGTTATGGACAAATCGGATTATCTTAAAAAAATGGATGAACATATCCAAACAGGGCC
The DNA here is from genome assembly GCA_944470555.2 of Heterobilharzia americana. Lineage (NCBI taxonomy): Eukaryota > Metazoa > Platyhelminthes > Trematoda > Strigeidida > Schistosomatidae > Heterobilharzia > Heterobilharzia americana. The sequence continues at coordinate 63,032,811 of OX104129.1, forward strand.
ATATGAAGAGATTAAGAAACCTATAGATACTGTCATGAATAAAATTAAGAAATCTACAACAGATCTGATACGCCGACTGAAGCCATCTCTAGGTAAGTCCGAATGGTTTACTTTAATGCCAAAAACTAATAATCCTAGCAGAATTTACGGTACTATTAAGGTTCATAAAGCAGGTTATCCCATTAGGCCGATAGTTGACTTCCGAAACACACCAACATATGAGATATCAAAGTATTTAGCATCAGTATTACGTCCTGTTAGAGACCGTTCCAACTCTAGACTAGTAAATTCTTACGAGTTGAAACAAAAACTTAATGACCTGCACATAGAAGAGGATGAAAAAATGGTTAGTTTTGACGTAACAAGTCTTTATACTAAAATACCAATCAATATGGCACTGGAGGCAGTCAGAAATCAACTAGATACTGACTCACAACTTACTCAAAGAACCAAGGCATCGGTTGGTGAAATCATGTTAGGAGTGCAGTTATGCTTAACCTCGACAGTCTTCAAGTTTCAGGGAAAGATATATAGACAAACAGAAGGAGTAGCAATGGGATCACCAATATCCCCTATAGTAGCAGATATATTTATGGATAGTTGGGAAGATATGGCTTTACGAACATATAATCCGACACCTAAGATATGGTGGCGATATGTAGATGACACATTTACAGTGTTGAAATCGGAACATATCGACAGTTTCTTGACACACATAAACTCAGTAGTTAACGCAATCCAATTCACTACGAAGTAGAAAATGAACAAGGAGAATTACCTATGTTGGATTGCAGAATAAAACGAAGGATAGATGGTGGTTTAGATACTACCGTCTACAGAAAACCAACACATTCTAACAGGTATCTAGACTTCAAGTCATCTCATCCAGTGTCAGTTAAAGCGGGTTTAGTCAAATGTCTAAATAACAGAGCTGAGAAACTCACTAGTCATTGTAAGGACTTAAATAAGGAATTGAAACACATAAAAGAAGCGTTAATAATTAATAATTATCCCCATCATTTTATTAAGAAATTCACACGGACGCATAAGAAGCAAAATAATAACACTAATACAAATACAAATAATAGTGACAACATAAGTAGAAAGGAAATCAACACCTCTATTGTGATACCATACAAGGAAGGAACATCAGAAACCATACGTAGGATTCTCAACAAGGTTGGAATTAGGGTGGCATTTAAACCAACAAACTCACTTAGAGGTAAGCTTTGTCGGCTAAAAGATCCGATAGAACCAATTAAGCAAAATAATATAATCTACCAAATTCCATGTAATGACTGTGAAGTCAAATACATAGGTCAAACTAGCCGGTCGGGGTCAGTTAGATTAACAGAACATAGGAATTTAGCTAAACATAGAACGGCAGACCCCAATAAGATCAATAACCTAGAAAAACACTCAGCCATTGCATTACATTCATTAACACACAACCACACAATAGGATGGGACAAAACCACTGTACTTAAGTCTAATATAGCTAGGTGGAGAGAGAGATTAATTACTGAATCTTTGTTCATCGAATCCACACCCAACACATGTAATAGGAATGACGCAACACCTATACCAGAGATATGGAAAACTTTACTACCAATCAAAAAACAAAAAACAAAGAGAGATCAGGTGACAGGACTATAAAATCAGATGTCGAAAGAAGTGTGATTACATTGATATGATTATGAGCAATAATTTATGCTCGAAACGTAATCAAGTAAATAATACTGTATCACTGTGCGCTTTATATCAAATAAACAAGTCGAATATGGAATTACATTCAGACATTGTTTTACTAAATATCATTTGGATAATTTGTTAGGAATAAACTGTTTTCAAAAGGAGAACTTGAGCATTGTGATGGAATGCAAACCCGTAGCATAAAACAAGATAATAGAATTGCACAGTCCAAGTTAGCATTTCTTACAACTGAGTTTTTTTTCAACTGCCTAACTGTGATGCCAGTCAGGAACGTAGATGATCATCATCAAGGTCAACATATGATCAGGCATTACAACGTAACGGTCCAAGTTGTCACATCTGATGAGACTAAATATAGCGGTTATTATGCGTATACATCTGCTCGACTGACATCGGTTCTCAGCCATGTCATCACCTGGAGTTTCCGACTACTGGTTTCTGTTGTCGCGCGGATCCCGACCGGCTAGACTACATCGCCTTAAATAGATCAGAAACCTCATACACTGATGCCATGTTTTAGTCTGGCCATCACAACCCTTTCTCTAGCCTCAAACTACTTCCCCCAACATTGTTCAACGTGGCAGATAGTGGGTAAACATATGTAACAAATGCCCCGCCAGCCATCTCAGTCGATGAAGCTTTACGACCTCGTCAACCGGCTTACCTCTCCTACCTAAAACTCTACACCTGATTTCTGCGCTACTCAGGCGGTGACAACACGAAACACAGAGCATGCTACGACACTAGCGGTGACCAAACACCTGAAGCCAGCCTTCTCATGTCTTCCACATTCAATGGCCATGTTTCACAGCCATAGAGTAGAAGAGAGTGGAGTGGAGTGGTGTGCGATACACGCGGTCCTTAATGGACAATCGGATATCACGGTGACACCACAGGTAGCGTATGTTGGCAAAAGTCAACCGAGCCTTTTGTATGTGTGCAGAGATTTCATCGGCCACTACTAATCAACGCACATGGGCCTATCCTACTTCTCATGTAAGTGAAGTGGTCGACATACTCAATCACTATACTCTCTATTGTTAGCTGCGATGGGGCACCGTTGAAGACCTGTCGTGGAGTAACAATTTTCATTTGGGGGGTGAGAAACGCATCATGATGTGTGATCTGTAAACTTTGCCAGACAGATCAGGGTAATCTAAGCATCAACCAGTGATTCCGCTTATTTGAGGTGGAGCTTATAAGTGATTTGTAACTACTCAAATCGTTCAGTAGCAATATATTTTGGTAGTTCATGACGCTTTTGTGTCAGAGGTTATACCTTATGATCCTGGCTACAGGATGGTTTACAACGGAAACTCAGTCGACTGGCACCACAGTTGGGATGGCCGAAACCTGAGTAGTGAAAGAGGCCTCTTAGTCCTGCTTCACTCAGATTTCATGCTTTTTCGCACCCGTCAATAGGATGTATCTGTAACCATGAAGGGATGCGTGTTCCTTCAGTGTTACAAATCTAAGTCACTCAGTAATCAAGTCAGCAACTCAAACACTAAGCAATTCAGACCACAACGAACCTCCTTTAAAACCGGATTGAGTACATGACTTGGTTACCAGCGGGTGACAGCTACAACATTCTGAATATTGGTTCTTAGCACTTACCAAAGTTGGTGCTTATATGTGAATTACATTGTCAACCTCAGTTATACTTCCAGTCAAATCTACGCTCTCATTTCAGACTTTCAACTAATCTCTACTTTGTTGAATAGCACTGACATAAATTTCGCCTTCATTATTGTATATAAATCGTGAAAAACACCTCACACTTGATGCAGTCAAAATACTTACAGTTCCAAGTAGATATCGTACCGAGTCAATGGTACATGCAGCATTGGTGGCTGTGATAGCCACAGTGGAGGCATTCAGTGAATTTCCGATTGCAATGCAAAATGCAATCATAAAGAAGGCATGGTATGAAAAGTGAGTTGTTTCAGAATATGATTCAATTTTAATGAAAAATATTATTATTATATATATTATATTATATTATATATTATATATATATATTATTATTATATTATATTATTATTATTACTCACACTACTACTACTACTACTACTACTACTCACACCACTACAACTACTCACACTACTACTACTACTAATACTACTCACACTACTACTACTACTAGACATCTGCAGTGGCTGGTAACCTCTCGATATGATGTGTAGAATTCTCTCGCAAGACCAGAGTTATCAAAACACCGTAAATGATCTGAGGTTATTTGACTGTTTGAGATGAATTCATCTGGATACACTAGTCTCAAGCGAGTGAGACTACCGCCCGGTTTTAAGATCACTTTGATCTGGCTGTCTGCCCAAATATACAGATCAGCCAGAGTTATTTCTAACTTCTCAAGTTGTTCAGCAGTATATTAATCCCATATCAACTGATTTATTATATAAATCACTCTGTGAAACAGGATTATTTACTGGAAGACATTTGATCTGAAGATCACTCTACAGCTATCAGATATGGTTTGTGTAGCTCTGTTTTGTCCAATAGGTAACACAGTAAATCATATGATTTTACTATGTGATGCGTGTAGTAAACCAACTAAAATGGAATTTCCATCACTAACTGACATCAGTCAGAGCAATAGTGTACGTTGAAGGGAATTGGAAAGCTGACTTTTCCGGATTTGGGGTTCTATATTAGTGAATTTATAACAGTATGCTGGGTCGAGGCGGCCACGTTACCACCCAGTTACCGGATTCCATGTTTTCGCCAACTTCCGTCAATATTTAGATAAGACGTTATAACTACTTGTAATTATTAAGTAGTTCCAAAGATGACAGTAAATTATGCCCATAAAAAAGTGGTACATTAAGGAGCGAATGAACTTATAAATGTTTAATTACAGTCATAGTAAGATAATGATTTTCAACACCAGTGTCAAGTCAGTACTCCTATATGGTCCAGAAACTTGGCGCGTCACGTAGAGCATTTCCAACAAACTACAGATATTCATCAACAACTGCCACCTACGCTGGCTCGATACTGAAGATCGATCCGATGGCCAGAATGATAAGAATAAGTAACAAGGATCTCTGGGAACGAACCAACCAAAAACCTATCACGCACCAAATATCCAGAAGAAAAAAGTGGAGATGGATTGAATTGAGCATACACTGAGAAGGCTGACTGTGGACATCATGCACCAGGCCAGGTCCTCGAGTTGAATTCAAAGGGGAAACGACGAGTTGGGAGTCCTAGGTCAGAGTTATATGGAGGAGATCATGTGACGAAGGAATGAAAGCTTGTGGAGAGTCCTAGCATCACGTTGAAAAGACTGCAGAGAACAGAGTGCAGTGGAGGCGTGCTACTGAAGCGGTATGTTCCACTAGGAACCCAAAGGAAAAATAATATAATATAATAATAGTAAGGTAGCTGTAGTATCTTCGCTAAATTAACAGTACTGTAAAGAAAACAACCTCACACTAAATCCACTTTTCAGAAGTGGATCTAATGTGCTGAATTTCACTTTGTTTTGGTATTAGGGGTGATATACAAAAAATGTCAAACCAATTATTTATGATTTCAGTCGTTTGGTGTCGAATAAATTAGATCCAGCATTTTTGGATCCAACTTTTATCACTCAGTCAATGTTCCCTTTCAAACGATGCATGCTAATATATTTTCACACTTCCATTTTCATATATGACACTCTAATAATGCTAAAGACTAACGAGTAAATTAATTTCGGAAAAATACCTACAGTTTAATCAACACCATTTTCATTGATATTGAATTCCTAGTCGGGGAGAAATCAGACATTAAACTACCATTCCTGAATTTTTTTTTTCAGTAAAACTAACGTGAAAAAACTAGAAACTTGAGTATACAAAATTCAACGCACAGACTCTGTTCAAATGAACATCAACACACTGCAATAAAACAAATTCACGGAAAAATGAAGAAATTTATTTTAATGTCAAATCTAAAGAGGAACGGTTACTCATGGAGCTTCATTAGAAGATTCTTATCCAGTTCATCATCAACTAGAAAATCATCTACAGAAATTAACTAACAGATCATCCTACCGTACATAAAGAATATATCATGGATTACAACAAGATTACTCGGATCATATGGAAATTATGGTGGCTCATAAACCAACAAATTTCTAACTAAAATGAAACATCAGATAGGTGCTTAAACAATTAGAGGATATCGTCATAACTCTCAGTTTATAGAACAATCAGCTATACTGAGAATATCATGAAGAATTTAGCCGATTATAACAGCAACACACTAACCGTTAAAAAAAATTTGAAATGTGTTATCAGTGGGTAACAGATATAGCTCTCCAAGTCATGCAGTGTGCTCACTATCTTAAGTTACACTAAACTATATTTTGGTGCTATGTATGATACGAATGGCTTAGTAGTAAAGCTTGTGAGTTCAGCATTGGGTGATGTGAATTAGAATTACCTAAGGAATACCGATTTTACCATAGTTTAGATACATTATACTGATGAGTGTCAACAAGCATGAAACCTATTTCGAGTGGGTAGTCCTGTTAACTAACTCCCATCTAACACTAAATATAAGTGTGAAACAACTGTGGTGGAGTTCGATTCCAGTTTATATTTGTTTATTTGATATACAGAACATAGTGAGTGATACAATATTATTTACTGGATGACGTTTCGGTTACAAACTACTTCTTGTCATCAAAACAATGCGATTATAGTCGTTATTTATAATCCTGTCACCTGAAATTCTTTGCTGCCAGTGTAAGTAAAGTTTCCTTCATCTCCAACGTAGATATGCATCATTCCTATTACACATGTGTTAGACTACTGGTTTGATGAACAAAGATTCAGTAGTCAACCAATCTCTCTCTCTCTACACCTAATTATATTGAACTTGAGTACAGTGGTTTTATCCCACCCCATTGTCTGTGGTTGTGTGTTGATCCATGGATTGCAATATCCGAGTTTTTCTTTTAGACTATTGATCTAATTGTAACTAGTCAACATGTTTATTTTCATTTTGCAGTGGGATCCTGATGAAGCCTATAGGAAAATAATAAAGGTGTACCCTGAGTTTTTAAACCTCTCAGTGATAAATTGGATATATTCCATAGATCTCTTTCCGCTATAAATATCGATCTCTGCACAATAATCAATGTTACATTATAAGGTCTTGAATGCCGATCGAATTCCACAAATTCAGCATGCATTTATGCTGTTAAGCTATGCCAACCGATATCACTGTGAAGTAGTTGAAGGCAATCTTCGGACAGTTCCTAACTTAGACCTTAGCAAAGTTACACAGGATTCTCAACACGGCTGGGATTAGGGTGGCATTTTAATCTACAAACAAGCTACGAGGCTTCCATTGTGCCTAATACATTGGACTGTGTAATTTATTGGATTTCATACAACGGCTGTGGGGTCAAACACCACATAGATCAAAGCAGTCGACTGAGGTCAATCAAAATTAAAGAGCATGCAAACTTGTCCAAATTTAGAAAAGGAGACTACAGTAAGCTGAGAAATCTAAAGAAAAGCTGAGCCATTGGTACTGCACTTGAGTACACATAATCACACTATAAGATGTTACAGATCGGTAGTCCTAGAGACTCACTGATCTAGGTAAAATGAGACATCGGAAACTGAAAGTTTTTTTATCGAATCACCATTGAACACATGAAGCAGAAATGATTCAACACCTACTCCAGATATGTGGAAAATTCTAAAAACTGAGAGGAAGAAACAGAACTAGGCAAACGAGGCGTAAATAATAATAATAATTATTATTATTACTATTGTTATAGAGTGAAGTTGGTTGAAAAATTCCTGAAATATACGACAACACTGCACAGACTTTTCTTCCTAGTCCAGACCTTTTCTGTAGTGCTTGCAGTCACCTATTTATGGAACCGATATCATCAGTATCCGAATGTCTCACGGAGATCAAATTACCATTGAACCAATATAACAAATCGTTCCAGTTATTTAGGTCCATTCAAGGAGTTCTTTTTCTCTAGTGGTTAATTTGTATGCATGTCAGAACATAGGATGGATTATAATTCATACAAATTCGATAGAGATTTATCCATCAGTTACTTGTATTGTGTAAGCGTTTATAATACTAACAGATTGCTGAAGCTAGATTGAATCTAGAGGATGTTAGATCCAGGATACAGAGCTTAGAATTCAAGTTCTTGAACCGGTAAACCACAACGGCATCAGAATGGCTAGAACATCAGACTTGAGAATTCCGGCAACAAAAACAGCTTTCATAGTTTAATCAGTCAACCTGGCCATCATCATGTATATTAATGATGGAAATTTTAGAAAGGAAGCAATTCAAAGATTTACAAGTCGATACATGGTTACTGTCATCAAGTTGATTATTTTGGTATTTATAGAGAAGAGATAATTCAGGGAAGAACATTTTCTTTTCGACGATATCATTTTCTAAAGCTGTACAATAGTATATATATATATATATATATATATATATATATATATATATATATATATATATATATATATATATATATCACAAACATATAACAGTCTATTATAAAACAATAGAGTATAATTTCGTCATTAACCTAGTGCTAAAAAACCCGAAGATCCTCATACAAAATGTATATCCATCCAGATTTATCGATAAGAACTTGAAAGTAAATCAGAATACGAAGCGAGTACTCACAGTACCTAAGAAGACCTTATGTATGCACGTTGTTTTTAAAGGCGATACGGCAGCAGAGATCCTGAAGAATCGACTGTCTAGATCACTGCAAAACTGCAGACCAGCTTCTCTAGTCAACATCTCATTCTGGAGTGCGTTAAGGACAAGTTGCTACTTTGGGCCACCACGATGTGTGTCTACAAATTTACTTCCTCCTATGGAGCTAGTTATATAGGCCATACAAAGCGTACACTTTCCAAAAGTATCTTGGAGCACTATCCTGCATGGTTGTCTAGGGGAGAATGTAAATCAATTAACAGTTCAATTCTTGAACATTTGGTCAACTCTGGACATAAAGCTAGACCAGAATCCTCCTTCAATTTCATTTATCGTGTCATATGGAATGGTTCAAAAGGATTACGCCTTCGACAGTTGTGAACAGTGGAGGCACTGGCAATTCATCAATTCAAGCCTGATCTCTGCTTGCAAAAGAAGTATGTTCAATCTTTCATCTTACCATGGTCTTAACACTTTCATTTTCTCGATTTCAATATGATTAATTAGTTTATTATTATCACCTTCATTATGACCCTTGTCTTATTCTTCACCTTCTCTACACCTATCTATCAAGTGGACAGTCAATATTTGCATTTCTTATCTACCAACAATTTTCACCTCGTCAAACTCCCTGCCTTCCTCGACATTTCTACTCTTATTTCATTACGCAACTACTTTACATTCTTGATTCGGGTTTTTTAGCACCAGGTTAATGACGTAGTTTCAGTTAATTGGCAACATTCAATATGAACAAAAAAGGATACAACCAAATGAGAGTGAAGAGATGGACATCTAAGGTTGATGATGTAATCAGCTAACAGTCAAGAATGGTTAGCAAGGTAGAAGAAGGTTGACTGTAGCTTCTTTTTAAACAAATATACTAGGTTTCAGGTGTTTGATAGCTAGAGTCATAGCAAACTTCAGGAGAATCGAGTTTGTTTGTTTATTACCTTGAAGGAATTGAAGACATTCGTTTGATTGATGTCCGGTGTCAATCAAATACTAAATGATTGCTCTGTTCAAAGTGTTACTTCCCCCTCCTCCAGTAGTAAGCTTTATGGAATGTGTTCAAAAAATCTTAGATAACCCCTTCTTTGAGTTTTTCCAGTATATCTACTTCGGCAGCTACACGTAAATTGATATAAATAATTGGAGATAACAAAAGAAAGGTAACTGTCGATTTTTGACTGAACTAAATGGTTACTGTGAAAAAAGTTTCATAGATATTTTCCATGACTGACTTTCAGATATCATTTCACAGTTCGGGGATCAGAAGAAGGGCCTTGGGGTTTTCATAACCCAAAGTAGACGAAAATAATGAGATTTAGTCAAACCTACAGCATTTTTTTTTAATTATTATTATTAGTCCCTTGGGTTCCTAGTGGAACATAGGGCTTCAGTAGCACGCCTCCAGTGACCTCTGTTCTCTGAGATCTTTTGAACCTGGTCCCACGACAGCCCACAGCCTCTCATTTCCTCCTCGCACGACCTCCTCCATGTCACCCTCGGACGTCCAACTCGTCGCTTCCCATGGGGATTCCACTCGAGGGCCTGACGCGTGATGTCCTCAGTCGGCCTTCTCAGTGCATGGCCAATCCATCTCCACTTCTTCCTGCATATTTGTTGCGTGATAGGTTCTTGGTTGGTTCGTTCCCAGAGTTCCTTGTTGCTTATTTTTTCTGGCCATCTGATCTTCAGCAGCGAGCGTAAGCAGTTGTTGATGAATGTCTGTAGTTTATTGGAAATACCTTTCGTGACGCGCCAAGTCTCTGAGCCATACAAGAGCACTGACTTGACGTTGGTGTTGAAAATCCGTATCTTGTTCCGCATGCTGAGTGCAGAAGATCTCCACACTGGTTTCAGGCTAATGAACGCCTGTCTTGCTTTTCCGATTCTGACTTTGACGTCCTCGTCCGTCCCGCCTGTAGTTGAAACAGTGCTTCCTAGATAAGTGAAGGAGGTTACTTCCTTTAAGTTTCTCCCGTTGACGGTGATTGGAGTTTGTTGTTGTTGTTTATGGTGGTGGTGCGGTATCTTCATCACTTCTGTCTTCTCTATATTCACCTGAAGTCCCGTCTTCGCTGCCTCTTCTATCAACTTGTTAGTTTTTGCCTGCAGATCTTCAAGTTTATGTGACATTAGGCATAAGTCATCGGCGAAATCCAAGTCTTCTAGGTTCTTTTCCGTCGTCCAGTGTATCCCCCTCTTCTCGCTGCCTACTGTTTGCTGCATGATCCAGTCCACCACAATCAAGAATATCATGGGGGATAGTAGGCAACCTTGTTTCACTCCTGTCTTCACTTCAAAGGCATCACTGAGCTTCCCATTGTGGATTACTTGGCATGTGGCATCTTCATATAGTTGTTGAATGAGGCGGATAAAGGTTTGCGGTACTCCGTAGTATTGAAGCAGTTTCCAAATTACTTCTCGGTCGACGCTGTCAAAGGCCTTCTCAAAGTCGATGAAGTTGAGGTGGAGAGGTGATTGCCATTCTATGCTCTGTTCTATGATGATACGAAGCGTTGCAATTTGGTCTGCACATGATTTGTACTTCCTGAAGCCTGCCTGTTCCGGTCGTAGTTTTGAATCCAGTGCATCCCTTAGCCTCTCCAGGATGATGCGGCTTAATATTTTACTTGGGGTGGACAGGAGAGTGATTCCGCGCCAGTTCTTGCAAGCACTGAGGTCTCCCTTCTTCGGCAGTTTGACAAGGTAACCCTTCTTCCAATCGTCAGGTACCTTCTCTTCCTTCCACACCTTCTGCAATAGTGGTGTGAGCATGGCCGCTGTTGTCTCTGCATCTGTTCTCAGTGCTTCTGGCGGTATTCCATCTGGTCCTGCTGCTTTCCCGCATTTCAGTAGCTTTATGGCGTTCAGGACTTCCATTTTCGTTGGGGGATTAATGTTCACTTGTAGTTCAGCGGCTGCAGGTGGTATTTCTGGACGAAGTGCAGGTGGTGGTCGATTCAAGAGCTTCTTGAAGTGGTCGGCCCATCGTTTCCTCTGTTTCTCTTCTTTTGTAATTAAATTTCCTTCTTCATCTTTTATTGGTTTCATCTGTGTTGGTCTCTTCCCTGATAGCAACCTGGTTATTTGATACAATGTCGTCAGGTCTCTCTTACCTGCAGCCTGTTCTGCTTCACTTGCCAGTGTTTCGTAGAAGTGTCTTTTGTCTTTGCGTGCACTCTTCTTCACTTCTTTGTCCAGTGTTTTATACATTGTGCTCAGTTCCTCTTGTCGTTGAGCATCCTTGCACTGGTTTATCTTCTGCTTCACCATCCTCCTCTCCTCTATCAGCTTCCAGGTATCCGTCGAGATCCATTCCTTGTCTTCTTTCTTCTTCCTTCCTAATACTGTTGTGCAGGTTTCTTTCCACATAGCTTTCAAAGACTTCCAGTGTTCTTCCACACAGGTTTCTTCAGGGATGTTGCTCGATGTCTCCCATTTTGTCTTGATGGCTGCCTTGAAGATCTCCTTTGTAGTTTCATCCTTCAGTTTCCGAGTGTTGTACTTGGGTTGAGGTCTATCACCAGCTTCCTTGAAGGCTTTTAACTTGATTTGGAAGGTTCCTTGCACTAGATAGTGGTCTGAACCTACATCTGCTCCTCTTCTTGACCTTGTGTTAAGTAGACTGCGTCTCCATTTTCTTGAGATTGAGATAAAGTCGATTTGATTTTTAGTGTGTCCATCTGGTGAAATCCATGTCGCTTTGTGGATATCTTTGTGCCTGAACACACTGCCTCCAATCACCAAATCGTTGAATGCGCAGAATTCTGCAAACAATTCTCCATTCTCATTCATTTCACCTAGTGCCTCTCGACCCATGGTTAGTTCTCTTCCCGTGTTGTCCCCTCCCAGTTTGGCATTCATGTCGCCCATCAGAATTTTGATATCGCCAACTGACGTCTTGTCCAGTGTTGATTGAAGTTGTCTGTAGAAATCCTCCTTTTTCTCTTGCTCTGCATTATTTGTAGGTGCATAACATTGTATGATTGTGACCTTTCTTCCTTTTGAGTTGAATCTTGCTGTCATGATCCTGGAGGAGATTGGTTCCCACTGCATGAGAGCCTTCGATGCTCTTGAGGACATCATGATAGCCACTCCCTCAGTGTGCTCGTGGTTGGCGTCTGGGTGACAAATCGGAGTAGATTATTGATTCTCCAGTTGACAGTTTGGAGAGTCCACTCCCATTCCATCTGCTTTCGCAAATCCCAAGCACTTCGATGTTATACCTTCTCATCTCCCTTGCAATCTGGGCTGCCTTACTGGGTTCAAACATCGTGCGGACATTCCATGTCCCCACGTTTACTTTCGCTTTCATCGAGAGAAGACACATCGGCCAATTGGCTTCCCGAAGGCTTTCACCAACTGGCGTCATTTCGCCTCTCCGATTCCAGCGGGGAATAAGTTTGTTTTCATTTTTTATATTTTGTTTGTGCTTTGAAGTTTCTTTAGCGGTTAGATTTGTTTTACGGGGTAGGGTTGCTAGCCCTATGCCCAACCTTCCCTCTTTACCCGGGCTTAGGACCGGCTAGTAACTAGTAAACTAGTTAACCAGGCGAGGTTCTACAGCATTTTAGAAGAACAAAAGTAAGGAATAGTTCTCTGATGAATAGAGTAGGATTATATGTTAGACGAACTCATGTAATACTGTGAAAAGTTGTTTATCTTACCCACTTATGATTTATTCAGGCAACATCTAATCATTGAAGAGCATTCCACTCCTTTTTTTTTTTAAACATATCCCAAGTTCGATAAAATGATACTATTTCAGGTTCTTTTATTTCATGAAACTAAAATGTTTTTTTACTTGATCTTCGAAACGTGAAGTGGTATCTCAAGATGATGTACAAACCAACTTAAATTGAAGACTCTGTCATGGTTCCTTCCTTGTGCGAATTAAACTGTTCACACCATAAGTTGTGAACTACTTAGCAGAAACATTAATCTTGCGAAAAAGGTACGAAGACTGTGAAATGCGTAGTTGATGAGAAGTTATGCGGATAACATCAATTATAACAAAGGGATGTAACCCTATCGGATGAATGACTCGCATGTTTTCCATCAAGTTGATCAGTGGAATTTGTCCACACTAATATAAGTAAGACAACCAATTTTTTTTTCAAACAACCTCCAATTACAGCTATCTGACTGACAGAACTAATGAAATATAGAATAAAGTTGAGCGATAATAAAGTTAATATTCCTAGAGGTCGGAATGGCACAGTGGCACCCAACTGACTTGTGAAATTTCATCTCGATTAATACTACTCTTAGTATTATTGCTTGTATTATACCGTCTTTAATTGGATCGAACTGATAGGTCTCTACTCGCATATGAGCTCCTGTGCGGGTGCTTCGATATTACCTGTGTTCTAGTTATAGTAATCGTAGATGGTGGCTGGCAGTGGACTCGTCAGTTGGATGTACCTGGCGGCCCCCAGTGAGTGATGTTGTTCCCACCGGGAATCGGTTTCGGGAGCGATTAATTAAAATGCCAGAGCGTTATCCACTACACCACCGAACCACGGTAGCCACTTCCTGTGCGACGAGTATAGTTTTAGTATAACTGCTTGTATTGGGAAAAACATCACTCACTGGGAGGCAGGTACATCCAGCTGACGAGTCCCGAATAGGACGAAATGTGCATCCTGGATCTCACTGCTAGCCACTATCCATCATTACTATAATACCACTCTGTTGAAAAACTAGTCAGTTGCGGGAAATGTCATTATGGACTGCATACTTTGTAAATCATTCGTAAATTTATCATCCTATTTTAGTTTAATCAGTCAACCTGGCCATCATCATGTATATTAATGATGGAAATTTTAGAAAGGAAGCAATTCAAAGATTTACAAGTCGATACATGGTTACTGTCATCAAGTTGATTATTTTGGTATTTATAGAGAAGAGATAATTCAGGGAAGAACATTTTCTTTTTCGACGATATCATTTTCTAAAGCTGTACAATAGTATATATATATATATATATATATATATATATATATATATATATATATATATATATATATATATATATATATATATATCACAAACATATAACAGTCTATTATAAAACAATAGAGTATAATTTCGTCATTAACCTAGTGCTAAAAAACCCGAAGATCCTCATACAAAATGTATATCCATCCAGATTTATCGATAAGAACTTGAAAGTAAATCAGAATACGAAGCGAGTACTCACAGTACCTAAGAAGACCTTATGTATGCACGTTGTTTTTAAAGGCGATACGGCAGCAGAGATCCTGAAGAATCGACTGTCTAGATCACTGCAAAACTGCAGACCAGCTTCTCTAGTCAACATCTCATTCTGGAGTGCGTTAAGGACAAGTTGCTACTTTGGGCCACCACGATGTGTGTCTACAAATTTACTTCCTCCTATGGAGCTAGTTATATAGGCCATACAAAGCGTACACTTTCCAAAAGTATCTTGGAGCACTATCCTGCATGGTTGTCTAGGGGAGAATGTAAATCAATTAACAGTTCAATTCTTGAACATTTGGTCAACTCTGGACATAAAGCTAGACCAGAATCCTCCTTCAATTTCATTTATCGTGTCATATGGAATGGTTCAAAAGGATTACGCCTTCGACAGTTGTGAACAGTGGAGGCACTGGCAATTCATCAATTCAAGCCTGATCTCTGCTTGCAAAAGAAGTATGTTCAATCTTTCATCTTACCATGGTCTTAACACTTTCATTTTCTCGATTTCAATATGATTAATTAGTTTATTATTATCACCTTCATTATGACCCTTGTCTTATTCTTCACCTTCTCTACACCTATCTATCAAGTGGACAGTCAATATTTGCATTTCTTATCTACCAACAATTTTCACCTCGTCAAACTCCCTGCCTTCCTCGACATTTCTACTCTTATTTCATTACGCAACTACTTTACATTCTTGATTCGGGTTTTTTAGCACTAGGTTAATGATGAAATTACACTCTATTGTTTTATAATAGACTGTTATATGTTTATGATATATATATATATATATATATATATATATATATATATATATATATATATATATATATATATATATATAGGATTGTACAGCTTTAGAAAATGATATCGTCGAAAAAAGAAAATGTTCTTCCCTGAATTATCTCTTCTCTAGTAACTAACAACTAATTAGGTTGAACTTTGGGTGCACACAAGCACTTCCCTCTTTCTCCTTCTTAACCTTAACTGTCTGGTCTGCAGAATGGAATGACGCGTTCACGTCAAACACCGGTAACCAAACCTTTGCTCAACAACCCATTGTTGAAGGATGAACATATAACTGATGGTGATGAGGACAGTTACTCAACGATGACATTGGGTGGCGGTTGCGCTATATCGTGAGCTAACAGAAGTTGGAAAAATGGACCACTGGATTCTGAACCAGTGGCTCAATGGTAACGTGCTGGTCGCGGGTTAAATCTCTGGCGAGGTTGTGGGTGCGCAATGCTGCAGAGTCCCATACTGGGACGAAACAGCCGTCCAGTGCTCCTAGGTTCCCTTTGTTCCTCCAACTGACGTCAGTCTACGATGAATTACAACTTGAAATATTCATTTTCCAGATGAGAATGTAAAACAAAATAAGCATGTCTCAATTGACGTTTCACTATTCAATGCTTCTAACAGCTTTATCAAAGTTATCGGAAACTGGAATTTACAATATCACCCAAGCTTATATATGATAACACTTGACAAGTATCCTCCTCCATGAATGATTCCACGTCGTCAGAATTGTACAATATAAAATGATGTCCACATGTAGTGTGTGTGTGTGAATTACAGATTGGGATTTGTATGTACACATGTGTTGATAGCTCTCATCTCCTGTATGTGTTGGTTATGTCAATATATGGAGGTGGGTTGAGACCAGATCAAACCACGTTTCACCGCCTCCCTCATTCCTCCCTATTTACACAATTATGATTCCACTTTATGTGAAGAGATTCTGCTACGAGACAGACGTTCTTTGTAGTTTGCAAAAGCTCCTCTGAATAATTTTGATATTGTTAATTAGTCAACCTCGTCACCTGAAATTATAAAGTGTACTCAGAGCTGTGGCTGACATGTTTTCAGTTTATTTGACTGGACTGCAAGCTCTTCAGTGTTCAGGTTTTCTAATTTTGATTTCACGGAATGTTTGTCTTATGTATTTGTTGCATCGCATGCTGATCATTTTATTTTATAAACATAATTAGATTGTGAATCTAGACAGATCTTGTCCTTCAGATGAACTGAGGTGTTCTTCAATGTGTTTGATGTCCTGTAGAATACTCTGATGATATTGGATTTGTTGGACACTCTCCTAATTCCATCCGATATATATATATATATATGTGTGTGTGTGCGTGTGTGATGTGTGAGGGATGATTACTGTTGAGCCCCATTATTTACGAGTACTTCTATGATCTAATTTGATGTCACTTTCTATTTCGCGAATGAATCCTTCTGGATAATTATTCAGCTTAGGTGCCTTGTTCACATATTTTAATTCCTTAACTCTTTCATTGCCATCCATTATTAGAATGTGGACTGTCTTTAAATGCCTCGATACAGTAGAATCTTTTGCCCCAATTGGATGTGATGAGTTGAAGTGTAAATATTTGTCCGAATGTGTTGGCTTCCCGAAAATGGTTATACTTAAATGTCGATTTTCTTCCCGCTTGACAAGGAAAGGTAGTTCCCCCTTATCCGTTTCTTTTTCTGATCTGAAGTAGATACTGGGAGATGTAGAGTTCAGCTGATCTAAGAATGCCTAGTATAAGTCATGTTTTAGAATTACGAATGCATCATCAACATATCTCAGTCAAACTTTTGGCTTTAGTAATTGAGTGAAGACACTTTCTTCTAATTTACTCATGAATAGGTTAACTACTGTGGGTGAAATAAGTGAACTCAAAGCAACACGGTTAGTTTGCCTGCATAGTTTTCCCTTATTTGTGAAGTGAGTAGTCTCTGAGCCGAATTTTATGGTCTTGATGATATCAGTGGTATTCAGTGAACATCTTTCTGTCAGTTACATGTCTGAGTCTAATAAATCAGAAATAATATCTAGTCAAGATTTGAAGTTGGTATTCGCTTCACTTCCAACTGGTTGACCGTACAGTGACTAACTAGTTAATTTGTTCGCCACTAGCCTGGAAAGTTCTGGATTCGGTCCCTGGTGGAGTCCTTAGTGCACACTGCTCAATCGCATACTTAGACAAAACAGCTATCCAGTAATTGCATGTTTTCAACAGTTCTCCACATGATGCCAGTCCATGACGAATACAAACTTGGAATGAATAAACTCCCACAAGCCTCCAAAATTGAATAACTCATATTACTGACCAGTATTCAAAGTTATCTTTGACATAGAAGGGTGTAATTGTATTCAATACACAATGAATCAAATTATCTCTGTCTAGGACATCTTAAATAATCTCTACTCCATAACTTGTAGGAAATTCTCTGTCAGTTTAGTTTAATCCAACATAGAATTAAGCTCTAGCGTAAAGGATCTTTGCATTCTCTATGATAAGCTTAAAAGAAAGCCGGTAAAGCAGGTGAACGAATTTCTTGATTTTCTGGTCGAGCATAACAGTTAAAACTTGAGAACAGTGCGATGGAATATAATTCTATATTAGTTTATCAGATGCGTGACACTGGGATACGGTATTCTTTATCGGATGGCCTATCCCATAGAATTTAGTACATTTGACCATGTTGATACAGTTATAGCCTCTGGGAGCTGATTCATACTGTCTTACTGTTTGACTGATTACTGGAGAGTAGCAAATTCCATACTGTCCTGAGTGCTGGCCGAATTATATCCATCATGTTGCAATATCGCCACCAATCTAGCAGGCTCTGAATCGTGATGCACTTTGATGGATTTTAGTTGGCTGGAGATAATCTGCACAAAGTCCTGTTTGAAGCTAGACGGCAAAGTGTACCTTCATCTTTCAATGAACTGTTGTTTCTGTGAGATTCAAACCCAACTCACTCAGTGTTATGTTTACCAATCACTAATTTCAGTTGTAGCAGGATTTTTCAAACACCTATAATCGGTGTCCATTCACTTATAGATGAACATTGTTCAGAAGTCTACCTGTGGTTCATTGGTTTGGGCAGTTGACTATTAACCAATGAGCTATGAGTTCGAGACCGGCTCCACCTACAGAGATTTAGGCTGCCGGGTAGTAGTATCATTAGCCCTCATACAAGAGATGTTGTTCATTGCCTACTGGACGAATATGCACAAGGTTTCTAGGCATGTATTGAGCTGAGCTACTGAGTTCAGGAGTCTCAAAAAGGCCATAAATTATCATCTAATAGTCACTGATTTTCATACGTTCCCTGATAGGTATTTATTCGTGGGGAGAATTATTTTTAAAGGGAACAACTGCCTACAAATCACTCACATAAATCAAAGTTTATTTGAATTTCAAAGCTTCTTAGAAGAAGGGTGTTGATGACATGGATTAGGTTCATTGAATAATCTGTATTAGAGATTCTGAAGTATTCAGGTATCATTGAAATGTCATGGAAACACAAGTGACTTGACGAAAGAATCTTCAACATCTAGTTAGGCCACAAAATTTAATGCTACTTACTAATACACTACTATGTAATTGGCAGTAAAACAAGGTTGCCTACTATCAACCATGGTATTCCTAATTGTGGTCTTCTGCACTCGATCATGCAACAAACAACTGTGAGGAGCAAGAAGATGGGCAATACGCTGGCTGGACCGATGAAAAGACCGTAGATGAAGATTTGGATTTCACTAGTGATGATTTGTGTCTAGTGTCACATAAACTTGAATATCTACAGGTGAAAACTAACAAGTTGACAGAAGAGGCAGGGCAGTGAAGATGGGACTTCAATTGAACGTAGAGAAGACAGAGGTGACGAAGATGCCCAACTAACAACAATAACAAAAATAACAGGCACCAGTCACCCACCTTCCTAGGCAGCACTGTTTCAACTGCAGGTGGCACAGGCACAGACGAGGACGTGAAAGTCAGTCAGGATCGGAAAGCAAGACAGGCATTCATCAACCTGAAACCAGTGTGGAGATCAACTGCACTGCACTCGGCATAAAGCGTGAACAACGTCCTCATTTTCAACACCAGTGTCAGTCAAGTCAGTCAGTGCTTCTGTGTGATGGTTGAGAGACTTGGCAGTGCGTTATGAAAGGGATTTCCAACAAACTACAGATATTCATCAACAACTGCCACCTATGCTCACTCGATACTGACACTGAAGATCAGATAGACAGAATGATAAGAATAAACAAGAAGGAACTCACTGTGACTGGTTGGCTGGCTATCAATGAACCAATCAAGAATCTATCGTTCAACAACTATGCAGAAGAAGAAAGTGGAGATGGATTGAATTGGGCATACACTGGGAGGGCTGACTGGGAACGTCACGTGCCTGGCCAAGCCGTCGAGTGGAACCCAGATGGGTAGCGACGAGTTGGGCGTCCGAGGCGAGGGTGACATAGAGGAGATGGTGTGATGAAGAAATGAGAGCTTGTGGGCTGTCGTGGAAACAGGTTCAAAAGTTTGCAGAGAACAAAGTGCAGTGGAGGCGTGCTACTGAAGCCCTATGTTCCATTATAATGATTATATAACGCCAAAATAGCTAATGTATTCGAATCTGTTACTTGAAGATGATATCCATGAGATCCTACTTATGCTGCAAAACCCTCATTTCCTAGTACCGCTAGCCAGCAACTCCAACAATTCACAAGAAACCGTGACGTTTATTCTTTACACTTTTAATTGCATGCATAAGTTTGAATGTAATTACGAAAGTGAACATGTAGGCCCTCTCATATGTTCATACGGTTGAACACTTATTCATATGGAGAATATTTGCAATCATAGTAGTCTGTGTAGTTTGAATCCACAAACTAACTTTTTGTATTCATAAGGAACTGGTGTCTACTCTGAGTGTATCTCGATAACATTTTCAATGAACTGCGAATTCATCAACACTCACTTAATAATTCCTTAATCAAGCA
Source organism: Heterobilharzia americana (assembly GCA_944470555.2). Classification (NCBI taxonomy): domain Eukaryota; kingdom Metazoa; phylum Platyhelminthes; class Trematoda; order Strigeidida; family Schistosomatidae; genus Heterobilharzia; species Heterobilharzia americana. The sequence continues at coordinate 63,053,287 of OX104129.1, forward strand.
TCAGCATTATTAGCTATTTTTGTAGTTCGTTTCCAAGGTTTTTGAGGATTCATTCATTTCCAAATATTACTCACTACAGACTGACGTCAGCTGCAGAATCATTGAAAAGAGAGAAGTACTAGTGTAGTGGGCGCTGCTGATAAGAATGGAAATAAGTAGTATACGTTGAGAGGACGTATTGCAGTAGGTATTGCTGATAAGAATGTATGAAGAACAAATCAAGAGAGAAGCAGAAAAGGAAACGAAGTACATTTTGCAAATGACGGTTTTAGTGCAAGGTGTACCACATTTAACGACTGTCGTCCCTATGGATACCGGTACTCATTTCTTGATAACTGTCTTGCTTTTTCGCTGTGATCATGATCTTACACCCGTGACCCCGCCAGAAATCTGCCACGAGACTATCAGATCTCTTAGTTGGCATGTTATCATTCAACTAATCGCCTGCTATCTATTGGCCAACATTTTTTTGTCTATGTCAGTTTCGGATATAGCCTTACGTCAGTAGGAAGTTTGTATCATGACACTGGATTTTGTTAACCCCATAGTTCATGGCTTCTCGAAAGAACCTCAGAAAATCCATCTTGAAGCATGCCAATGGTGAGCATTAGGTTCAGATTCAATTCGTATGTTCATGGGAACTGACTGATATCAATACGGTGTCAGGATGAATACTCACCGACAGCGTTATATCGCGAATTGAAAGAAACAGAAGGATATGACCGACTGGATTGCAACCCAGCGGTTGAACTGTGATACATTCTTCATGAGACTCGATAGTTCCAGGCTGGAATACTGTCGTGGTTGAAGTTGCAGGCTCTTCGATGGAACAGTTGTCCAGTGCTCTTCGGGCACAAGTACTTCTCCTAGAAGAACACCACCTAGAAATCATTTTTGCTTTCATTTTAGTTCCGTGTTGTTTCTCAATCTTGTCATTTTAAAGAACAGATTTTTTACAAGCACTAATTCTTTGCCTGTCAAACCTGCAAGAAGCAAGTCCTTAGCGTAAAATACATTTGACATTCTTCTTCAGCTGTTAATAACCTTGAATATACATCGAATTATTGGGATCAGTGCATACATTTTTGTTGAGTAGGGGTTAAAGTGAAGATTGTGTAAGCCTAACAAAACAAAACGACGAAAAACTACAATATCAACGTCATAAATGATAAGAAAAATTGTGTATTTATAAAAGGAACGTTTGAAGTAATCAAATGCCTTGATATCATCGACATTTGAAAAACTTACAAACTCCTTTGACGTTAACTTCCCATTCAATAATATCCTTTTAGGTCAAGCATCTGACATTTTGTAGCATTATATTCTTTATCATTTTGACTACCTGAGATGGCCATGGTTGGTTGGACAGACTAGTACTGATATTGGGTGATGACTGAAGGTGAAATGAAAACCCGAACCGTGGTGGGATTCGAACCAGTGACCATTAGGTATCACGCCCGATGCTCTACCAACTGAGTTACAAGGTCCGACTGATGACCAGATTTTTATTTCACTTCAGTCACCAACCGACTACCATGTGAATTAGTGATGCGTTACTACCACTTCATCGTATTCACACTGGTTGTCTAGTCAGGATTTCTCATCCCAATCCAAATGTAACTGAATTAGAGAGGGGAAGCATCATATTGATTACGATTTTGGCTATCTGAGATAGCCCTGCGTGGTTTCGTAGACTAGTATTTATACTGGGTGACGATTTAAGCTAAATTAGTAGAACATTGATACGGAAAACCGGTGGTATCTGGTTCGCATCCGGTTGCCATCGAAATTTTCACTTCACCTTTAATCACCACCTAGTATAGATCATACATTTTTGTGCATAATTTTTTCAATATCTTTGATTTTCTGTACTGCTTTAAAGAAGCACTACTTTTAAGTGCAAACAATGTCAAGTTGACACTGAACACTGAACACCTGTCAGACTGATACTGTAGCTATCGGAGGTCCTTTAAGCTTCTCCTTATCAGACATATTGATGTCGAAACCCGTTAAACGTAGCCAAAGACCTAGTTGAAAAAAATTATTTATATCAAAGGTATGTCGACGTTATCTTAATCATGCGTGATATGTCAGATTACTCCAATTCAAACGAAAATCCACTACTTGAAACAAAAACAATATATTTTTTCCACCTGTAGAACAGGGAAATTGTTCCTAGTCATCCTTTCATATGCCACTTGGCCGACAGCTATGTGGACATAAAGAACCATCTGTCAACAAAACACATTACAACCGAAACTTAGTCAAGTGCATATTCTATACAATACAACGAATAAAAGTAGATTAAACAAGAAAGAAATGGAAACACTGATTTAATTATCTACTTATCTACTTACTTATTATTTATATCTTAAATTCCGCGTGGAACATAAGACATCAGTAGCACAGCGCCATTTAACTCTCTTCTCTGCAATCTTCAAAACATGGCTCCAACACTGCCAACAACCTTCCATTTCTTCCTCACATCATCTACTCAATCTCACCCTCAACTCACACACCCAACTCAGCCTTTCCCATTTGTCTTCCACTCAACCACATGGTCTCGTCTCGTCTCGCCTGACACGTGATGTTGCAAAACCGTCTTCTATCTCAGTCTACGTCCAATACAATCCATCTCCACTTCCTTCTTCTGCATAGTTGTTGAACGATAGATTCTTGATTACTTCGTTGCCAGCCAGCCAGCCAGACAGCCAGACAGACAGACAGTCAGCCACAGTGAGTTCCTTCTTACTTATTCTTATTATTCTGGCCATCGGATCGATCTTCAGTATCTAGTGAGTGTGGGTGGTAGGTGTCGCTGATGCATGCATGTCTCTAGTTTGTTGGAAATGCTATTCGTAACACTCCAAGTTTCTGAACCATATAGAAGCACTGACTGACTTGACTGAGATTAGTGTTGACAATTCGGATGGTGTTCACGCTTTATGATGAGTGGAGTGGAGTGGAGTGGAGTGGAGTGGAGTGGAGTGGCGTGGCGTGGCGTGGCGTGGAGTGCAGCAGATATCCACACCGATTTCAGATCAATGAAGGAAGGCCCGTCTTGTTGTCTTTCCGATCCTGGATTTGACATCCTCATCTATGCCACCGCCGCCGCCACCACCACCGCCGCCACCTGTAGTTGAAACGATGCTGTCTAGATCGAAAGGTAGGTGAAAGAGGCCACTCCCTTTAGGTTTCTCCCATTGATAGTGATTGGTACCCGTTGTTGTTGTTGTCGTCGTCGTCGTCGTGGTTAGTTGGGTGTCTACATCAACTCTGTCTTCTCTACGTTCACCTGAAGTCTCATCTTCCTTCACTGCCTTGTCTCACCTCACCTCACCCCATCTGCCAACTTGTTGATTTTCGTCTGTAGAGCTTCGAGTTTGTGAGACAAAGTAGTGGGAATAAATCACCATTGTTGCAAAATCCAAATCTTTTTCAGTTATCTTCTTACTGGTCCAGCCAGTACATGCCCATCTTCTCACAGCTCCTCACAGTTGTCTACTGCATGATCCACTTCAGTCCAGTCCACTCCATTCCAGTCGACTACAATCAGGAAGATCATCGGTGACAGTAGGCGGCAACCTTGTCTCACTCTTTCCCGAACTCATTTCAAAGGTATCACTGGGCATTACACTGTAATGTAATGTGAATCACTTGACATGTAACATCATATAGCATACCATTTAGCTGTTGAATGAGGTTGATAAAGGTGTGTGTCAGTGAAACCGTAGAGTTGAAACAGCTGCAGACTAATTGCCAGTCGATGCTGTTGAACGTTGGCCTTTTCAAAATCGATGAAGTTGAGGTAAACATCCAGTTGACTGGCATTCTATGCTCTGTTCTATGATGATGATGATGATGCGTAGCGTTGCGATTTGATCCTGTCGTGATTTGTTCTTCCTGAAGCCAGCCAGCTAACCAGACGGCTTCGGTCGTAATTTTAAAGGCAGATCATTTCTGAGTCTTTCCAGGATGATGGGAGTTAATATTTTGTTTGGAGTGGAATGGGACAGGAGCATGATTCCTCGCCAGTTCTTGCAAAAGCTTAGGTCTCCCTTCTGTGGAAGTTTGACAATGTAGCACTTCTTCCAATCAATAAGCAGGTACCTCTCCTTGATTTCAAGCCTTCTGCAACAGTGATGTGAGCACGTCCGCTGATTTCTATGCATCTGTTTTCACTGCCACTGCAGGAATTCCATCTGGTCCTGCTGCTTTCCCACACCGCAGCAGCTTTATGGGGTTCAGGACTCAAGCTTCTGTCGGAGGGCTTGTGTTCACTGTTACTTCTGTGGCTGGACTGCTGGTGGTATTTCTGGACGAGTTTCAGTTGCTGCTGGTGGTCGATTCAAGAGCTTTTTGAAGTGGTCAGCCCATCATTTCCTTTCTTTCTCCCCTTTAGTGGTACCTAATTTTCCCTTACTACCTTTCATTGGTTTCGTCTGTGTTGATCTCTTCCCCCCCATGATAATAACCTTGTTATTTGATATAATGTTGTCAGGTTTCTGTCTCTTCTACCGGCAGCCGGTTCTGCTTCACTTACCAATGTGTCGTAGAAGTATCTATCGTCTTTACACGCATTCTTCTTCACTTGTTTGTCCAGTGTAGTTTTTTATAGGCTGTATTCACTTCCTCTTTTGCTGCTCATCCCTGCCTGCACTGGTTCATCTTCTCCTTCACCATCACCATCACCATCTTCCTCTCCCTGCTCTATCAGCTTCCATGTGTACGTCGAGATCCACTCTTTGTCTTGCATCTTCTTCCTACCTAATACGCTTATGCAGGTTTCCTTGCATATCTCTTCCAAAGAGTTCCAGTGTTCTTCCACGCCCGATCCTTCGAGGATGTTGCTTAATGTCTCCCATTTTGTTCTGATGGCTGACTGACGTGAAGATTACCTTTGTAGTTTTGTCCCTTCAGTTCAGTTTCTGTTCTGGGTGTTCCACTTCAACTGTGGTTGTCTATCACTAACTTCCTTGAAGGCTTTCAACTTGATTAGGAAGGCAGGTTCCTTGCACTAGATAGTGAGTGGTGTGAACCTACATATGCTGCCTTTCCTCATCTCATCTTGTGTCCAGTAGGCTGCGTCTCCACTTTCTTCAGATTGAAATGAAGTCAATCTGATTTTTAGTGTGTCCATGTGGTGTCTGGTGAAATTCTTGTTGCTTTGTGAATATCTTTGTGTTTGTACACACTGCTTCACTCCAATCACCAAATCATTGAATGTGCAGAAATTCGTAACAGTCCTCCATTCTCATTCATTTCACTGAGTGCTTCTCAACCCATGATCAGTTATCTTCCTGTGTTGTCCGCTCCGAGTTTCGAGTTCATGTTATGCAACTGAAGTGGAGTCTTGTCCATTACTGATTGCATTTGTCCACAGAATTCCTCCTTATTCTCTTCATCTGCACTATTTGTAGGTGCGTTGTGTAGCATTGTATGATTATGACTTCCCTTCCTTTTCAGTCGAATCTTGCTGTCATGATCGTGATCCTGGAGGAGATTGGTTCCCACTGGATGAGAGCCTTCGATGCTGCTCTTCGAGACATCATGATAGCCACTCGTCAACTGAGTGTGCTTGTGGTTGTCGTCTGTGTGACAATATGGGAGTGGATTATTGACTCTCCTCTCCAGTTGACAGTTTGGGGAGTCCACTTCCATTCGATCTGCTTATCTGTCGCAGATTCCTAGCACTTCTATGCTATACCTTTTATCTCTCTTGCAATCTGGACAGCCTTGCTAGGTCCATACATTATGCGGACATTCTATATCCTTATGTTTACTTTGTTTTCATTGAGAGAGACAAGATATATAAACCAACTGGCTTCGCGAAGGCTTTCACCAACTGACATCATTCCGTCTGCCCGATTTCAGCGAAGAATAAGTTTATTTTTATTATTTATATTTTTTCTGCGCTTTGAAGTTTCTTTAGCGATTGAACTGGTTTTCCGTGGTAGGGTTGCCAGCCCTATACGCGACCTTCCCTCTTTATCCGGGCTTATGATCAGCTAGTAACTAGTGAGCTAGTAAACTTGGCGAGATTGAAAACACTGATAGAAAATAACAATCCATCAGGATTAATTAGTCAGTTCAACGATGGTTAGATTTATAAGCGCGCTCTTTATTCACACCATCATCACTCGTTGTTGCCATCTTTATAAGTTCAACTTAAATGTATGCTGCTACATTTTCACAAAGGAGACCCAGTCTACGCTGCTATTATCGACCAAAAAGACGAAATCGTCAGAAAGTCTGATTAAAGGTCAACGAGGAGCTTTGAAGTACCAGCTTAAAGTGGGGGGGCACGAAAGATGGGTGCAGCACAAAAATCAGGTACGACGTCTTGACGAGACGTCCCCAGAAACCAAGACACCGTTGAGTCGGCTACTTGAACCTGTTAAACTACCTCTAATCGACTCAGAATCAGTTCTAGGGAAGATGAAGTTCAAGAACGACGTTTGACTCCCACAAAGATTCGATCGTAAAAGAACTCGCTCGGTACACTTCCAAATTGGTCCGACAAGACAGAGGCAATAAACTTTGTTGCTATACATATTTGTCTTTTTAACTGGGTGGCCAGGGTGCTATATACCCCTAGTTTTGCGTAGCTTTCGCCTGCTGTTTTCCCCATGACCTTAAAAATAGCCTTACATGATGTTTTCACACCTTTACTACCTTTTTTCCCTCTGCTCTCAAGGCACAACTCTCATTGGTTGTTAACTACATGTAGATTTAGTGTTGTCAAGGTCATTTACAAATGTATATATTCAGCATCACTGTCAACTGTATTGACTGTTGTTGAGACAGTGAAAGCTCTCTGACAACGGTCTATCTTCTCTTATTTTCTTGGCGCGTCGGTGTTATTGTTGTCATGACGGCTGACGTTCTGAGTTGCGTTAGAGTCGATTCCTTTGCGCATTAGGCTCGTGTCGTTTGTAGTCTGCTACGCTGGTATTGCTTGTAGACTGTTAGGTTGTACTACCGATTATAGCAGTGTCCCACTGCATCTACCACCTGTATATGCGGTTAAACAAACATAGAGGGGACTCACAGATTTATGCCAATACCAGCCCCAAACCATAATTCAAAGTGGATTGAAAAGCAAGTCAAATCACCTGAACTCACAATCTCTGGTAGCAGACGTCGAAGGTTTTCGACTGTGAAATATATATTATTGAAGTTGGTCACCGGATTGATGTTTCCACATCTTTTAGACCTATTTACACGTTATTTTAAGGATGTACTCTAAAATTGTTTGAAAAGTTATCTGTTAAGAAGTTGAAAGCATCTTTGTTTATTTAAAAAACAATTCTTTATTACATGGAACCTTCCTAGATAAATCAATGATCTGAAACCATGTTCGTTGTACTGTCATATATGAACTTACAATGCAGACTTCCTTCCTTTCATATTCTTATCCACATCTCTTTGTAACCTTTCATGTAAAATCTATGACAAATATATGTGTGATCAGGTTGTTTTAAAAGTGTTGCATAAAGCTATTACACAATTCAGAAAATTTACACCTTTTTGTTGTCTCTTTTGTCGATGTTTGTAAAGAAGTAAGGAGAAGTTATCAGATGTTGATATTCGCAATTCCCTCGTTTTTATACTGGATCGAATTGATAGACGTCTGTTGGGCGATGGAATTATAAGTATAAGCGAACATTAATGGTGAATAACCGTTGTGCAAAGGAGGCTTTCGTGCCTCAGTGACCTACTGGATAACGCTTCGGTGTTTGAAGAGCTAGGCATTACAATACAATATAGCGAGAATAGCATTATACGCAACAACACCTGTGGTACAGTATGCAATTCTCAGCTTGCAACAGATAGTTCAACAAACTCATTCTATGAAAGACAATACCATTAAGTGAAATTATCATTACATTTGAATAGTGTCAATAAACACATAGTATATCACCGATGATCTTCCTGATTGCAGTCTATTGGAATGGAGTGGACTGGACTGGATCATGCAGTAGACAACTATGAGGAGCTGTGAGAAGATGGACATACGCTGTCTGACCAATAAGAACACCACTGAAGGTCTGAGTTTCAATTGGTTGGAGGCAATCAGCAGGATACCCTGGACCTAGGTTTTGCGTTTTTCGGCACTCGTCAGCAAGGCGTAAATGCGACCTCAACGGAACTTATGTCCCGCCCGAGATTCGGACCCGCGCCACAATGCAAATATGATCGATAGAATTCGGTCTGCACGCAGGACTAGACAACATGAAATTGGTTGCACTCCCGTGACCAATCAATAGATCTGGATTTCGCCAACAATGGTGATTTATTCCTAATACCTTGTCTCACAAACTCGAAGCTCTACAGACGAAAATCAACAAGTTGGCAGATGGGGTGAGGTGAGGTGAGACAAGGCAGTGAAGGAAGATGAGACTTCAGGTGAACGTAGAGAAGACAGAGTTGATGTAGACACCCAACTAACCACGACGACGACGACGACAACAACAACAACGGGTACCAATCACTATCAATGGGAGAAACCTAAAGGGAGTGGCCTCTTTCACCTACCTTTCGATCTAGACAGCATCGTTTCAACTACAGGTGGCGGCGGTGGTGGTGGCGGCGGCGGTGGCATAGATGAGGATGTCAAATCCAGGATCGGAAAGACAACAAGACGGGCCTTCCTTCATTGATCTGAAATCGGTGTGGATATCTGCTGCACTCCACGCCACGCCACGCCACGCCATGCCACGCCACGCCACGCCACTCCACTCCACTCCACTCCACTCCACTCCACTCCACTCCACTCCACTCCACTCCACTCAGCATAAAGCGTGAACACCATCCGAATTGTCAACACTAATCTCAGTCAAGTCAGTCAGTGCTTCTATATGGTTCAGAAACTTGGAGTGTTACGAATAGCATTTCCAACAAACTAGAGACATGCATGCATCAGCGACACCTACCACCCACACTCACTAGATACTGAAGATCGATCCGATGGCCAGAATAATAAGAATAAGTAAGAAGGAACTCACTGTGGCTGACTGTCTGTCTGTCTGGCTGTCTGGCTGGCTGGCTGGCAACGAAGTAATCAAGAATCTATCGTTCAACAACTATGCAGAAGAAGGAAGTGGAGATGGATTGTATTGGACGTAGACTGAGATAGAAGACGGTTTTGCAACATCACGTGTCAGGCGAGACGAGACGAGACCATGTGGTTGAGTGGAAGACAAATGGGAAAGGCTGAGTTGGGTGTGTGAGTTGAGGGTGAGATTGAGTAGATGATGTGAGGAAGAAATGGAAGGTTGTTGGCAGTGTTGGAGCCATGTTTTGAAGATTGCAGAGAAGAGAGTTAAATGGCGCTGTGCTACTGATGTCTTTTGTTCCACCAGGAACCCGAAGGGCAAATAATTGTAATAATAATTATGAAATGATAGTAATAAGGGTCATCACTGCATGTGTCTTTTGGACGCTGAAAGGTGAAGAGAATAGATGTGTCTGTACTGACCATTCAACGTCGTCTTTCCGTATATCTCCGTTATTTTACTTCTACCTCGCGTTCTGAATAATAAGACATCGAGATGAAGCGTACAATCGCATCGTTTTGTTTCTATTTTGAAAGGGATGGCTGGAAGAACGCTAGTTGTTCCTTTAAAGATTCCATTTTCCAGATTGACAAAAAAAAATCTACCGTGATCGGACGTAGTGTTGATCCAATGGCCATGGGGTCACACTGTTTGTAGAACTTGCTATCAACGAATTGGCACTCACTGTAGATCTCAGAAAAAGTTCCTTCAAAGTGGAGACAAAAGGTTTCATTTTTACATCCCATTTAGACATTTCACCACATAAAATCTATTGTTTCTAGTAGAGGAACATTAATAAGGAAAGATGAAACATACGAGATTATAAATTCATTGTTAACTAGCAGGCTTCATGAGTTCTACTAATCATATGTATACAGCCGTTGTAAGATGGCTAGCAGATATACCGAAACCGCTACAACAAAAGGTGGCTAAATATAGCTTAGAAGACACTTTCAAGTTTATTTAAGAAGTTGAAGACAAGAACATCGGTAAGGAAAAGATGATTTCTATGGATGCTACTTCCCTGTTTATCAATGTTTCTCTTCTGGAAACAATTAATTTCATTTGTATTTCACTGCTAGATAACAAGACAGAGGTAGGTAAGCTACTTGCAATCCTATGAGAGCTGCTCCTTCGTTGTATAATGAATGTACATTTTCAGTTTAACAAAGAAATTTACTGTCAGATAGAAGGTGTGGCAATGGGGTCAGTATTAGGTTCTCTTCCAGCCGATATGCTTGTGGTGAAATTTGAAAGTGGACAACTGCATAACACGATAGATAAACTGTCCTTCCATTGTAGATACATAAATGACACTTTCATTCTATGCAAAATTTATACTAATCCTGACATTCTCCTCCTGGATACATTCAACACTGTCCATCCAGGAATTGAGTCCAAATATCTGCCAATTCTAAATATTTTGCTATCGAGACGAATAGATGGCAGTATCAGACGCAGTATTTATCGTATGAAATCATTGGTCGATTAGTATACACATTTTCGATAATTCGTCTCTTTTATGTACAAAAGAAATTTAATCCATACACTAATGTTTTGAGCCAGTAAGATTGGCGCAGCTGATGCTTTGAACGATAAACTAAGAATAATAGAGAACTGTTTATATGAGAACAGCTATCCTAAAAAGTTCATAAGGAGTGTAACAATGAAAACAGGTGAAGAAAAGTGCCTTCAAATAGTACCAAAGAGACGATTGTATCGAACCTTAGGGTTCAAAGGAGATGCAGAAACATTGACCCTGAAACTCAAAAATCTGTTACAAGAAACCTTCTTTGCCGCTGCACTACGTTTGAAATTTACTACTCACTGTATGATGCCAATACAGTTGAAGGATAGGCTTCTGAATCTGGCCACATCTCTGTGCATTTATAAATAGTTACATAGGCAGAACAACTTTACAAGCTTAACATCGCTTCACTGAACACTGTCCAGTGTGATTAGGCAAATGAACAGTGAAATCTATCAAAAGTTCAATACTCGTCCATCTAGTTGATACTTAGCATAAAATTGACAAAATTTCCCATCACAATACTGCAAGTTTATGTGCCTCCAATTGCTAAGCATAGTAGAGACCATAGCATTTAAAATTTTCAAATCTTATTTATGTATACAGAAAATGTTTATCCGTTCTATTTCCCTCCTATGGTGTTCAACTTCAACCCAAATCCCACTTTGTGAATACATGTCTGATGAAGAACGTTGTCCAGAGTTCATAGTAAACTATGTTTTCAGATGTCTTAAATCCGCGAACCCTTCACAAAGTTCACGTCCCGATAGTATCTCAAGCTTCGTATCCATGAAGTGTGCTGATATGTAATGCCATCCATTAGCTGACATGTTCATTAGATCGTTTAAAAAAACCCCTTACCAGCTATCTGGGAGGATATTAAGATACTTCCCGCAACTAAGTCTAGGACTCCAGGCGGACGTACAAAATTCCGTTCAACTGTAGTTACCCATCCTTTCTGAAAAATAATGGAGAAGCTAATGATACCTATGCTCGAGCCCTCATTGAAGGCTTCCGGAGACCCTAATCAATTTACACATAAAAGTAGAAGAAGTACTTTGGATGCCGCCAGTATCTAATATCACAATAATGATTATAGTCTTCATAAAAATGCCAAGTATTTCATGTGTGCCTTTTAGACTATACTTCGGCATTTGATTCTGTCTCGAGACCTCTTTTGCTGGAAAAGTTAACCGAGGCAAATACTGAGTCCTGGATAATCAGCTGGTTGCATCCCTATTTCTCTAATAGGAAACAATATACTGTCCTCAGAGGAAAGCGCTCCACCTCATTACTTAGTGTGATTGGTGTTCCCCAACGAGCCATCCTTTCCTCATATCTTTTCTCAGTCTTTCTGCACGACCTATCGTCTTCAGCTGGTATCGATTTTTTTAAATATACTGATGACTTAACAGTTTCCACAACTATCTCCTTCTCAACAGATTGTTGCCAACTGAATGGTTTCCTATCTATTGTTAAACAGTGGTTCTCCGTGAATGGTCTTATGCTTAATTCTTTAAAATGTCAGACCATAAATTTTAGTTTTAGGCGTAAATATAACTTATGTAAACTTCATGGCTCTCATGATTCCTGCTTGATTGATGGTTGCATGTTAGAGGGTGTTACAAATGTGATTTATCTCGGTGCGTGTTTTTCTTCGGACCTTTCCTGGTCTTCCCACAACTTACTAATTTCCAAAAGAATCTTCCACTTAACTTTCTATATTAGGAAGCTGAGAGTATCTGGCGTTACTTAGCCTCTTCTCTTGCGTTTTATGAACCCCTACGTCTTGCCTGTTCTCTTCTATTGTTCTCTTTTATTCTTTTCCGGGTTGCTAAAAAGACTATGCTATATTGCATTGAGCGTTGAAGATTGTCAACAGAAATAGTGGTAGTGTGCCTGTAAACCACCTAGTTAAAACGGTTGTGAACAACCATGTTAACTCATCTGGTAGGAGGTAGTTTACTGGATGACTAACATCCTCTTCACTCAAAGTTCTCTGCGTGTCGGTCATTTGGAAAGACAAGGAACAGGTATATAAGACTTTATGAGCGTACTGCAAAATGTAAAAACTCTACGATACCGTATTTAGCCCGTCTAATGTGTGATGAAGAAAGTATTAGAAATGAACTAACTAACTAATCAACTTCTGTTTTTGAAAGCAAACTAACTGAAAATAAGCATGTTATTATTTATGTATTATGAACCTAGTTGGTAATGTGATTGTCTACTTAATTTAACTGGGCATTTTTAAGAAAGTTGTAGATAGAGCGAATATTTTTATCTTTTCTTCATGTAATTTCATTTTGTTATGTATACATATACACTGTCTCTATCCAACTGATAGTATATGATGTGTTGAAAATTCTTTAGCGTTTCTCGAAGTAGCTTTCAGAATAAAAACATTATTACTTCAAAATAAATCATAGTAAATTCTTTCCCGGTCACCCGGATAAATGTAAATATTGTCTTTGTTGGTACTCTTATCATCATGATTTTATTTTTCGCCTTTAGTTTCATAATTGATTAAGAATTTTAACATTTTATCTCATCACTATGCGACAGCAGTTACATTTCCTTCTATCCTTGAACGCAAACGCCATTCACTCACACACCTACAAGGTTTGACTACCGAAGATAGATAAACTTTCCGACATATATATATATATATATATATATATATATATATATATATATATATATATATATAGTCTCGGTTGTATTGTGTCCTCCGAGCTGGTTTGCCATCGACAGTCATCGACAGAAATCAACAAACGCATCATCCTACCATACATAAAGGATATATCAGAAATCACGTCAAGATTGCTGAGACCGATTGGAACTGATGTAGCTCATAAACCAACAAATTCCCTCCAAAGACTATTATGCAGACCAAAGGATGCAACAATCAAACAAGACAAACCGAATATCATTTACAAAATCAACTGCAATAATTGTATTCAACGCTAAATTGGACAAAGTGGTCTCCCTCTTCGCCTTGGTCCACACGAACACCAAATGCCTATTAAATATCACGACATTTCATCGCTCATTTCAATGCACATAGATAATTGTGGACATGAATTCAGTTTTGATAATGTAGAAATTTTGAACGGAGAGAGGAAACACAAAAAATACCAGAGAATTCCTAGAAGCTTGGCATTCAGCAACCAATAGGTGTACAGACACTGACCCAATCTGTCATTCAATAAGAAAAATGACAAACGACAGAAAGGTCAGAGGTGAACCAGTGGGACGGCCAATAGGAAAATCTATACAGTCAGTGACACAGTCAAAGGAAGCAACTAATCACGCACCAGCTCGTCATGGCAAGCTACTGAAACACTTACGGAGAGATATTGATAGGTCACTTCATGCTGAAGTTAGTGCTGACGAGTATGTTGTCTAGAAGGATGATGAAAGCTGAACGATTAAACAACCCAGCTCAGAGAACACAATCCAACCAAGACCATTCACCCGAGCTACAAATATTCTCCACTATCACTTTTATTGTATTTGGCCAGTAGTGGTTATGTAATGGACGAAAACAAAGCGCTGCCGAACATCTGTCTTATTTCATAAAATCTTTCGAATCGAAGTTGTGTTCGCCAATCACATTTGCTTTCCACTCATAAATAATAACAAATACATAAGATAATATGGAGGAAGTATTCATCACGGAGTGACATCACTTAGGGGAATCCTTTAGAACCTGGGAGCACTGTACAACTGTTTCGTCCAAGTGTGCGACTCCACAGTGGCTGAATGGTTAACGCGTTCACTGTGAAGTCTGAAAGTCCTGAGATCGATCTCTGGCGAAGTCGTAGGTGTGTACTGCTGAGGAGTCACACACTGGGATGAAACAGATGTACAATGCTCCCAGATTTTCAATAGTTCCCCAGCTGATTTCGGTCCATGATGAATACTACTTCCATATAAGATAATAAAAGCTGTGTTTTATTATTATTATTATTCCTAGCATTGAATGCCTTACTAGGTGATATGAAGATAGGCATTTTCTCTTCCAGTTTTCTGTTCAATGTCTTTTAATTAGCTCAGTTTAGATACGATCAGTTGACAGATAACATAATGAAAATAAAAAAAATCTCGTATCCTTACTGAAACCTCTTCAGTGTTCTGTTGTCAATTCAACCAAAGATTCCTATGATATCAATTTATAATTATTGTAGAGAATGAAAGCATGGTAAGTTATGATATGACTTCATTGTGTACTAGTATTCCCATTTAACAATATTTCGATTTTATAAGTGAATTTCTAGAGTGTGATCACATGTTATCAGACAGATCTCCTATAAATCACAACTTTAATGTGAAAGCACTTCAACTTTGTGTTGAATTCAGCATTAATATAAGAGTAAAACATGAACACTGTGGTCGATTGTATTTCCATTTTAGTCTGTTTATTAGAAATATCACACACAGTGAAGGAATAGTACCATTTACTGGATATCGTTTGGGACACAATTTATTATCAATATTCATATCAGGTAACTAAGTATACAACTTTGACACAGAGTTTATATCTTCCGAATTTTCTCTCCTTCTCTGTGACAAGACAAGGGTAGTAGAATTCTCCATATATCTGGGACAGGTGCACAATCATTTATGTTACTGCACATATTTGGTGTTGATTTGATAAACAAAGACTCAGTTATAAATCTCTCCTCCACCGAACTAAGTTAGTTTTCAATACTGTCACCCTATACCACCCTACTGTGTGATTGTGTCATCGACCCTGGTCGACTGCTTTGATCTAAGTACTTGACCTCGCAATCATTGCAAGGGATTTGGTAAACCAGATTATTTTGCTTAATTGCATCGATAGGATCTTTTAACCTACAAAGCTTGTTAGTGAGCAAATTTGTTGGTTTGAATGCCACATTAATCCCAGCCACCTACACTAAGAATTCTTCGTAATACTTCTGAGATGCCTTCCTTATGAGCTAACATAGCAGAGGTTTTGAATTCTCTTTCAGCTTTGTCAGAATTATTACCGTTAATTGTATAATTATTATTAACACCTGTGTTATTATTATTACTACTACTACTCACACTACTACTACTACTACCAATGCTCACACTACTACTACCACTACTCACACTACTCACATTACTACTATTCACACTTCGTAATGCTACCAAGAATTCTCAATAAGTTTGGGATTAATGTGGCATTCAAACCAACAAATTTGCTCACTAACAAGCTTTGTAGGTTAAAAGATCCTATCGATGCAATTAAGCAAAATAATCTGGTTTACCAAATCCCTTGCAATGATTGCAAGGTCAAGTACATAGGTGAAAGTAGTCAACATGGGTCGATTAGAATAACAGAACAGAAAAACTTAGTTAAATCAAGATTAGTAGATCCTAATAAGATAAGAAATCTAGAGAAGGAAGCTCGGTTATAGCTCTGCATGAGATGACACACAATCACACAGTAGGGTGGGATAGGGTGACAGTATTGAAAACTAACTTAGTTCGGTGGAGGAGAGATTTATAACTGAGTCTTTGTTTATCAGATCAACACGAAATACATGCAGTGACAAGAATGATTGTGCACCTGTCCCAGATATATGGAGAATTCTACTACCCTTGTCTTGTCACAGAGAAGGAGAGAAAATTCGGAAGATATAAACTCTGTGTCAAAGTTGTATACTTAGTTACCTGATATGAATATTGATAATAAATTGTGTCCCAAACGATATCCAGTAAATGGTACTATTCCTTCACTGTGTGTGATATTTCTAATAAACAGACTAAAATGGAAATGAATTCGGCGTTTCATTTTCAGAGGAAAATTGTATAAACTGACAAATGAAGTAGCGATGGGCTCTTACATCACCCCATCTTCACAATTTTCTTCCTTTCTCAAACTGAATCCATTATCTTTTCCAACTGTATGAAACTGCCCACTTGATTTCGATAGTATAGATGATATATTTGTAATTTTATAAAAATTCATCCTTGAGAACATTTATGAAATTAATCAATACTGATTTTTCCCTTGACCAATTTAAATGTGAATATGAAAATCCAAGTAGTGAACTATCATTTTCAGACTGTAAGGATGGAAACTGATAGGAAGCGGCCTAAATCAAAATCATCAGCCAATGAGATAGAAGTTTCGGATTTCAGCCTTGTTTTATGCCACTATGTGGGCAGGAAAAATCTTATTGGACAATTTTATCCTACAGCTAACCAATTAAAATAATTATTCAACTTATGACCTAATAGCATTTATGTGCTGAAGAAAAACTGTATATAAATGGTGTATTTTTTTGTCAAATAAAGTTGTCTTCTTTGCAGTGACATGCCGATTTTCATCTTCTGATTTTCACAGCCCAGTGATGTTTAAAGTTCTGAGGAAGAACAATTGCTATTCACATCCACTTCAATCATCTCACTGCGTTAGTAACGTTTTCGTATTTCGCACTACTCTGTTGGTCACTTCAGAAATCTGAGTTTACTAATCTATCTATAGACAACGTATTCAAATATACTATTGAACAACTAGAATATCTAGAAAGCACTCAGGCCGATCAAAGTGGTGTAAGCACCGGACAGCCGCTCTGTTCGTTTGGGGCCCAGGTAATCAGTGGTGAACCAAGGCAAATTCAGCTCATAGAGCCAAATAAGTTCAGATCACCTGGATCTGGCTAGGTGACTTGTTAACCCATTTAAATCAATATTTTCTTTACAGTTCAACACATCCACTAGCGCTGAACCTCCACATGTTGTGAACTTATTCAGAAAGGTCATAAAGCTAGTTAAAATGAAGTCGTCGGACAAACGGAAGTACTAAAGACAATAGATAATTTGTATTTCAATAATTAACCTGAAAACCTCATTCAGTACATTTAAAACCATGAGCATAGGAATTTAAGAAGAAAACCATGTGATAGGTCTTAAGTTAGTATAACAGTTCTACTATTCCGCCAAGGTACATCTGAATATTTAGAAAGGATTCTGCGAAAACACTGAATTACGGCCTTCTACAAGATAATCAAATCTCTCAGGATTGCTTTATATTATTTATTATTATATTTAATATAATATATATCATTATATATATATATATATATATATATATATATATATATTATATTATATATATAATTAATATTTAATATTATTATTTTTCTCTTGGATTCCTAGTCGAACATACCACTTCACTAACACAGCGTCATTACACTCTCTTCTCTGCAGTCTTTTGAACCTCACTCCACCACTACCCACAACCTCTCATTTCTTCCTCAAACCATCTCCTCCATATCACCCTCATCTCGAACATCCAAATCACCGTCTCCGCTTTGCATTCCACTCAACGGCTTGGCTCATGATGTCACCGAATGGTCTTCTCGGTACATGCCCAATCCATCTCCACTTCCTGCCAGGGCATATTTGTTCAGTGATGGGTTGTTGGTTGGTTCGTTGACAGCCAGATTTCCTTGTGCTGATTCCTTCTGGCCATCTGATCTTCAGTGTCAGTATCGAGTGAGCATAGGTGGCAGTTGTTGACGAATATCTGTAGTTTGTTGGAAATCCCTTTCATAACGCACTGCCAAGTCTCTCAACCATCACACAGAAGCACTGACTGACTTGACTGACACTAGTGTTGAAAATGAGGATGTTGTTCACGCTTTATGCTGAGTGCAGTGCAGTTGATCTCCACACTGGTTTCAGGTTAATGAATGCCTGTCTTGCTTTTCCGATCCCAGCTGGTTTTGACGTCCTTGCCTGTGCTTGTGCCACCTGTAGTTGAAACAGTGCTGCCTAGGAAGGTGGGTGAAAGAGACAACTTCCTTTAGGTTTCTCCCTTTGATGGTGATTGGTGCCTGTTATTTTTGTTATTGTTGTTAGTTGGGCATCTTCGTCACCTCTGTTTTCTCTACATTCACTAACCTCGCTTGGTTAATTGGTTCACTAGTTAGTAGCCGGTCCTAACCCCAGATAAAGAGGGAAGTTTAGGCATAGGGCTAGCAACCCTACCCCGTAATACCAATCCAATCGCTAAAGAAACATCAAAACACAAAGAAATTACGAAAATAAAAACACACCTATTCCTCACTTGAATTGGAGAGACGAAATGATACCGGTTGGTGAAAGCCTTCGGGAAGCCAGTCGGCTGATGCGTCTTCTCTCCCTCGATGAAAGTGAAAGTAAGGATGGGGACATGTAATGTCCGCACCATGCATGAACCTAGTCTCAGGATTGCTTCACTTCAGTTAAACGATTGACTTTCTTTGAACACTACATAGAATGATGTTTACAGATTAGACTGTGTTGAGTGTGACGCATATTATATCGGGAATCATCCAGCAAAATCAGCACTCTTGCTAAAGACCATGAAAGCTATACAAAACACCCCCTAGATAATCCTATAGAACTACAAAACCACAAAATGATTTTCAAAGTAAAAAGAAAGACGGATACCTGAAAAGTTTCATGTTATGCTGAATTTCACTCCACTCAACCAAAGCAGTGACCTAGTTATCCAGCCAATTTGGACAATACATAAACACACAGGTAAATCTGCTCACACGTTCACCTTGAACTCACAAACTAATAACCAGTATCGAGGATACTCATTACCATACCATTATTATTTGTATAGCAACGTGATATGATTTGTTTAATTTTGCTGTTTGAACATGTCACAACACGAACAGGCTTTATATCTTTGAAGAAGCACCTTGAACGAGGTCACAAAGTGCTTTGAAATTTATTTTCCTATCTCTAAGGTGACGTTTAGTTTTCAGTTACTCCAAATGAACAGAAATTCTTCGCATACAGCTAAAGAATAAAGAGTTACCAATGAAGAGGTTTCCCTTTGTAAGAGGATCTTTAAAAAAGACATTTTACTCAGTTAGCTTGAGAATCATATTCTTCAGTAAGGAGTTATTCGTCAATACGTTGAGGATAAATTACTGCTGTTAACATTATTATTTATTTATCCCTTGGGTCCCTAGTGGAACATACCTCCATTGCACCCTCTTCTCTGCAGTCTTCAAAACATGGCTCCAACACTGCCAACAACCTTTCATTTCTTCCTCACATCATCTACTCAATCTCACCCTCAACACACACACCCAACTCAGCCTTTCCCATTTGTCTTCCACTCAACCGCATGGCCTCGTCTCGTCTCGTCTGACACGTGATGTCACAAAACCGTCTTCCATCTCAGTCTATCTCCAATACAATCCATCTCCACTTCCTTCTTCTGCATACTTGTTGAACGATAGATTCTTGATTAGTTCGTTGCCAGCCAGCCAGCCAGCCAGCCAGCCAGCCAGCCAGCCAGCCAGCCAGCCACAGTGAGTTCCTTCTTACTTATTCTTATTATTCTGGCCATCGGATCGATCTTCAGTATCGAGTGAGCGTGGGTGGTAGGTGTCGCTGATGCATGCATATCTCTAGTTTGTTGGAAATGCTTTTCGTAATGCACCAACTCTCTCCACCATCACATAGAAGCACTGACTGACTTGACTGAGATTAGTGTTGAAAATTCGGATGGTGTTCACGCTTTATGCTGAGTGGAGTGGCGTGGAGTGGAGTGCAGCAGATATCCACACCGATTTCAGATCAATGAAGGGAGGCCCGTCTTGTTGTCTTTCCGATCCTGGATTTGACATCCTCATGTGCAACCGTGCGGCTGCCTGTAGTTGAGAGGATGTTGCCTAGGTGTAGAGGTAGATGAAAGAGGCCACTTCCTTTAGATTTCTCATATTGATAGATTACTGCTGTTGGTCACCTCAATGTACAGTTTCCAGTTATTGGGTTCCTGTGAAGCAACTCACACTGGCTATTCACAGCATCAAGTTGGCAAACAAATTTCGGAATTTTGTCCAACTTAGTTATCTGGGCGAGAGTGAAGGAATATTAAAAGTTCTTTTCTTGAACACCTTATGGTCTCTGGGTATCTGATACCTTCCCTACAGTTTAAAACGACTTCGATTACTTCGTATATGCAAAACCAAATCGCTGGTAATCCACAATCTCAAACCTGATATTAGTGTTCTAAAACCTCATTTGCACTCATTAACCTTAAGGTAGGGTACAGTAAAGATTTCCTTCTGTCTTTTTATCCTATTGCTGAACGTGTTCGTAATCACGCGACCCTTGCGGACTGTTATCTGTTGGCAATACATGTAATTACGACCATATGGATTTAGTAAATGAAATCATTGAGGTTCTCGTCAACAATGTTGATGCATCCTCCTTCAAATACAGTATAACCACCTGATAGTGGGTGGCGGACCCTTGAGTACCTGAAAGTACTTGATACTTGTTTCGAAGCGGTTTGGAAGTATTCATCAGCCCAAACACACAACTTCACGATGAATCGAACCCAGCGTTTTCATGATGATGATGAGGTTAATGTTGAGCCACTGATTTACAGTTCAGTAGTAACAGTTTCTTAATTCCCTCAATTGGTGATATATCGCAATCGTCATCCGTTGTCATCGATGGGCATCCATCTCAAACCGAACTAGTACCAATAAACACCTTATAGAATAATAGTATAACTGAACATTACCTTCTTGATTTCTGACTGAAGTGTTTTCACAATGTTATAGATAAAAGCGGTAAAAGTTAACCATTTATTACTGAAAGATGAATTTCACCAACAGAGGTCCGGTGTTATTATGTGAATCTGTGAAAGCTGCCGCAATTAAGAATGAATTAATGGGTATTTGCCAAAAAAAGGGGGGATAATGAAAATAGTAGAATGGCAAGCCAAAATACAACTGGATAAGGATCTGTTATGTTATGATTTGGGTAAAGACAGCTAATGAACTCACCTGTACGACTGTCGTCGATTCTAAGGAATACCACTCAAAATTCGAAACCGTGAAACTTACCTGCCTCGTGGACCTTAATCATGTAACCCACGTTAGCCGATAAACTTGGGACTATCCATTGACCAAAGACTTCAGGACTGATCTCATCTCTCGTTGTGGTGACTTTATCCTAGCAAATATTTCATACCGCAGTAGACCCAATATATGTAGCACTTATTGAGGACACCTGAAACGATCAAGGTCCATAATCTCATCCACTAGTTAACCACCGTTTTACGATACTGCTTGTATAACCTCTATATTGCTCAACTGTCAGTTCCAACACAAGTCAATGTTGTTGCAAAAGTAACTGTAATCAGCTGCTGGTGACCTTCATGAATCCTACACCTTTAATACATATGTAAGGTTATTTAGGGTCAAAAACATCGATATTTTACAGCATATCTCAACTGCAATATCTAGTAAAATGTAACATTGAAGTTTATCTGACCAATTGTAATTTAACAAAAGTTAAATGCTTCATTGAATAAACTGGTATAACTGTTTGAAATGTATGTACCTGATTAAAGAATAAGGAAGAAAACTGCAGCAATGATATCTAGGGAGACGGTCAATATTCATATAAAGTTATTCTCTGGGTTAAGAGGTTTTCTTGGCTGGTATTTTGATATATATCCTTAGAAGTAGTTTAAATAAAAGCCTCATAACATTGGTTACAAATTTGAATCTGGATAAGTAGCCGTGTCCTGTGAATCAACCTGAGTACAATAGCGTTGAACAACTTGTCGTTGGGATAATGTCAATATAGCCTTAGCAGTAGGTACAAACTTCAAATATTGACCCAACTTCTTACTTTTTGAACATCAAAATAGCATCATTAGTAATCACATACGGCATAGCTCATTATCTAATAAACGGACAATTTTACCCGGGTTGCTAACATATCTGTCGGTGTCTACGTATAGGTACAAGCTGACCAATAAATCATATTTGTTCCTATCCATGTAAATACGGTTGGTAAATACATACAAACATAAGACTTGATATTATTGCGTAGCATCATCGCATGAATATACAAGATAACGATATGAACGATAATTAAATAAAAATAATATTTCAAGTTGTTATTCATCGTAAACTGACATGAGTTGGAGGAACAAAGGAAAAACCGGAAATGTGGACCACTGGATTCTGACCCAGTGGCTTAATGGTAACGTGCTCGCCACGGAACCTGAAGCTAGCGGGTTCGACCCATAGAGGAGTCGTGGGTGCACACTGCTGAGGAGTCCCATACTAGGACGAAACAGCTTTCCAGTGCTCCCAGTCTTTTCCTTTGTTCCTCCAACTCATGTCAGTTTACGATGAATAACAACTTGAAATATTTCCATATCTCCACAACTCCCTCAAAAATTCAATTAAAAATAATATCCCAAAAAGACTTAGTAAACCAAAAGATGAAAGAAGGGGGAGAGGGTTAGTAAATGATCATCTCTGATACAAAGGTATGGATGCATCTGAAATCGACCATTAATCACATCCCTAAAAGCCTGGGTCACCAACTTCGGCTAGAAAGTAGATTACTAACTGAAAGTCCACATTTTACTACACATCTAGCACCGGCAGTTAGGGAGACTGCATACATCTTCTTGAACCCAACCCTCGATTGGTTAACGTCGTACATCAGGGTGTACAATAACTAGATCTGTCACTTCAGTTGATAATAATTTAAAACCTTATCAACTGACTTACAACTTTTACCTAAGATTGTATATTTAAACTCCTTACATCACTGCTCAATGACTCAGTCACTGTTACAAAAGTACAAGTGTCTTAAATTGCCAAATGCCGAACGGATTTATAGTATGAGAGCTCAGATGTTGCCAACACCGGGATTCAACTCTACATTTCAGTACTTCAATGTGTATCCGTTCATACAGACAGTGAAACCACAAAAACAGCTCACATTTGAGAGGTGATAAACACATCTCAAGCATTCTCAAACTATCAGTCAAAAAGGCTAGGGAACTCTTCGCTTTACCAGCTTTTCACTTATTAGGACTATATTGTCTGCGTGGAATAAGTGAAGTAATAAACCCCCTTCAACTAGATGAATTCGAGCAAAGTCGAATAGGGGAAATTACATGGATTTCTCGGCAAAAATGATACTTTTTATTTTAACACTGGTCAAGATTGTAGATATACTCTGCTGACGAGTGCCAAAGAGCATGAAACCTAGATTAACCAGAGTTTCCTGTTAACTGTATCCATTAGAATAACATATCCATATCATTTAAAACTAGGGAAAACTGGACAGCTGTTTTATTCTACCTTCAAACTCGTAAATAATGAAGATGTCTTCAGCTTGGTCGGTTAGTCATTCATAATCGGAGGAAGGTTTAAGTAGTTTTTGATTGTCACGATTCTCCTATTACTAGTGACTTATTCTGTTCATAAGGGTGATTATTTAGAGTAACTGAGTCTCTGCTCTTAACAAACCTTTTAATGTTTTTTTTATATGAGGATTTTGTAAATTCCTATTGAGATATTTCCTTTATTAGTAACGCTGTTCCCTCTTAAAGTTAGGCAAAGTGGAAGTAGTATGCAGGTCATTTTTCATATGTAAGCGAAAATTCAAATTCCAGTATACAACGGTCAGCTGAGTCTTGTGTTCACATTGATTAAGAGCCGATGATACTTACTAACTGGCCGCTCAAACAACAGTAATAAAGATAAAACAAGTAAAGTTGAGAACTATAACGCGAAGGCTGAATAATATCCACCGGAGTGAATATGATTCTCTAGGCAGCACGAATCCTTTCCGTAGTTACGTGCCAGTGCATCAATATGAAGAAGCTGTATAAAGTGCGGTTAGGTGGTGCTAAGTTTGTTTTTCTTCCTTATGAAAACCGTAGATGCCATGTGAGCATGGATTATAGGTCAGCCAGTTTCGTCACAGCCCCACCGGATATCAACTGGCATGCTGACTTGATGAAAACCACGATCGACGAGATCCATATCCTCAAGATCAGTAAACTGGGTCTCCAAAGCTTTTGCTGGCCATCAGAATTGCAACCAGGGTGCTGAAAGCAGTGGAACCGAAAGTTAAGGTGAATCCAGCTTCTTAATTCCTGTTCTCCTTTTTGTTGAAGCAATCCACAGAGAAGGATGTAGTTTATCTTGTTGAGTCAAACTATAATCAGCCCAGAGTGTCAAAGTCATCAACCCCAGCCTTAGCTGTATATTAATAGCACGGAATCATGCTCCTGTCCCATTCCACTCCAAACAAAATGTTAACCCCCATCATCCTTGAAAGACTCAGAAATGCTCTGCCTTTAAAATTACGACCGGAACAGTCTGGTTGGCTGGCTGGCTTCAGGAAGAACAAATCACGACAGGATCAAATCGCAACGCTACGCATCATCATCATCATCATCATCATAGAACAGAGCATAGAATGCCAGTCAACTGGATGTTTACCTAAATTTCATCGATTTCGAAAAGGCCAACGTTCAACAGCATCGACTGACAATTAGTCTGCAGCTGTTTCAACTCTACGGTTTCACTGACACAAACCTTTATCAACCTCATTCAACAGCTAAATGGTATGCTATATGATGTTACATGCCAAGTGATTGACATTACATTACAGTGGACTGCCCAGTGATACCTTTGAAATGAGTTCGGGAAGGAGTGAGACAAGGTTGCCGCCTACTGTCACCGATGATCTTCCTGATTGTAGTCGACTGGAATGGAGTGGACTGGACTGAAGTGGATCATGCAGTAGACAACTGTGAGGAGCTGTGAGAAGATGGGCATATACTGGCTTGACCAGTAAGAAGATAACTGAAAAAGATTTGGATTTTGCAACAATGGTGATTTATTCCCACTACTTTGTCTCACAAACTCGAAGCTCTACAGGCGAAAATCAACAAGTTGGCAGATGAGGTGAGGTGAGGTGAGACAAGGCAGTGAAGGAAGACGAGACTTCAGGTGAACGTAGAGAAGACAGAGTTGATGAAGACACCCAACTAACGACGACGACGACAACAACAACAACAACAACGGGTACCAATCACTATCAATGGGAGAAACCTAAAGGGAGTGGCCTCTTTCACCTACCTTTCGATCTAGACAGCATCGTTTCAACTACAGGTGGCGGTGGTGGTGGTGGTGGTGGTGGCGGCGGTGGCATAGATGAGGATGTCAAATCCAGGATCGGAAAGACAACAAGACGGGCCTTCCTTCATTGATCTGAAATCGGTGTGGATATCTGCTGCACTCCACGCCACGCCACGCCACTCCACTCAGCATAAAGCGTGAACACCATCCGCATTTTCAACACTAATCTCAGTCAAGTCAGTCAAGGCTTCTATATGGTTCAGAAACTTGGAGTGTTACGAATAGCATTTCCAACAAACTAGAGACATGCATGCATCAGCGACACCTACCACCCACACTCACTAGATACTGAAGATCTATCTGATGGCCAGAATAATAAGAATAAGTAAGAAGGAACTCACTGTGGCTGGCTGGCTGGCTGGCTGGCTGGCTGGCTGGCAACGAACTAATCAAGAATCTGTCGTTCGACAACTATACAGAAGAAGGAAGTGGAGATGGATTGTATTGGAGAAAGACTGAGATGGAAGATGGTTTTGTGACATCACGTGTCAGGTGAGACGAGACGAGGCCGTGTGGTTGAGTGGAAGGCAAATGGGAAAGGATGAGTTGGGTGTGTGTGTTGAGGGTGAGATGGAGTAGATGATGTGAGGAAGAAATGGAAGGTTGTTGGCAGTGTTGGAGCCATGTTTTGAAGATTGCAGAGAAAAGAGTGAAATGGCGGAGTGCTATTGAAGCCTCATGTTTGACTAGGAACTCGAGGGACAAATAGCGAATAATCATGTGTTCTCTCAACTGAGTTGTTTAATCGTGGAGCTTTCATTGTGTTTCTAGATAGCATCATCAGCACTAACTGTCAACATCTCTCTGTGATTCAACAGCTTTCCCTGGCGAACTGGTTCATGGCTGGTTGTTTCCGTTGATTGTTGAGTCATTGACTGACTGCGTAGATTTCTTTGTCAGCTGAAAGCTCCACGGTTGAACAACCCAACTCAAAGAACACAATACAACCAAGATTATCCATCTAAGTTGCAAATATTCGCCACCATTTCAAGAATAACCCTTGTAGAGTAAAACTGCGTAACCACACTCTGTGAGATATTCATGTCAGCTGCAAACAGCTGAATAAATAAGCAAATAATCACTACGAAAAATTTCAGTAAAATATACACAGAAGACTTTTTTAATTTCAGATTGCAGACTAGATATCAGCCAGAAATAATTGAGTTCTGCAACTTGAAGAAAGATGAGACGTAACACTGAATCAAACCAGAAACATGTTTCATGTGTGT
This sequence comes from Heterobilharzia americana, assembly GCA_944470555.2. NCBI lineage: Eukaryota > Metazoa > Platyhelminthes > Trematoda > Strigeidida > Schistosomatidae > Heterobilharzia > Heterobilharzia americana. The sequence goes on from OX104129.1 coordinate 63,080,105, forward strand.
AACGGTTACATAATCAAATGGAGAGGTAGGAAATTACATAGATAAGATGATAAATAGGTGAGATAAATAATCGTAGCAGTGATGAAAAAATTACTGTTTGTCTGTATACTTGTAATCGTCCCTTACTAAATTGGATCACATTTATAGATCTTTATTGCTATACGGACTTCTATGTGGATGCCTCAATATTACCTGAATATCTATTGTAATTTATTTGATTGTGGCTTGCAGAAGAACCCAGAACACACGTTTCGTCCTACTTGGGACACGTCAGCTGGATGTACCTACACCTCAGCGAGTAATGCTGTTCCCACTGGGACTCGAATCTCATACCCATTGCTTCTAATGCCAAGGTGTTATCCACTATACCACGGAGGCATGATATCCGCTACTTGTACAACGGGTAGTAGTCATTACTATTTATTGACATACTAGTTATTGTCCCTTGTTTTATTGGATCGAATTTTTCGACCTTTGTTGGCATATGGGCTCCTATGCGATACCTCGATATTACCTGAGTGTTAGTTATAGTAATTTGTTTGGTTTGTGGTTGATTGAAGTCGAGCATTTCGGTCCAATAAAACCATGGGGAATTACAAGTATATGAATAAATAGTAATAACTACTACCCGTTGTACAAGAAGTGGCTATCGTTCCTTCATGGCATAGTGGATAACGTCTCGGTGTTCGAAGCAATGGGAGTCTCAGTGGGAACAACATCACTGCGCAATTTGGTGCAGGTATATCCAGCTGAGGAGTCCCAAATAGGATGAAACGCAGATAAGAAGAAGCATCACAATAAATTATCAAAACTTTGAAAAATTAAAAAGAATGAAAAGTCACTGATTTTCAAGTTACGAATAAATCAGCAACTGCTTCCATTTGGAGTTGAATCCCTCGGATGATAACCGGTTAAGTGATTCAAAGTAAATTCAAATTCCTCTGTCTGTTCACTATCTTGACGGAATTCGGAGTACCTATCGGGGATCTTCATCAACTAAGTGATGTATTACAGAAAGGTTAAACGAGACTGAACCACTGAGGCATGAACTTTCTGTCATATAGTCAACAATCCTACTAAACCACTATCACTACGTTATTCCAGTGTACATCTAAATTGATAAATGCAGTTGAAGCTAACGAAAGAGAAGCCCATAAGGAACCCAAAGTACTCAAACACTCATTACAAGTCACAGGGTTTAGAGGGCTTACCTCCAGGCTTTTTTAAGCTGAAAGTAAGACTACAGTCAGGGAACTGACCAAATAATTTGATGAAGTATTACACTGACAGCTTTATGCTACTTGGAAGTTAGATCATTGTTTTACTGTTCCTCAGTAAAAGTATGTAACGTATATGATAACTATTTGGGTATCAGTATGCTAGAAGTTCCATACTTCATAGTTTCCTCAAAATAAATGAAAAACTAATCAGTAAGGTATAGGATGGGCTTAATTCAGGTTGCAGATGTACTGATTGTGTTCAACCTGCACCAGATGCTCGAATACTTCCAAGCATATTGTATGCGAACCTCCAATGTATTACTGGATACTGTGGTTGCCTTCGTTTCAATGAGCAGGGCTGTACTGTGAAATTGCTCGTTAGAGAGGAGTTTTCATGAAAAGTTTGTTAGCATCTTGAAGTCTCAGAACAAAAACACCTCAGGTTGAGTGAGTGTATACAATCAACTTTCTCCATTGTTTCAAACCAGCAATAAGGTAGGCAAAGCTGCTAGGTTTCACCATTCACCTTTAATTTACTCATTGATGGCATTCTCGAAACATCTCGAAGAAGGTATATGGTGTTGGTATACATGTGATTTCCTATGGAACACTTTTCAGCCTCAACTTTGTGGATGATATCCTTTCAGTGTGAGACAAAATACAGCCTAATCAAATCGTATTCAGTCAATTAGTGACTACTATATTAAAATCTGGTATACTTTTTTTCATTGGCTACGTAAAAATGCTTTAACAAGATTGACAAGAGCCTATACATGTAATCACTTTCAATGATGAATGTGACATATTGTTGTATACGGCGGATTTATTGCTGGCCATACAGTACTAAATTTGTGCTTTGAATAAATTAAAGTAGTTCACATTAGGTGGAACGTGGTTTCATCTGGGTTCTGCAAATGAATACACCGTTTCATATAAAAGGTATACGTTTCACATCAGGATATATCTTAGAAAATACACTTCTGAGTCTGTTAGTTGATTGGAGGCAGTCAGCGGAAATCTCTCCTTGAAGTACTTTTCGTGTTTATCGGTACTCCTTAGAAAGGCATATCAACAACTCTCAAGGAAACGATGTCCACTGTAACATTCGAATTCGCGTCACCTAGTATCGCAGTCAGTGACTTTACCACTTAGGTATTTGGGCTGTAATTGGCTGGCTTCAGGAGTAGATTAGGTACATTGATCGGTCCCTGAAGGGCAACTAATTTCATGTTTTCTAGTTCTGGGAGCTGAAAGAATTCTGTTGATCAAACTCGAAGACTCACCATCTCAGCACACTAAGATAGGTGAAAGTTGATTGCAGGCAGTCGGCAGGAAGCATCTTTCCGCAACTTTATCGTCTTTCATTTTCAGACTGAGAGAAAATAGTTTATTTTCCTTAGTACTGTTATCGCGTGATTAGGATTCAATGCATTTAGAGCAATAGCCAAACTTCCTTTCAAATTATTCATCTTAATGGAGTTCATCATTATTATGTTTCGCTGAATTTTTGTGTTCTGTTATCCTCACTGGTCTCAATCGTCTACTTTGACCTACATACTTGATTTCACAAGTATTATATAGTATTTGATAAATTAAGTTATATACTTGAATGAGTCTACTAGATCTTTTAGCCTACAAAGTTTCTCTCTGAGTGAGTTTATGAGTTTAAGTGTCACTTTTTATATGTCTTCTTTACACAGCAATGCTGCAGAGGATTTGAATTCCCTCTTAAGTAGGTCACTTTAAAACTTTGTAAATGAACCATAGTATAGCCAGAAACAGCCGACACAAAAATGGAATGTTACAGTAAATAAAATCGAAAACCATCCACACACATATTCCACTTTGTGAATTTGGGTTTTATTTCGTCAGGTTCTCATCAGCTGTTTACTATCTACAACAACATCGGAAATGCATTTCACCTAATGGTGGTTAGCAGTTGATCCTTTCCGTTCTGTTTAAGACTCATCAACTGGAACTGCTTTCACCCCAATCAATGATTTTGTTCCCATTGGGATGTCAGAACATTCAGCTGACGAGTCCCACATAGCATAGAAACGTTCGTTCTGGATTCCACTACATGATAAATCTTGAGGCAAATTGAGAGCCCATATACAAACACAGATCGATTACTTCGACCCAGCACAACAACGGAAAACTGAAAGTATCAATAAATAAACATCAAAGGTAGTTAACTATAGCATTGAGGGCTGTTTGATAACAGCGGTTCAATTGAATTCACATTCGAACATTCTGTAAACAAGAAAACTATGGACCTGACTATGAGTGACAATGAAGAAACTTTTGTACACTGTAGAATGAACTATTCGGTTCTTTTTAGCAGATTTCTAAAATAAAACGTTCACAAACGATTAGTAAGCTATGGTTCTTTACATTCGACATTCAAATTAAAACCGGTTATTTACAGATTCAAATCTTAGCCCATTGAATATGGATGATATGAAGTACTTCCATGCAGTAAGTTTGCCTCACTGTTGAGTCTATGGTTTTCGGTTCAACTTTTGAGTTATATCCTGTTGAGGTACACAATGATAATTTTGTAGACTTTAGTTATAGTTACAGCAAAATTACTACCATGATGTTATAAACATTTAAAATTTAAAAACCAAAAATAAATTGTCATCAAAAATAGTGTCATATAACTCAGTTAAGTTAGTACATTGGATATAAAGAATTACATAATATTACACAGTTGTGTGTGTTCGGTAAACAATACTTCTTCAACAAGGTTTCGCCTTTTTCAATACTCATCAGCAAGGTGTATCTGCAATACTAAGGGAAGTTATATGCCATCAGAGATTGAAAATATCATTTTATCCACTTTCAATAAGCTTTACCATCTTTAAGTTACAATTCATAGGATATAAGATAAAAATGAGCAGCATAGCACGAATTACATTCCACCTTATCTCAGTACACAGATATAAATGAGGCCAAACTTTTCTGTTGGTATTGGTAGACAATGAGGAAGTAACCAAGAAAGCTTAGAAACAGTTTAATGATAAAATCTATCTGTCAAGTTACTGATACAATTCTATTTGAAGATTTGTGGGCACTGACTGATTTTGGAGGAATGTTCATCGCGGACTGACATACGTTAGAGAAACATTGAGGACTCTGGAACATTATACAGCTATTTCCTATCAATGTGGGGTTCCTTGGCAGTGCGTATCCACAACCCCACCAGGGGTAGAACCCAGAGAGAAGCGGGAGAATGTGCACCACTGGATTATGACTCAGCCATGGAATGGTAACATGCTTGCCACAAGAATTAATGGTCTTTGGCTGGAAACGGAGCACAGTTGTGGCTGCACAGTTTTGTGGAGTCACGCACTAGGATGAAACGGCTATCCAGCGCTTCTCGGTTTTCACTGGTTTTCCAAATATTATCAGTCCATAAACAATACAAATTCGAAAACAACTGAGTTTGGTTGAGAAAAGTAGGAGGGTATCTACCAACCTTAGAAATCTGTGCACGATAAAGCGAACTTCTACATGAATCGGTAAGGAGATGGTAATCTATGCAGCTATCTCAAGTCTTAAACAAACAGTAACCGCTGAAGCCTGTCTGTCATGTGTGGACTGAGGCTACTCAGCTACGTTGCGAAAATCTCTATCTAGATTTTGTATATGGAAACTAAGTTCACGAATTCATGTCGATTAGGTTCTAATACATAACATGAGACCAATATTCTATTGGCCAATGTTGAAACTATGACCAAACTCTTCTTTAAGTACAATGTATCATTCGCTTGACCAAATATACTTTTAACTGAAGTGAATAATTCAAGACCAGTCACATTGATCATCACTGGTCACTAGCCAGATTATAGTGATGTAAACACCAGATGGCCGTTTTGATCATTCTGGATCGAACTTATCAGTCGTGTGGATTGGTTGGTTCAGCTCATTAAGTCGAATTATCCAAAGAAAACCCAAATTCCGGGAAGTTACGAATTGTGTACTTTGCAAACACCTTGTTAGCTTTTATCTGCTTGACGGTTGCTTACAGGAGAGTTCAAGATGAGCGTTTCATCTGATTTGCAATCCATCGGTTGACTGTGCTTGAAATCTTGTTGGTGTCTTTATTGAGACTCATTTAGGTGTAATGAAATAAACAAAGTGAATTGGCGACTACCTACAAATAATATAAGATTCCTAATATCTTAGTCAACAAATACTTGAATACTCTAGTGCTAGTCTTTCACAACAAGCCAGCTGAATATCGAACTTCAAAACCTTATCAAATAAGCCTTTGTTATCTGGAAGTGTGAATAATTTTGATTGATGAATGGTAATCAGGACGAAACAGTCTTCATTTCATACTATACTACCATTCATTGTCGAACACCAGCTAGAATTCATTCAACTCACTAGTCTGTTCATATATTTTTTTAAAAAGTAGCAATTTACAAAGGAAGTAATAAATTATATCTGAAAAGAAGAAACTAAACAATCATATTTGTGTATATATTATGATGAGGTCATAAAAGGAGTGAAACTCATGACTAAGACAAACACACACAAAATGAACTTGACCGACCAATAAAAATAAATCAATAATATCACTAATGATAGAGGAAATGTTGCAGGGAAATTATTAAAAAACGAAGGTAAGACAAACCTTTACACTGATGGTTCGACATTGCATAGCTCTCAATAGATAGTCAGTTATATACACACATAGGTGATGTTTCTTGTGAAGAAATATGAATTCGAAACAGTTCAGTATGTGTATTAAGGAGAGGATGATTCAACTTTTCAATGTATTCTTTTGTTCATCAATTTGTGGTACAACACAAACAGCTGTATTCGCATGATGGACAACATAATCACTAACACTGCCCATAATTGTACGTTTGATAGCGCCAAGTCCTCGACTTCCTACAATTATTAAATTTGCATTATATTTTTCACTATTTTGGACAATAGCTGCACCTATATGTTCAACAGGTTCATAAAGGAATTGATAGGTTAAATTTCGACTTAAACACTCTGTACTATAGTCATCTTCAAGTTCAAGGACACGTTTTAAATTATTTTGTACAATATTTGACCATTCATCACTAGGTACACTAATTGGATTCGATAAAGAGATACTTGGTAGGGAGACAGGTTCAACTGCATGAAATATTGTGACTGCATCATCTGGTCTTTGAAGCCATTTTAGATAATGTTGAAATGCTTTCTTTGAATGTTCAGAACCGTCTATAGCGATTAGGACAGAACGTGCATTGACTAATGGTACTTTTGAGAATCCTGATGGTCTTCTGTCCATACTTGTAAATATGATTGGAAATAAGTAAAGTTCTACTGTATTATGTAGGTATATAATTCACTTCTGTCGAATCATGGTTGAGCCCAGTTATTTGACTACCAATTAAATGTGACTTGACCTTAAGCTAACTTGTTGTGTGATTGGATTTGAAATGATTAACGTTTTTATTGGTTGCTTTTTCTGTCTTATGATTGGTCGATATATCACTGGATTCTTTTTCGATTTATTTCTATTTAAAAAATGTATAATTTAAGAAAATACAACGCCTATGACATTAAAACAACTTAGAGGCTTTTTTCTGCTCCACTAGCGTGTATTCTTCTAGGTATAAATTTCTACAATCAATAAGTTTAGTGTGACTGTTCACTTAATTTTATCATATAAATAAAGTTGTTTGTTGTGACTCGTTTGGGCGTGTGCACACACATTAGTTATCCTCTTGTTTGTGTTTAATAAAAAAATCATAACGGAGATTCTGGTTTCTAGGGAATGGTTTGTTGTACATCTGCGTTTGTGTGTGTGTATGTATATGTATGTGTGTAAGTTATTACATGCCACACGACATCAGAGACATAAGCAATCTGACAGGTGATTTCATCCAGAGAATATAAATTTATCAACCACGTATTATTATTATTATTATTTTTCCCTTGGATTCCTAGTCGAACATACCACTTCAGTAACACAACGTCATTGCACTCTCTTCTCTGCAGTCTTTTGAACCTCACTCCACCACTGCCCACAACCTTTGGTTTCTTCCCCAAACCATCTCCTCCATATCACCCTCATCTCGAACATCCAAATCACCGTCTCCGCTTTGCATTCCACTCGCAAGGCTTGGCTCATGATGTCCCCAAATGGTCTTCTCGGTACATGCCCAATCCATCTCCACTTCCTTCCACGGCATATTTGTTCAGTGATAGGTTGTTGGTTGGTTCGTTGACAGCCAGATTTCCTTGTGCTTATTCCTTCTGGCCATCTGATCTTCAGTGTCAGTATCGAGTGAGCGTAGGTGGCAGTTGTTGATGAATATCTGTAGTTTGTTGGAAATCCCTTTCATAACGCACTGCCAAGTCTCTCATCCATCACATAGAAGCACTGACTGACTTGACTGACACTGGTGTTGAAAATGCGGATGTTGTTCACGCTTTATGCTGAGTGCAGTGCAGTTGATTACCACACTGGTTTCAGGTTAATGAATGCCTGTCTTGCATTTCCGATCCTGACTGGTTTTGACGTCCTCGTCTGTGCCTGTGCCACCTGTAGTTGAAACAGTGCTGCCTAAGAAGGTGGGTGAAAGAGACTATTTCCTTTAGGTTTCTCCCTTTGATGGTGATTGGTGCCTGTTATTTTTGTTATTGTTGTTAGTTGGGCATCTTCGTCACCTCCGTCTCCTCTACATTCACCTGAAGTCCCATCTTCGTTGCCTCGCCTCTTCTGTCAACTTGTTGATTTTCGCCTATAGATCTTCGAGTTTGTGCGACATTAGACATAAGTCATCGGCGAAATCCAAATCTTCTAGGATACTTTCCCCAGTTCAGCCTATCCCCCTCTTCTTGTTCCTCATAGTTTGTTGCACGGTCTAGTCCACCACAATCAGGAAGATCATAGGTGACAGCAGGCAGCCTTGTCTTACTCCTGTCTTCATTTCAAAGGCGTCACTGAGCTTCCCATTGTGGGTCACTTGATATGTAGCGTCATCATATAGCTGTTGAGTGAGGTTGATAAAGGTTTATGGCACTCCGTAGTGTTGCAGCAGTTGCCAAATCGCTTCTCGGTGGACGCTGTCGAACACCGGCCCTTTCAAAGTCGCTGAAGTTGAGGCGGACAGTTGACTGCTATTCTATACTCTGTTCTTTGATGATGATGATGATGCGTAGCGTTGTAATTCAGTCCGCAAATGGATTGTTCTTCCTGAATCCATTCAGTCTGTTCTGGTCGTAATTTTGAATCCAGCGCATCCTTTAGTCCCTCCACGATTATGCGGTTTAATATTTGGCTTGGGGTGGAATGGGACAGAAGCATGATTCCTCTCCAGTTCTTGCAAAAGCTTAGGTCTCCCTTCTGTGGGAGTTTGACAATGTAGCCCTTCTTCCAATCAATAAGCAGGTACCTCTCCTTGATTTCAAGCCTTCTGCAACAGTGATGTGAGCACGTCCGCTGATTTCTATGCATCTGTTTTCACTGCCACTGCAGGAATTCCATCTGGTCCTGCTGCTTTCCCACATTTCAGCAGCTTTATGGGGTTCAGGACTCAAGCTTCCATCGGAGGGCTTGTGTTCACTGTTAGTTCTGTGGCTGGACCGCTGGTGGTATTTCTGGACGAGTTGCATTTGCTGGTGGTGGTCAGACCATCGTTTCCTTTGTTTCTCCTCTTTAGTGGTACCTAATTTTCCCTTACTACCTTTCATTGGTTTCATCTGTGTTGATCTCTTCCCTCCCAGTAGGCGGCAACCTTGTCTCACTCTTTCCCGAACTCATTTCAAAGGTATCACTGGGCATTACACTGTAATGTAATGTGAATCACTTGACATGTAACATCATATAGCATACCATTTAGCTGTTGAATGAGGTTGATAAAGGTGTGTGTCAGTGAAACCGTAGAGTTGAAACAGCTGCAGACTAATTGCCAGTCGATGCTGTTGAACGTTGGCCTTTTCAAAATCGATGAAGTTGAGGTAAACATCCAGTTGACTGGCATTCTATGCTCTGTTCTATGATGATGATGATGATGCGTAGCGTTGCGATTTGATCCTGTCGTGATTTGTTCTTCCTGAAGCCAGCCAGCTAACCAGACGGCTTCGGTCGTAATTTTAAAGGCAGATCATTTCTGAGTCTTTCCAGGATGATGGGAGTTAATATTTTGTTTGGAGTGGAATGGGACAGGAGCATGATTCCTCGCCAGTTCTTGCAAAAGCTTAGGTCTCCCTTCTGTGGAAGTTTGACAATGTAGCACTTCTTCCAATCAATAAGCAGGTACCTCTCCTTGATTTCAAGCCTTCTGCAACAGTGATGTGAGCACGTCCGCTGATTTCTATGCATCTGTTTTCACTGCCACTGCAGGAATTCCATCTGGTCCTGCTGCTTTCCCACACCGCAGCAGCTTTATGGGGTTCAGGACTCAAGCTTCTGTCGGAGGGCTTGTGTTCACTGTTACTTCTGTGGCTGGACTGCTGGTGGTATTTCTGGACGAGTTTCAGTTGCTGCTGGTGGTCGATTCAAGAGCTTTTTGAAGTGGTCAGCCCATCATTTCCTTTCTTTCTCCCCTTTAGTGGTACCTAATTTTCCCTTACTACCTTTCATTGGTTTCGTCTGTGTTGATCTCTTCCCCCCCATGATAATAACCTTGTTATTTGATATAATGTTGTCAGGTTTCTGTCTCTTCTACCGGCAGCCGGTTCTGCTTCACTTACCAATGTGTCGTAGAAGTATCTATCGTCTTTACACGCATTCTTCTTCACTTGTTTGTCCAGTGTAGTTTTTTATAGGCTGTATTCACTTCCTCTTTTGCTGCTCATCCCTGCCTGCACTGGTTCATCTTCTCCTTCACCATCACCATCACCATCTTCCTCTCCCTGCTCTATCAGCTTCCATGTGTACGTCGAGATCCACTCTTTGTCTTGCATCTTCTTCCTACCTAATACGCTTATGCAGGTTTCCTTGCATATCTCTTCCAAAGAGTTCCAGTGTTCTTCCACGCCCGATCCTTCGAGGATGTTGCTTAATGTCTCCCATTTTGTTCTGATGGCTGACTGACGTGAAGATTACCTTTGTAGTTTTGTCCCTTCAGTTCAGTTTCTGTTCTGGGTGTTCCACTTCAACTGTGGTTGTCTATCACTAACTTCCTTGAAGGCTTTCAACTTGATTAGGAAGGCAGGTTCCTTGCACTAGATAGTGAGTGGTGTGAACCTACATATGCTGCCTTTCCTCATCTCATCTTGTGTCCAGTAGGCTGCGTCTCCACTTTCTTCAGATTGAAATGAAGTCAATCTGATTTTTAGTGTGTCCATGTGGTGTCTGGTGAAGTTCTTGTTGCTTTGTGAACATCCTTGTGTTTGTACACACTGCTTCACTCCAATCACCAAATCATTGAATGTGCAGAAATTGTAACCAGTCCTCCATTCTCATTCATTTCACTGAGTGCTTCTCAACCCATGATCAGTTATCTTCCTGTATTGTCCGCTCCGAGTTTGGAGTTCATGTTATGCAACTGAAGTGGAGTCTTGTCCATTACTGATTGCATTTGTCCACAGAATTCCTCCTTATTCTCTTCATCTGCACTATTTGTAGGTGCGTTGTGTAGCATTGTATGATTATGACTTCCTCCTTTTCAGTTGAATCTTGCTGTCATGATCGTGATCCTGGAGGAGATTGGTTCCCACTGGATGACAGCCTTCGATGCTGCTCTTCGAGACATCATGATAGCCACTCGTCAACTGAGTGTGCTTGTGGTTGTCGTCTGTGTGACAATATGGGAGTAGATTATTGACTCTCCTCTCCAGTTGACAGTTTGGGGAGTCCACTTCCATTCCATCTGCTTATCTGTCGCAGATTCCTATCACTTCTATGCTATACCTTTTTATCTCTCTTGCAATCTGGACAGCCTTGCTATGTCCATACATTATGCGGACATTCCATGTCCCCACGTTTACGTTCGCTTTCATCGAGAGAGTAGAAAACACATTGGCCAATTGGCTTAGCGAAGGCTTTCACCAACCGGCGTCATTTCGTCTCCCCAATTCCAGCGAGGAATATGTTTGCTTTTATTTTTCATATTTTCTTTGTGCTTTGAAGTTTCTTTAGAGATTGGATTGGTTTCACGGGGTAGGGTTGCTATCTCTTCGCCCAACCTTCCCTCTTAATTCGGGCTTAGGACAGGCTAGTAACTAGTGGACTATTTAACCAGACGAGGTTAAAAACCACCTACACTGTGTATATACAATCGTGGATGGCTCATAGAAGAAACCCTACAACTCAGTTTCCTACTTGTTGGCTATTGTCAGTAAGGTATATCTTCGAATCTACATCACTCATTACTGAGTTACTGAAACCAGATATGGTCTCTGTTGAACTTCAGAGGGGTAACTGAAGACGAGATCTAGGTTCACAGTTGCTTGGTAATCGGTGCAGAACAACTCTTAAAGCTTTTAAGAATTCTCCCTCATTCTTTTTGTTTCCTTTGTTCAAGATATCTACATTTTCAAAGACTAATTCATGTTCATACGCCTTGATATGAGCAATAAAATATCATGAAATTTAGTAACCTATTGACGGTTATGGAATCGAAGTCGAAAAGGGTCACCACTCTATCCAATGTAACGCTGACTGAAATTTTTGCAGCTGATTTTGTAAATGATATTTAGTTTGTCTTCTTTCACTGTTGTATATATTTTGGTCAGTAAAATGTGGTTTGAAGGGAATTTATTCATTGTTATTTATTGAGAATCTGCTAATTACAGACCACTTTGCCATGGCAAGCTACAGAATGACCGATGAAGAAATCCGGATAGCTCATTTCATATTAATGTTTGTTCTAAGGATAATGTTTAGAAAGGCAACAAAAGTTTCATTAATAAACCACCGAGTGTGGAGAAAGCAACGCAACCACAATAATTTAGCTTACAGCGATTGATTATTTGTATATAACTAACTTTATGTTGTTCACTACTAAGTGTAGACCAAATTCTGTCTACCATTTTGTAATGTGGTCACCATCATTACGGTTTATTCGGATCGATGTTAGCTTATTCGAGAGTAATCGTCAGAAAGCCCTGAACTTGGGTTTTGTGTTTGTTGGCGCTCGTCAGAAAAGTGTATCTGTGATTTCCACTTCATTTCGACCTGAAATCTAGCTCAGTCACTTCCTTGTGGCTTCATTGTAACTTTACTGAATAATACCACCGTGTGACATTGTTGGCTGCAAGCCATCCACCTCAGTTGACATGTCTGATTACTGAGATCACCGTCATCTGTCTACTAGAATCATATTTCAACTGACTGTGTCAACTGAAGATCGCGTAAGCTGTTGAAGTTAACGCCAGACAACTAAGCATCTTGTTTGTTTGTTGGAATTCTATTGGCTACCAAAATACCACAGTTAATGTAACCTTCTTAGGTATGTGAGGTGTCCAACACACTTGACCTCTTCACTTTCTACTTTTTCAGTGGTTATATGTGTAAACTGATTTTATATTTGGAAGGTGAGAAATATAAATCAAACAATATCAAATTGCCGCTGAACTTGCTTAGAAGACACTGTTTGTCTCAAGTGTATTCACCCAACAGAGCTATGTCAGCTAAATATTCTGAATCCAGTGGAGAATCTCCTGTGAGGAGATAAGTCCACATGAGCTCAGCTGAAGATAAGCAGACTTCTTTAAGCGTATCTTTCACAAAGATAACTAAAAATGGAGATAGTAGACGTTCACTCGATGAGCATAACTCAAGGTGTAGCTCAAAATAAGTCATGAGAAACTATATGTCTTCGAGTGTGCAACTTTCAGCAAAATGATAGGCCTGTCAGACACTTTTTCAGTGACAGGAATTATCATTACATGTCGATCGACGAGGTCTAAAGCTGCTTTAAGTTAAGTAAATGAGGTAACTGTCTGCTGATCGTCAATAAACGTGTCTCCCAAATTCTACTAGAGGGTGACAATCTCATTGGTATATATATGGTCAGTTCAAAACCATGTCTATTTCTAAGCTTCTCTTAATTTCCGCATGGATAAAGGATTCGGGTTTTCTGAAGCTATACTATTCAAAATATTTCTCTCTTTGTGGTCAGCTGCAGTATGTTAACCTTAATCATAGATAGGAAAAGTTTGTCTATCATCGTTTTCTTGAGTTTATGGGGTTGTATAAACGTACATACTTGAGTCGTCGTATCGTCACTGCTTGAGCCAGCTAGATAAAGATGACCATGGTTGTCGCAGACGATTGCTGTTACCTTTTCGTTCGGTTGGGATTTTGAAAGTGCCACCTGAGTGCTTTCTTCTTGAAAAGCCTACCAACTGTACAGTGAAATCATCCGCTATGGCAGCCATATCTGAGCGTTTGGCTTTCAGTAGGACATTTTCTTGTAGAACACATTCTTCGCTTCACCTGAACTTCAGTCACCGGGTACGTAAGGAGGGATTACAAAGAGTTGTCACTGCGTCGTTCAGTCGAACGGCGTATACGTAACTGCAGACCGGAGTACAGTTGAGTAGACAGCCTTTTACAGTATCACCTAGTTTTATATACATGCGTGCAAAGCTGAGAGAACTATCTAGAAAACCGAAGGATGATTAGCATAGATTCACTAATTCGGCCGAGTAAAGTAGTTAAGTGACAAAACATACATATATGGGTCCTATATATATGACTGGCAACTACAGTATCTATCCATGCCTCAAACTGCCTGAGTTTCAGTCAGTAAAGTTTAATATCCATTGCGGTGGAGGGTGTGAACAATGAAAGCTCTGATATATAGTTTAAAGCTTGACCTCAGGAGAAAAGAGATGCTACAGAGTTAATTAGAATTATAATCACGCGTTGTGTAGCTGAAAATGGTTGATAGTGATTTATAACTTTTAGCAGAGAGATACTAAAGTCATTTAAAAGACAAATAAGTTAAAGGCTGATGAAAGTCGGGTGAAATTTAACTTCTGATTGAGGTGAAACTATGATTGGTCAGCCATGGACAATTACTTCTTGGTCAAGCATCAAAAAAGACATTCAAAATGTATAGAAAATGCTATCCAAACTAGTGTACAAGTTTTACTTCTGATATCAGAGTAGTCTAAATAATGGGTGCTCAGTCCAACCACTTAAAGCTTTGTTTATCAATTTCAGGCTTATATTCACCATGAATTGAGATTTCAGTCAAGGAACCACTGGAAAAGTGTTTCGTCGTAGTGTGGAACACCCCGCAGGTACGCACCCATGAAGCCTCCCGCGACCTTCAAGTTCTGTCGCCAGTACGTCACCACTGAGGCACTGAGTTGACATACAGTGGTCCAAATTTCTTACTTCTGTCAGTTTACGATGTAGGGTGACCTCTATCCATTGCCACTGTTGAGTAACTGTCCTCATGTCCGATTTGGTTGGCCTATCGGTTACGACTTCTCATTAGAACTTCAGGAATCTCATCTCGAACCAAATTCCTGGCAAAATAATCGGTATAATTGGCTCAGTATTCAGGATTAGGTAACATGAAAGTTGGTCACCCTCTAGTGATCATAGAGTGTACCTAATCCAGTCCTGCAAGGGGTTAGTCACAGTCTGACTAGCTCTGTGGTAACATCTCCAGATGTAGCACCGGTTGACGAACATTCTAATCTCAATATTATTATTTATTATTTATCTCTTGGGTTCCTAGTGGAACATACCACTTCAGTAGCACGTCTCCATTCCACTCTCTTCTCTGCAGTCTTCAAAACCTGGCTCCATCACTGCCCACAACCTCACATTGCTTCCTCACACCGTCTCCTCCATGTCACCCTCACCTCGAAAGCCCAACTCGTCGCTTCCCATCTGGGTTCCACTCGAGTGCCTGGCCTGGTGCATGATGTCTCCAAATGGTCTTGCTTCTCAACGGATGCCCAATCCAACTCCACTTCCTTCTCCATATTTGTTGGAAGATAGGTTGTTGGTTGGTTCATTGCCAGCTAGAGTTCCTTGTTGGTTATTCTTTGTGACCATTTGATCTTCTGCAACGAGTGGGCGTAGGCGGCAGATGTTCATGATGTATGTCTGTAATTTGTTGGAAATGCTATTCGTAACGCACCAAGTCTCTCAACCATTATATAGTAGCACTGACTTGACACTGGTGTTGAAAATCCGGACCTTGTTTTTTTAGTTGAGTGCAGCAGATCTCCACACTGATTTCAGATTAATGAGAGAAGGCCTGTCTTGTTGTGTTTCCGGTCCTGGATTTGATATCCTCATCTGTGCCTGTGTCGCTGCCTGTAGTTGAGAGGATGCTGCCTAGCTAGGGAGGTAGGTGAAAGAGATAACTTCCTTTAGGTTTCTCCCATTCATGGTGACTGATGCTCGTTGCTGTTGTTTGGGTATCATCTCCACCTCTGTTTTCTCCATATTCACTTGAAGTCACGTCTTTGCTGCCTCTTCTGCCAACTTGTTGGTTTTGCCTGTAGATCGAGTTTGTGAGACAAGGTATTAGGAATAAATCATTATCGGCAAAATCCAAATCTACTAGAGTCTTTTCAACGGTCCAGCCGGCGCATGCCCATCTTCTCGGTCCTCACGGAAACCTCGCCTGGTTAAATAGTCCACTAGTTACTAGCCTGTCCTAAGCCCGAATTAAGAGGGAAGGTTGGGCGAAGAGATAGCAACCCTACCCCGTGAAACCAACCCAATCTCTAAAGAAACTTCAAAGCACAAAGAAAATATGAAAAATAAAAGCAAACATATTCCTCGCTGGAATTGGGGAGACGAAATGACGCCGGTTGGTGAAAGCCTTCGCTAAGCCAATTGGCCAATGTGTTTTCTACTCTCTCGATGAAAGCGAAAGTAAAAATTCTAATCTCATAAGAGGCATCATTTCCATCGAGACTGCAGATACGCGTCTCTGATGAGTGCCAACGAGGATGAAACATAAGTCAAGCAGGGTTTCCAGTCGACTACGTTCAACTATCAAAACTCTATTATTTCCAGGGGTTCACTGTTTGTATAAATGAGTGGATTGAAAACATTTTTCTTCAATATTTAAGCAAAGGTCACGTAGACACCAGACATTTTCACAGATGTCGTAGATGCTACTAATTAACTAGTTAGCTTGACTAACTAGATATAAATTTTTATAGTGAGAAGATAGATAAATCTGTAGTAACCGCCTTGTAGTTCATTCAACGTCTAATCATTGACCTTCTAGACAAGTGATACCACAGTTATTGATTGTTTCATTGAAAATCTATGTTCTGATACGTGATTAATGATAAAAGACTAACTAATATGAATTGCAAGAACTATGACTACGGCACGTACAGATTGAAGAGCGATTTTCAAAATCACATTAATGAATGTTAAGGTTGTGTAACTTATGAATGTGAAAGTAAATGTTTTATTATATCACATGCAGAGATTGTATAGTCTGTAATACAAAAACATCAGATCAAAACACACAAATGAATAACCTTGTAAAAAATAATATCAGTAGCTGAGCATGTAATCGATTAAATTCGTTAATTAACTGCTCATAATCACAACAAAACAACCATTCATTTTTGAAATAATGGAGAATATTTGTAGCTCGGGTGAATGATCTTCATTGTATTGTGTTCTCTGAGCTGGGTTGTTTGATCGAGAAGCTTTCATCATCCTTCTAGACGACATCAACAACACTAACTTCAGTATCAAGTGACCTGTCAATATCTCTCCATGAGTGATTTAGTGGCTTGCTCTAACGATGTGGTCTGTGATTGGTCGTTTCCTTCGATTGTTGTGTCATTGACTGACTGTATAAATTTTCCTGTTGACTGTTCTTCTGCTTGACCCCTGACCTTCCTGTCTTTTATCATTTTGTTTATTGGTTGATAGATTGGGTCTATGTCTATACGCAAAGAATATCAGAGAATTCCTAGAAGATTAATGTGTTCATCTGGTGAAGTCCATGATGCTGCCTTGTGAATATCCTTGTGTTTGTACACACTGCTTCACTCCAATCACCAAGTCATTAAATCCTCACAAGTCTGAAAACAGTTCTCCATTCTTGTTCATCACTCCATCGAGTGCTTCTCAACCCATGATCAGTTATCTTCCTGTGTTGTCCACTCCTCCCAGTTTGGCATTCATATCACCTCACCCATCAGGATTTTGATGTCATCAACTGGAGAGGAGTCTTGTCCATTACTGATTGCATTTGTCCACAGAATTCCTCCTTATTCTCTTCATCTGCACTATTTGTAGGTGCGTTGTGTAGCATTGTATGATTATGACTTTCCTCCCTTTTCAGTTGAATCTTGCTGTCATGATCGTGATCCTGGAGGAGATTGGTTCCCACTGGATGACAGCCTTCGATGCTGCTCTTCGAGACATCATGATAGCCACTCGTCAACTGAGTGTGCTTGTGGTTGTCGTCTGTGTGACAATATGGGAGTAGATTATTGACTCTCCTCTCCAGTTGACAGTTTGGGGAGTCCACTTCCATTCCATCTCCAATACAAATGTTACATCATTTCTATTTCACATTTTGGATGTTGATTCGATGAAGAAATATTTAGTAATCAATCTCTCTCCGAACAATGCGATGTATTTACTGAATACATTTCGAAGGATCTGATCCCCCTACACATTTACTTGTCTCAAGTCAATATATATTAAACCGAGCAGTGGGAGGACAAATACAACAAGTAATATAAGCAGGGGATTAAAATTAAGAAAGATGAGAACAAACTGTAAGTGACATAGTTCATCCTAATCTTGATCACAAAACTAAGTTTTTATACATGGTGATGATTGAAGGGGAAACGAAAATTTGAATCGCGGCCAGATTTAAACCAGTGATCACCGGTTGAGCTCCAAATTTTCATTTCCGCTTCAGTCATCACCCAGTATAAATACTAGTCTGCCAAACTACGGCTGTCTCAGATAGTCAAATGAAAAACAAAGTTTACTAATCAAGGTAGGTGTATTGTAGGAACAAATCGATCTTGTATACACAAAAATGGTTTCAATTTGTCCTCAGATATCGCTTCCTCAAATCTCAGTATACTTCCCAACTGATTGCTCCTATATAAAACTTTGAAAGCTATTTCAACATTAATTTCGTGACCTGCTTGGGATAATATATTTCGCTGTAGATGAAGAGAGTCGTTTCCCCCTTGCCTTTATCACGGTTTCACGCTCCATTTTTTATTTTGAAGCCGTTTAAGTGCATGTTCTCTTGTCGTCAGTTGCATGGCTCGATTACTCCTCCCTATGTATGTTTGACCAAACACACATATGGACTGGTGAGCACAATGCTATATGATGTAATCATTGATGGAATTTCTAGGTTTATGGAGAAGCGTGTATTTCTTTTTCAGCAATCATACGCTTAGCTGAATAGTTTATTTTCCTGATGGATGACGCTAGCCTATGTCTTAAAATTATACTACTTAACTCCTTAATATATAGTAGACTGATATAGACACCTCTTTCATGAAACCTGTACAAAGTTGACTTTGGTGTTGCCTGACTTTATGTGTATCAGTTGGCCACTGAGTGATGGTGGTGTGTATCCTGGTGATGAGTGATAATAAGCTTGAAATTACAGTCAAACAGACCCCCGAGATGACTGTTGCCTGAGAAGCGTAAAGTGCGCAATTTAATGATGGCAGAAAGTTGTTAGATTCTATATAATTTCTTCCCTTAATTAGATTTAAGTAGAAGGAGAGAATAATAGTTCTTGAAGAATGGCATGGACCCATTTTATATCTGGGTTACTAATCAACTGCATACGATGTAAAACAGTTTGGATCTTAATCAGTCTACAGCTGACAAGTCCACTTTTCATGTTACCTCCAGTTGCATATACCAATTCATATGCACTTGCCAAAGAACATAGACTGAATGGACAGAAGGAAGTTGTAATGATACTTGTAGTTCCCCGTTGCTATACAGGGCCTAACTGCTCGAGCTCTGTTGGCAGATAGGCTCCCACGTGACTGCCTCGGTACTGCTGGATATTCATATTCGTATTCCAGTGGGAAAAAATCCCCCCTGGGGTGCAGGTGTATCCAGCTGAAGAGTCCCAAACAGGATGAAACGTGCCTCCTGGATTCCTCAACTAGCCACCAAAACCAATAGAACAGAAAGTAGGGTTTATGACCGTATATATGAACATATTTCAAGGGGATTTGTGATTGAGAGGTGAAGTCTTCAACGGTGCTATTGCTCATCACCATATTGATATTGGGCATGGAGTGGACATCCAGAAATCGTTTAAAATAATTCATAAAGAGATAAACGTGAAGTCATAAGCATCTAGACCGCAGTTCTTGCTAAAGTTCTAGAAAAAGTCGAGCGCCAAGTCTTAGTTAAATATTTTATGATTAATAATCATTATAAGAGCATACTTCAATGTAATTTCAGCGTGTTTAGGACATTAAAACAAAACTTCGCAACAATTGCCAAAAAGAGACTGTTCGTTGAAATACTTGTTCTCTTTTCTGTTCGGAGTTCGCCAGCTGGATGTGACTGCCTCACGATGAGTGACGTTATTCCCAGTAGGACATGGAACTAGGAAAAATCGCTTCAAATGCCAGATCGTTATCCACTAAAACATTGAGTCACGATGGTGAATCCTTCTGCGATAAGTATAGTTTTCTTTTGTTATTGTCTGTCAATTCAGGTTGTTGACTGGACTAAAACCGATGTGCCGGTAGAGGCTGATCAATTTAGTCCAATCCATGATGGAAAATTACAAACAATGGTATAAAACAAGATTTTTTTTTAACTTGGAGAATACTAAAATAAGTGATAACATAAAAGAGATAAAATTGTATTTAAAGTGTGTAGATGATACTTTCATCATATGTGAGAGTGAATTGCATGCAGTGAACCTACTGAAATCTTTCAATTCACTTCATTCAGATGTGAAATTGTTACGTAGCGACAAAAGGCAGCCAATGGAGAAGTTTTCAAGTTGTGATGAGATCATGTTCAGGTTATGATTTATGCATGCACCGACATGAGGACCTGATTGGAGGAATTCGACCTCATACAAGAAATCGGATTGGTCCATTTGTGGCTTCACTTTCTGAGAGTTTTGTAACTTCATATATGTCATGTATTTGTCTGATAAAAGTTGTCGTCGCTGTTCTTGCAGTTACAGGCCGTCTTTGTCTTCTGATTTTTCCGCAACTCAGTGAAGCAGAAGGTACTGAGGGAGGTCAGTCGTAAAGGTATTCTGGTGAGGTATCTATTGAGTCTCAGTATTCATTATACCCACGCGTGCAACCCCACCACTCGGTCACAACAGAAATTAACATGTGAATATGAAACGTCAGATGGAATAAATTTCTTGGATTTGAGTATTAAAAGAAATGAAGACGATTCTATACTATAGAGAATTTATCATAATTCTACATGGACCGGTCAATACTAGCCATTTAACAGTTTCTGCCCAATCGCTTATAAAAGAGTATGTCTAGTCAAGACTTTATTTCTAACGGCTACCAGACTATATTCGAAGGAAGTCATCGAGAATGAACTGGATACAATACAAAAACCTTTGTTGCACTAAGATTTTCCCATAAAATTCATCAATAAACACTTTAAACCTAAAAGTGAGAAGTTGAATGATACAACCGTGCAAAATAGGAACGTGTTCAATAGACTATCATTCAAAAATGATGAATTAAATTCACCACATAATTGCCAACTGAATGCATCCATTGCACTAACTTAACCAATTGCGAAATTAACGGTTGTCTATGGCGTGGAAAAATATGATCAGAGAAACTAATTTAGGTGTGAGACTTCTAAAAGGACGGAGAGGGTCCTTACTAAATGAATCTCTGAACATGTACCGAAAAGCCCGTCATTGAAAGGTAGAAGGCTACTAACCAGTACATCCTGGATTCAGGTTGTGCCGTCGACTCAGACATACCTCTTAAAGTAATCAATAGACAAAGAAATAGTAAATTGTTACGTTATGCAGAAGCAGCAGTAATCCGTCGACTGAAACCAGACTTATGTGTACAAGAAGAGTTTGGGGTTCATCTTCTTTTCCTACAGTTTTATTTACCGTTTTATTCCTTCATCTTATCGTCTTACATATTATTCTCAAACATTATTCTCATTTCCATCATTTTCGATTTACTTTAATCTATTATATTTTTGTCATGTTTGTTAGCATATCCTTTTCTATTCGTCTGCCATTAACTCAAATACTTGGCGTACCATATTTGTTGTTCTCCTCCTCCCCTCCATTAGAATTCCTACCACCTTGAGCTGTGATCACATTCCTGTACTACTATCACATCGTTTTTTGGCTTTAGTGTTTATTCGTCGATTTTATGGTGTAATTCGTTGTGACGTGTTCCCTGTATTAGTTATTTAGATCGTGAACTTTATCTTCCCAACTATATATATGTATTGATGTTTAGGTTTCAAGCATGTATTTAGTGTTGAATTTACTACTGAAATGTACCACAAATGACATGTGCTAGACACTGATACCTTACAGTACAAAGAATCATAAGTAAAAGATTTAGAGCACACGAGATGTGAATTCGACCCATCCCATAATATATGTTGTTCTTGCTTTTCAAAAATTCTTCTAAATATTTTACTGCGCAAGAAATAGCTTTTCCGAAGAATACTATGATACACTCTAGTTGTGTCTCACTGAAACAGTTCTAATTGAACTATTAAACCTGAACTAATGTATTCAGAAGGAAACCATCCTATGGTAAGATTTTTATATCACTATTGATTCATACTTATTTATTGTGATTCCATTTCATTCATTTGACCTTATTATAGGAACTGTATTTTTTTAGCTAACGTAAATCCTCTGATCTTTTTTAAATAGACGGCTAAAAACAAAAGAAAATGAACCACTGAAAAGGTCTATCCACAGTAAACTTACGTGGAACGGACAACTTGCGGATTTACATAGTTGGATGCCTATAGACACTAAATGAAATCTGATTCTGTAGATGTACCATAGTGTCGATACTATCTGAAGTTCTGATACTTTAGAAGATGAATTTAAACTCCTCAAATACGTTTTGATTGAAAGCCGGTAAACTGAGCGTTTCGTCGCTTCCGTAGCTCCTAAGAAACCTGTTTCCGTGAACTTTTGGTTGAGTGTAAAAGATAAGCTAGCTCCATTGGTCACCTCTGTGTGTGTTTATCAATTCCATTATTCCTTTCTAGTAAGGTATGTTGGTCATACTCAACATTCACTTTCCAAACGTATTTTCGAAAATATACCAGCCTGGTGTAACAGCGAAAGGAGAGCAACTGTATTTTTTTAGAACATTTGATGGATTATAATCACCAGATAGTTGCGGAAAACAACTTCAATATCACATATAGAGTTCATGTAGGCCTCATAAACTATAGATATTCATCAACAACTGCCTCCTACGCTGACTCGTTACTGAAGATCAGAACGCCAGAAAGGGTAAGCAATAAGGAACTCTGGCTGTCAACGAAACAACCAACAACCCATCACCCGACAAATATGCAGAAGGAAGTGAAGATGGATGGGCATACACTGAGAAGACCATTTGGGGACATCACGCACCAGGCCAGGCACTCGAGTGGAACCCAGATGGGAAACGGCGAGTTGGGCGTTTGAGGTGAGGGTGACATGGAGGAGATTGTGTGAGGAAGAAATGCGAGGTTGTGGGCAGTGATGGAATCCGGTTTTGAAGACTGCAGAGAAGAGAATGGAATGGAGACGTGTTACTGAAGTGGTATGTTCCACTACGAGCCCAAGGGACAAATAATAATAATGTAGGCCGCATGAAATATGTACGACTGATATTTCTTCGAATTGCCGAAGCCATAGCAATTCATATTTTGAAGCTTGAACTCTGAATTCAAAAGAAATTTTTCCATTCACTTGAGTTTCGATGAGTATGATCTATGAGAACATTTTACCCTTAAAATATTTTTTAAAAAATCTTCTCAAACTTTGAATTGTTCCACCTATATAATTCTGATTTCTCATTACATTCATCAGTCCTTTTAAGCATATTACATCACTTAACTTAGTAAAGGAATATTGCTTCTGTCTTCATAAGTCTTTTCCTCATTAGCATTTCAAACATTTATAATACAATTTTGATTATTTCCTTGAAAAAGCTCGGACCAGACTTCCGTGCGAAACGTTGGAAATATTTAATTTCAAACCCGCTGTGATTTACACAAATACAATTCTATATCTAATGTTAACCTTTTACTCAGCGCTCAATGTTTGCGATACTATAAGATAGAATCTTGATCATAGTTTGCATAAATTTATAATAATTATGGCTCTGTTCTCAAAGATATTTAGGGAATACCGTACAGAATTTTCAGTACGTCATATGACATCGATTAGACACAGACAGTGTATATGCATACAAAGCAAAATGAAATGAGTAGAAATTATGCATAAAGTCTTGTGTACTTGCTCCTTGTCTTTCCAGATGACCGACACGTAGAAAGATTTGAATGAAGAGGATCCTGGCCATCTAATAAAATAACTCTTCCAAGATGTTTGTATGAGTTAATATGTTTGTTCACAGCATTTTTTCACCAATCTAGGAAAGAATAAAAGAGAACAATAGAGGAGAACAGGCAAGACGTAGGAGTTCATAATAACACGAGAGAAGAGGTTGAGTAACACCAAATACTCTCAGCTTCCTAATGTAAAAAGTTTAGCGGAAGATTCTTTTGGAAATTAATAAGATATGGGAAGACCAGAAAAGGTTCTAAGGAAAACATATATCGAGATAAATCTCACTTGCGACATTCTCCAATATACAACCATCAAATGAATGGGAATCATA
The DNA here is from genome assembly GCA_944470555.2 of Heterobilharzia americana. Classification (NCBI taxonomy): domain Eukaryota; kingdom Metazoa; phylum Platyhelminthes; class Trematoda; order Strigeidida; family Schistosomatidae; genus Heterobilharzia; species Heterobilharzia americana. The sequence continues at coordinate 63,104,119 of OX104129.1, forward strand.
TGACTTAAGCGGTTTACATAGGCTTATCCACATTCCGTAATTCTTTTTTGTCCGATCTTGTGATTTATAATCAAAACTGAATTTAGTTCAAAAATATTTTATGAAACATTCACTTTCTGTTACAACTTTTTTTATATGCTTTTATGCAAAATCTCTCAATACCACATCACTATGTTGACCAATCCAGTTATGTAGTAGCCCAAAGAATTTACGTGAGCACCGACTTGTAGTCAAATGACATAACAAATTGTCATTCATATCGATATATGTAGATGAACACAATCACAACTTCAATTCCAACAACAGACACGTGGAAATTAGGTCAATATGCAGATTACTAGAAGGGTATCAGTCAAGCAAATCAATAGGCGGACGCTAGGTTAACAGTACAGGTCTAACGATAACAAGATCGGTCTATGATAAGAAGGAAGGATCGATAACCCCTACCCACAGGACAATAACACTCGAGGTCGACAAATATCCTTGACAAACATCCATGCAATTTGGAAATGCTTCACTTCTATGTGCAGTAAATGTTGATGAAATCACTTAGATCTGGTGACGAAACGTCTAAGTTCAAACCTCAAAACTCGTAGTAGCCCAAACGATTACCAGTAGTAACTTCCTTGTGTAGTCTACTTTTGACTGTCATCTCCTTCTGTTGGACAGTTGAACAGAGCTGACTGACTACCTTGTAGTAGATTAAAGTTATAGTTAGTGGTCAAGTATGTTGCAGATGCTAACTAATTATGACTGGAGAAACTTGCTTAACAAGTAGAATAGTTATCGCATCCACCCACTTCAACTACATCCAAAAGTTGGATTACGGTGAATACAGACCTCGACCATATGGTATGCAGTATTACCCAGACTATCAAATGTGAAGCATGATATCAGAATGTAATGCGCCTTAGGTTCACTGATTAAGATTTGTTGAACTTTTTGATTTGACTGCTTCTACATTTCTTGAAACCATCTGATCTTGTTTTATCTGATGCTTCCATATTATTATGATTACTGTCTCTTGGGTTCCTAGTCAAACATAGGGCTTCAGTAGCACGTCTCCCGTTTCACTCTCTTCTCTGCAGTCTTCAAAACCTGGATTCATCACTGCCCACAAGCTTTCATTTCTTCCTCACACGATTTCCTCCATGTCACCCTCGGCTCAGACGTACAACTCGCCGTTTCCCATCTGGGTTCCTCTTGACTACCTGACCTGGCCTAGCCTGCTGCGTGATGTCCCCAAATGGTCTTCTCAGTGTATGCCTATCCATCTCCACTTCCTTCTGCATATTTGTTGGTTGGTTCGTTGCCAGCCAACCAGAGTTCCTTGTTGCTTATTCTTTCTGGTCATCTGATCTTCAGTATCAGGCCAGCGTAGGCTGCAGCCGTTGATGAATGTCTGTAGTTTTTTTGGAAATGTTCTTCGTAACGCGCCGAGTTTCTGAACCATATAGAGGCACTGACTTGACGTTGGTGTTGAAAATCCGGATCTTGTTTTTTATACTGAATGCAGTGGATCCCCACACTGTTTTTTATAAGAAATTCATAATCCCTACTGTTTGTTATCTTCATAAATTTACATTTCAGTTGTTCAATCTTATTCCGGATAGTACTTAACTTTTTGATAATCCTGTGAATTTCTTCCTTGAGACAGAGTTTGCTGACATCTATTGCTCTTTCAATTTTGTCAGTATTCTGATATCTTCTGACAAAATCAAAAGACAGGTTATTAGTCTCAAAGTATGAGGATAGTAATAATTGATCGGGTAATGAAGCAATAGCCAAAGCATAGGTTAGTTAGAATAGGAAGATTTCGTGAAATCTCAAACAGGCTGTTATGCAATTGGTATTTTGTATAACAGTAACTAACGCGAAGAAATGCGGAAATGAAATGTTACGTCAAGTAGTCAATTGTTGGCGGTAATTAGAGACATCAGGGGGAGAACAAGATGGCTAAAACTGTAATAATAATAATAGTAATAGCAATAGTAATAATAATGATAATAGGAGAGACAGTAAAATATTGGTTATAATCATTTGTGGGATGAATGAAAGGAAGGATCTTGTTGTAATAGATAAGCTATACAAATGCCTATGGCAAAGAAAGAGGCTGTACGAATTTCTTCTGAACACACACATACACACACATACACAAGATAGATTCTGCTGCGTGTAAAAGATGAACCAGTAGAGCATGAGTGAGATTAGAAGGGATATGATAAATAACTTTTAAGGCGTTATGAATGTGAACTCGGTGATAAGTGTCAAGCAGGTGAGAGAGTATTGAGCTTCGTATCGATCTGATTTGCTCTTTATTTAGCCATATAGGATAATGGTCACTGATTCGACGACGGACATGCCTATCTGTGCGTTCAATGTAACCAGCTCTACGGGAGCAGTTGAACCGGTAACTGCATTTAGAAGAGGCAAAGTCAGGTAGTCTGTCTTTGATTCATGTGGTCATCACCGGCCGACTGTAGAATACACAACATAACTTTGTGGTATAAATTGTGATTTTCTTATGGCATTTCTTAGGCGGCGTCACAGTCTCGCTGATGATGTTACCTCGAAACCTTGGAAACCGTTGGTACTCTAGTTTTCATATTAGACGTGTCTATATTTTTAGTGAAAAGCGTTTCTGGATATCCATTATTACTCAGGAGATCATGGATAATTTGAAGTTCCTAAACAAAAGTATCATCTGAACAGATAAGTCTTGCCCAATAGACCAAACGTTTGACTAAATTTTGTTTATATTGCAAGGGCACGAAACTCAAGAAATGGGTCCATTGACCTGTCGACGTCGGCTTTACAGTTCCATCGACCTTCCTTGTCAGTCGGACATCTAGGAAGGTGATGTTATCGTCACTTTTCTCTCTTAATGGTGAAGGCTGTCGCTGGATGGAGGCTATTAAGTTTATCCAGTATAATCCTTGCGTCGTCCTCATTATTCACAATGAAGAACGTATCCTCTACATAATGACAGTAAAATTCTAACCCGTTTATTATGCCTCCCAGAGGGCCATTTTCTAATTTCGTTAAGAAAAAATCCGCTAAGATTAAACCTAGTGGTGACCCCATAGAGACACCGCTTGACTGTCTATAGAATTCCTTGTTTAAGAGTAAGTGTATATTGAGTGTACATCGTAAGGGAAGAACTTTCAAGGTAGGTGCCGTAATTCCGATTTCTATATTTCCCTTTTTCATCTGGCTACATATGAAGTCTACTGTTTCCATCAGAGAGACGTTTGCGAATAGGGATGATACGTCTAAGGATGTCATAGACCTATTATCTACAACGTGACAATAGGTCATCTAAAACCCGAAGACGTTATACCTAGCATAGAAGTAGCATTAAGGTCGGTGGATGCAACACCTGCTGAACAGGTTAGAGCACTGTGTGCGTTAACAGTGAAAAGACAAACGAAGAGAACGAAACTTGAAAATTCAGCTCTGAATAATCTACAAAATGACAATAATATAGTATTTGTTAAGTCTGATAAAGACAATTCAGCTGTTGTTACGAAGAAATTGGATTACTTCAACAAAATTGAGGAACATATCCAAACAGGACCACGTTAGGAGAATAGGAAACCTTTCGACACGGTCATGAATAAAATTAATAAATCTACAGCTGATCTGATGCGCCAACTAAGGCTATCTCTAGGTGAGTCTAAGTGGTTTAATTTAATGTCCCAAACTAACAATGCTAATAGTTTATCCCATTAGACCGATAGTTGACTTCAGAAATACACTAATATATGAACTATCAAAGTACTTAGCATCGATATTGTATCCTATTCGGAATCGTTCGAACTCCAGACTAGTAAACTCTCACCAGCTAAAAATAAAGCTGCATGTGGCCTACATATAGAAGAGAATGAACAAGTGGTTAGTTTCGGTGTAACAAGTTTCTGTACTAAAATATCAATCAATGTGGCATTGAAGGCAGTCAGAAATCAACTAAATATTGACTCAGAACTTATTCACACAACTAAGATGTCGGTTGATGAGATTATATTAGGCATACAGTTGTGCCTGACATCCAAAATCTTGAAGTTTCAGGGCAAAATATACAAACAAACAAAAGTTGTAGCGACGGGACCGTCAATATCCTCGATCGTAACAGATATACCTATGGATAGTTAGGAAGATATGTCTTTACAAACGTTCAATCCTACACCTAAGATATGGTGGTAACATGTGGATGACATATTCACTATCGTGTTGAAATCGGAACATATCGACAGTCTTCTCACACCTATAAACTTAGTATTCGATGCAATCCAGTTCACTTATTAGGTGGGAAATGAAGAAGGAGAATTATCTATGTTGAATTGCAGGATAAAACGAAGAACAGACGGTGGTTTGGATACTACCGTGTACAGAAAACCGACGCATCTCAACAAGTATCTAGACTTCAAGTTATCCCATCCAATGTCAGTCAGAGGAGGCAGGTTTAGTCAAATGTCTAAGTAACAGAGCTAGAAAACTGACCAGTCAGTGCAAGGACCTAAACAAGGAACTGAAATATGTAAAAGAAGCACTCATATTTAATAACTATCCTCCACAGTTTACTAAGAAATTCGTACGAACTCACAAGAAACGAAATAATAACAGTCATGCGAGCACGAATAATTGTGAGGACAGAAGTAGAAAGTTCACAGCCTCTGTTATGTTACCGTATAAGGAAGGTACATCTGAAACTTTACGTAGGATTCTCAGCAAGGCTGGAATTAGAGTGACATTCAAACCTACAAACTCGCTCACAGATGGGCTTTGTCGGCTGACTTAATGATTTGATAGAACTAATTAAGCAAAATAATCTAATCTGTCAAATTCCATGTAATGATTATCAGGTCAAGTAGATAGGTCAGACTAGCTGGTCAGAGTAAGTAGCGTAGCTAAATATAGAATGACAGACCCGAATACATCAGTTATCAACCAGTGGATAAATTTTGTATATGCTCGACACCTACTGTGAGTGAGTCTTCAACTGAATGACTTGGTGGCAAAATGTCCTATTTTATTATTTAGCTATATAGGTATGAACTTTTGCAGTTTCGGTCATCCAATTTACTGATGAATATTTACAAGCAGGTGTGCAATATCAAGTCTAACCACGAAATACAATGCTTTTGAGAGTGGCGTCATTTTGCATAGCGACTAAATTGCACAGATGTTCAGTAGACCTAAGTCAACCGTTGGTAGTCGGTAATTGCATTCAATAACACCGGTTGATCAGTTCATGTATAATCTATGTAATTACTTAAACATTAGAAAGACAACTGAATATATAAATGTTATTAACTAGCCAGGGTAAAAGTACAAATTAAATCGATCAATAAGATAGACAGCTTTCACATGACGGATAGATTCTGTGTTTCACGTGAACACTTGCCACAGATCACTATCCTCTTAAACAACCTATCAAAAAGCTTCAACTTAATTTGTTAGATTCATAAATAATACCGAAACTGATGGGGTTGGGAGTGGGAGTGGGTAACAATTGAAGGTGAAAAGGTATTCTGGTGTGTGACAGGATTCAAGTTATTAGCCTCCGGATTGTATACCTAGTGACTTACTTGCTGATTTACGAACTACAGATCGCTTCACAACTCAGGTTTTCAGTTTAGCTTCATTGGTTAACATGTGCCGACAATAGGAGTCTGGCAAACCACAGGTATCTCAGATACCTTCATCTATAATTCATAATCTCTTGATATATCTGAAAGATTGCAAGAGTCAGTTCAATTCAGCACGTTAATTTTCAGCTTGATTAGATAATCATTGATTGGTCACTGGAGTTGGTTATCCGCTGGTGAACAGTCAGTGTATCTAATCCAATCTTACAGGATCCCGGCAGCTACCTCAACAGTTCACTGATAACAACGTTGACTACAACATCAGGTGACAACGGATCGAATCCTTAGGCGGGACATTGGTATCGACTGGGTTGTATATGCACCTTGACAACCAGTTCCAACGAGAACAAAACACCGGCATGGGTCTACTATCCAAATGGTGTTGTGATGACGAGCTCTTGATACGCTTTCGTCTAACCTGTAGATAGGTACGTTGTTCTAGTAGGGTGCGTAGAGCAGTATGAGTTTGGTGGTGATCACAAGAATCTGGAGGAGAAAAGAGGAAGAGAAAAAGGTGAGCCGACGACTCAACAAGTACAAAGGATGCACTTACTTTAATAATAAAAGGTAACTACTAAACAGTAGAGCTTGACAATAAAGAGGTCGGGCAGTCACGAAATAAGCTTTCGAATACGTTACACTACTTTAACGCTTTCGAAATCTTATTCATTCACCTTCTAGTTTCGATTTCTTGACTGCCTTACCTCTTCCTTGTTAAGCTCTACCATTCGTCAGTTATCTTGTATTATTAAATGTAAGTACATCGTGTGTACTTACGGAGTTATCGGCTCACCTTTTTTCTTTCTCTTTCCTCTTCCAGATTCTCATGGTCACCACCAAACTCACACTGTGCTACGCGCCCCCTACAACCTACCTACCTACAGACGAAAACGTATTAACAGCTGGTCGTTACAGTGTGACAAGATAATCACTTAAGTATGTTGCTCATGACGATAATCTTTCAGAAATACTTTGGAGATAGAAGATAATCAGTGAGAATGTCAGTCAAACTAAGATTATACGTGTGACAAACAGTGAATCAGTATTTGGCAGTATTACTGACTGCTACTTGTTTGTGGTTCAAATGATTAGGAGCTTCACCTCGACAGTAACCGTTTTTGGAGTTCCGTCTAAAGTAAGTCGGTCATGATGTCAACGTGGTGCAGGAATAACTTTACCATCCAATTTGTTAGGCAGTGTAAGTCAATTTGCCGTAGGCTGTACCTTCAGGGTTCTCATGACCAAATTTTTTCTTTATGGTTAAACCTCAAATGCACATGAAACGAGTCAGTACTTACTGTAGATATCCGCTAAATTCTATTACTGATAAGGCGTAGGAAAGAAACAGGTAAGACATGTACAAAACAGGAACTAAAGTTGTTTAATTATCTTGTTATAACTATGAGCAACAAATTGTATCCCTTTCATTACACAATAAATCATACTTACACTGTGGAACAAAAATCACAAACGGGTAGTCAACCAAGCAGTCTCAAATATGCGAACGAAGAAGCTGTCACTACTTCTGTTTGACTTTTGATAACAGAAACAATAAAACTACAATATGGTCGCCACTGGTTTCGATTTTAAGCTCTGTCTTTTATCATGTGAAGCTGTTGGATCGCAGAGTCTCTCTGACCCCATCCAGATAGTCATGACGCAATAACATATGCTATCCCAACATAACTATCCTTCATCACACTGTGCTACATAACATACTTGCCACCTTAACGTTTCTTCTAGTTAGTCCCAGGACAAGTGTACAATGAGCGGTGTGAAAACCGTTTGGGTGACATATCCAGCACACATCCAAGTCAATGGAATCGGTGATCTATTCCATCTCAGAATCACTTACATGATATCCCCACCGGACACCAGTAATCCTATCCAGTAAACTGTGGTTGAAAATCTGGAATCATAGGGTTTCCTCAGCCTACAGAGGCCAGATTTCATAGATGTACAGTAGAACTGCTTGTGCCGACTCTCAATACAGCTAAAATTTCACGGTGATTTAGATTGATTTATACCTCAATAAACAGCTGGAAGTCTCATCAGTTACACTTTGACTAGTAGTCACACAACTATCCAGGTAAAGAACATTTTCCACTTCTACCGTTGATTCACCATCTAAAGTACGTGCAGACACAAGCTCCCGCCAATCTTGTAAAACCACTTTGCACTTTGATAGTGCAAAGTACATATCATACTTAAGGAAACTGATCACTTAATGAATGAGTGTGATTTCAATAGCCTGTAAATTTTCGCACAGTAAAACGATGTTGTTTGCACACTCCGGTTAGAAAAGTCTTTCACTTAGTAACAAATCCACACGACTATCACTCACTACTTTCAAGACTGTCTAGCATGTCATCAACGATAAAGTTAAAAAGGAATAGGTAAGTCGGACTACCCTGTCTAACTCTACTACTGACAGAATAGTGAAGAGAGTACAATGGTCGTTGGCATGTAATACGTGTGACTGGGTTGAGCATCTGGTGGACAATGAATATACATCCATGACCAGCACGAAATTCGGCTGACTCCTCGTGGATCAGTTTCTCAAGCCTTTTACACAGCCTGAGAATTATGATAGCAGTCGATATTTTAGATGCAACTGGTACCAGGCTGATATACTGATGATTTCACACCCATTACATAAAGTCTAGTTGAAGATGGTTACAACAAAAGCTTTACTACAGACCAGAGAAACACTTTCAGTCTAGCATAAATTTCTCAACATTGTAACCTGTTCTCTGTCCAAAGTCTCACGTCCATCCCTAAAAAAACCCAGGAAGTCGTTGTACGGAATAGATCCTTTGTGTTACTTTAGAACTTTCAGGGAAGATGACACGTAGCACAATAGCAGTGGCTTTACCAAAAGTTAGTGCTGGTTAAAAGTATGTAGTGGTTTGTTCAAAGCTGCAGAAGACGTTTCCTTGCGGATGAATAGTGTCCATTGGGCATATGGACTACCAGCCTCCAGGTTCAGAGGCACAAACTGTGTATCAAATCCTCGTCTGATAATGCGATATCTTTCAACCGCAGTTGTTACTGAAGATCATTCCTTTGAAGATGGGAATCATCATTGACTGTATCCATTCTGAAGTCAGTCAGGGTATGAGTGGAGGTCACGAGGAGACACTATTTCCTTTTGCATTTACTTCTCATTCCACTCTGACCTTCTTGTTTCATAGCATACAGACAAGTGTTAATGGGAATCAAATAGACTGGCACAGCTTCGTCTTTACTACTTAATGTGACATCAACACCAGCGAGGACAGTCGCTAGTAACAAAGGTGCTCCAGACTAGTGCACTTTGAATACATTTTGTAAGCTGATGGATGTGTAAGTTATTCAGACATTTCGCTAGGATCTTGTGTATTGATTTCTGAAATGTAGCATAAATCAATATCCAGGTTTCCCAAATTCTAGGCTTTAACGATGCACACTGCCTCAGAATAGTTGTATCAAATAATGCAATGACGGAAAACTTTCTAAACGTAGCTGTTTGGTAACCGAAAACAGTTTAGAGACAGAGAGAGAGAGAGAGAGAGAGAGAGTAGAATTTTGTTCAGTGATCAGTACCTTAATGAAACAACTGCAAAACAGATGGTTGGCTTCAGGGACCGCTTCTCAAGCTTCTAATTTGAAGCTTAACGGAGAAGGTGGCGGAGAAGCATGTGGTGGTGCATTCCCATCATTTTGGACGATAAGAGAAGGCTAATATGTCATTCTCCCACTCCAAAGTGTAGAGTTCATGTGCACCACTTGTTTGGAGTCATGATTTTCTGATTGTTATAGGTTAATAACTAATAGTAGATAAATATCTTGTGTACATTAGTTCTAGTTACATCATTAGATTTATATACCCATTTTGTGGAAGAAAATACTTGCAAGAAAACTGATCAAAAAAACATCTACTAGATTTTATGAACCTTTTCTAAAAAGTACATATCTTAAAGGGAAAAAAACTTCGACAATCCCATAGTTAAATACACAATCAACTACAATTAATCTGTCAAAGTGATAATTGTACAAGGAACATCGACTTTACTTCACAAGTATCACTGTAACTGTATGATTACTATCAGACCATAGTTTACTCAATTAAAGTTTATTCTCGAACTTTTTATTCCATTAATTCATTTATATAATACTTTACTTATCATAATTATTATTACTCACTTCCTGTCATATCTTCAATGTATCTAATTACTTTTGCATTCTCAAACTTTTTATCGAATCATGTATGAATAATATTCACTTCAAGTTGTTCTTCTGGAATCATGTCAGTTTTGAAATTCAAAGAGTTGAGGTATCTTATCTATCAGTGTATTACTTATCATACACTTTTGATTTAATGTTATTTTCAGCTCACAAGAAGCCTTGAAATAAAATGAACACATAATGAATAGTGAATGGTTATTATTATTATTATTATCATAATATTTATCCCTCGGGTTCCATCTCTATCTCCATCTCCACTTCCTTCTCCATATATCTTGAGTGATGAGTTGTTGGTACGCTTGTTGACAGCCAGCCAGCCAGCCACAGTGAGTCCCTTCTTACTTATTCTTATTATTCTGGCCATATGATCTTCAGTAACGAGCTAGCGTAGGAGGCAGCTGTGGATGAATATCTGCACCAAGTTTCTCAACCATCACATGGAAGCACTGACTTGACTGACATTGATGTTGAAAATCCGAATCTTGTTCTACATGCTGAGTGCAGGTTAATGAACGCCTGTCTTGCTTTTCTGATCACGGCTGGTTTTGACGTCCTTGTCTGTGCTGTCACTGCCTGTAGTTTAAACGATGCTGCCTAGGTAGGTAAAAGAGGCTACTTCCCTTAAGTTTCTCACATTGATGGTGATTGCAGCTTGTTGTTATTGCTGGTGGTGGTGTTGGTTGGGTATCTTCATCACCTCTGTCTTCTCTACGTTCACTTGAAGTCTTGTTTTTGCAGCCTCTTCTGTTAAATTGTTAGTAATAAATATATTAACCTCTATCTCCATCTCATTATTCAGAATTTTGTTGTAATTTGTGATATACTTTAATAACGTGATATCATCTTCATTTTGTTTTCATGCTACTCTTCTTCATGCTTTAACTTGGAGATTATTCTCACATATTATACAACTTCATATTCCATCTGGTTAATTATGTCAGTTTCCATGCTCTTTGGTGACTAATTTTTACCTTACAACACACTTGTGAATTATTGATCGTCACTCAACTTGATTTTTGTTATAAACTGGTTTAACTGAATAATTCTTGTAACTATCCAGCATGATGTAACCAAAAAACACATGCAATTTGGGGGGGGGTTGGAATTTATTTACTGATTCCAGGTCAGTGTTCATCATCGACAGACATCAGTCGGAGAATAGTTAGAAACCTGAGAACACTGAACAACTGTTTCGTTCTAGTATGGGATTCCTCAGCAATACGCATCCATTGTCCTACCCGCCATCGATCCTAAGACCCTGACGTCCCGTAGCCAGCTTGTTACCACTAAGTCACTTGATCGCATCTAATCTTTCGTATTTCCTACCTTTATGAGTTCACGATATAGCGCGACCTCCAACTAATACCGTAATTGAGTAACTGCCTTGACGATGAGTATTAACCTGAAATCAATAAATAAGTCTCCATAAGCCTCCAAAGTGAATTACTCTCTAGTGTTCATTAGTGACTTGGTTGGAGATGAGATTCTGTAAGTTCTAATGAGGAGTCGCGACCGTGGTGTAGCCAACTATAAGGACAGATACTTAACCACAGCCTTTGAATTAAGGTTGTAGTATATCGTGAACTGACAGAAGTAGGAAATATGGACCATTAGGATCCGACCAAGTGGCTCAGTGTTGACGTGCTGGCTGAGGAAACTGAGGGTTATGAATGTTCAGTGCTGAGGTATCCTATACTAGGACAAAACGGTTGTCGACTGCTCCCAAGTTTCCAATACCCCACCAACTGATGTTCGTCGATGATGAATACCCATAACTTGTGATTTTACATCTATGGAGAGCAAAATCGCTGAAAAAGTTACCTAGTAGCCTACCTTAATGAAGTGGTGTTAATCACTGATGGATAAGAATCTCAAGCTTTAAGGGATTCTCTGATAATTTTTATGTTACTTTTGTTCAGATCCACATATTTTTAGAGACTAATTTATATGCATAGTTGACACGACGATTAGTTTTCAACTGATATTCATGTAGATGAGGCTACAGAGGGCGACCACTTTATCCAATGTAGCACTGATCAGAGTTATTGTAGGTGATTTTTCAAATGATATGCATCTTTTCTTGGCTGTTCCATCCTTAACTCTGCACAGTATGCCTTGACAAAAAATTGTTGGTTTATGAGCAACATTAATTCCAAATGGCCTCACTATAAGAGTTGAACGTCGACTATAACACTGTATAAAATCAAATTTGTTAACTGAATTGAAGTTCACTGCTGAAATGAAATTACTACTAATGTTACTTCAGAATTGCGAAGGATTTTCAAACTGGTATCTAGTAAGAAGTCACACATGATGAAGGTTTCCTTCTTGTTACCATTTATCAACAAGCCATATCTACAATCTTGATAGAATTGCCGTCTTCGTAGAGATCCAAACCGACGTAAAAAATCCCTATATTCATTGATCTGTTTCGACCATGACCGACCTGTTGTTCTTCTGAATAATATAAATTTACTCATCACTGTAGTGTAACCGAGATCAGTATCTTTTAAACCAATGAATAATCTATCTAGTCGTCATATGAATCTTAGAGTTGTGACTATACGTTTCATAACAGTGTAGTGGGCGTTGCTGATAAGAATGGATATAAGTAGTGTATGTTGAGAGGACAGCAGAAATCATAGGGAATTACCAGTTATTTACCTCTGTTGACTCCACTTCAGAAACTGCTGTACTCATGAACTGTCTGGTGACCTTGGCTATCTCACTAATATCTATGGGTCCAGCTGCGTTGGCTAGTCGCAGCTGCTGGGAGATGGCATTCGGGTCACTTTCGGTAAACTGTGCAGCCAACAACTGATCCTGGGAGTCCTCGTTCAACGTGGGAAGTGCTCAGGGAAGTAGTTTAGTCAACTTCACAGCCAATATCAGCGGATCTTTGTTCATTCCAAGTCTCGTGCTGCGGAACTGCTGCATCGCCAGCTCCCTGTCCGCTGGGCTGTCAAACCCCGCCTCCAGACGTTAAGCTATTCTTTGTCAAATCTCTTTCCCATCTCCATGTCCCACGCCATCATAAGCTGCCTTTGCTCTACCCCTTAGCAATGTGCTAGGCACCACAGCCTTTGCTCCTGGGTCCGGACACGTACCAGCTCCGCGACCGACTCAAAGTCCCTTGGAAAGACCTTGATGTCTCCATCCTCGAACACTGGAGGCCATGGAATCTTCACCACATCCAGAAACAGTGACACCAGTTGAAAAAGTAACGAGAAGACTGGGATGAAGGAGGGAATGTTCATAATTAACAAGTGGTACAGTAGTTCTTGAATATGGTGCACCTTGCACTAAAACCGTCATTTGCGAAATATGCTTCATTTCCTCTTCTGCTTCTCTCTTGGTTTGTTCTTTACACGCCTGCGTTGTGCCTCGTGTTTCTCTTGGCAAAACCCTTGCCCACTGCTGGTAACCCCCTACAATTTCTTCCACCCCTGAATACATACTACTTATATTCATTCTTATCAGCAACGCCCACCACAACAGAAATTATCTGGTCACATTTTATGCCTTCAATCTAAATTGATATAAAACAAGAAGAGGTGAAGAGTGATTTATCTACCCGTTGTGAATCTAACCATTTGAAAAACATTTTAGCCCACAAACCACATGACTTCAATGTATCCTTGGTTATTATGAAGAATATTTTGAAATCTGTTTATTTTAACAGGCCGGTAACTACCTGCCTATTCTTATGTCCCTAGATCAATATTTAGATCATATAAATGATTAAATATGTGAAATAAACACGCAAAGTACGACCTTGAAAAAGGATAATTAGTTTTTGTTTTGAATCCCATTTTTTCCCCCTTCAAACCTTACGATTAGTGTAATCATCGTGAAAATACAGCGATCAATGAAATAAGGATCCTGTCTTCAATAATTGGATTCCCATTGTTTACATACTTCTTTGTAGGCAATTGTTTTGAGGCGATTGAAGAAGGTCGATGTGATAAGCCCGGAATCTAGTATTCCTGCCTGTACACTTGATGCTTAGACGAATATGAAAGAAGACAGTACTAACTTTGTGGTAAAAGATGGACGTGTCTGACTAGTTCAAGTCATCAAAAAACTAATAGAATGCAGGAAAATATCAGTCTACGAAAATTTTAGAAACACCTAAAAGGAGCCTTGACATTGTATCTGCATCACAGTTAGTAAGGTTACTCCTACTGAGATTTAGTCACTTCAAATGCCAAATTGTTATCCACTAGACCACTGGGACACCTCCAGCAAAATGGTTGTCAGGCGTTGTCTGATACTTGTAGTGATGAATACTCCCGCAGTATCAAGGTATCCACATAGGACCCTATCTGCCAAAAGAGGTCGAAAGATTCAATCTAAGATAGTAACACGAGATTATTATTTGTCCCTTGGGTTCCTAGTCGAACATAGGGCTTCAGTAGCACGTCGTCACTTTACTCTGTTTTATGCAATCCTCTCAACCTAGATCCATCACCGTCCACAAGCTTCCATTTCTTCCCCACGCCATCTCCTCCATGTCACCGTCGACTCGGATGCCCAACTCATCGTCTCCCCTTTAGATTCCACTCGACGACTTGGCCTCGCGCATGATGTCCCCAATCGACCTTCTCAGTGTATGCCCAATCTATCTCCACTTTCTTCTGCATATTTTTTGGTGATAGGTTCTTGGTTGGTTTTTCCCAGAGTTCCTTGTTGCTTGTTCTTTGTGGCCATCTGAACTTCAGTGTTACCATCGAGTGTAGGAGACAGCTGTTGATAAATGTATGTAATTTGTTGGAAATGCTTTTAGTAACGCGCCAAGTCTCTGAACCGTGAGATTACAAGTATAAAAAATAACACCCTATACCCGTTGCACAAGAGGCAGTTATCGTGCTATAGTGGCCTACTTGGTAGCACTTTAGTGTTTGAAACAACTGGTAATGGGTTTGTGTCTCAGCCGGAACAACACCACTAACTGGAGCGCAGATGCATCCAGCTGACAAGTCCCAAACAGGACGAAATACGCGTCCTGGATTCTACCGCTAGCCACTTAACATACCCATGAATATAACGTGAAAATTAGGGGATAGGACAATTCTTAGGAGAGAACTATTCATCAATTTTAAAATGGACAGAAGAAAACAAAGGTACAAGTTCATTTCTCAGTAATACACTGCGCGAGCTCTGCAACCGTATTCCTTTCATCACGTTTACGTGAAATATACAGATGATATTACAGCAAGTTACCTAACACAATAAGTGGATAGATTAGATCACAGAGTTATCTTGTTTAATGAAGTGTTGCAGTTCCTTTTCCAAGTAAAGTAGAAGAATCGGATATTTGGAAGAAGCCAGTTTCAGTATGACACCAAGTGCAGGTGCATAGAAGAGCATAGCCAGACTAACCAGCAACATGTGACTCAATGACTTTAAAACAGTTGAACCCTCACATAATAGCCAGAACAAATGGCAGGAAATCATCATTTGCAATCAAATACATTAGAGTAGTGAGCCACAAAGTTCATGTCAAAACATATCGAGAAAGACTGTGTATCCATAAATCATAAATGAATTCATTATACTAATGACAACATGTGAATATTATTGTTACTGTTATTATCGTAATATTTATCCCTCGGGTTCCTAGTGGAAAATACCGCTTCGGTAGCACGCCTCCATTCCACTCTCTTCTCTGCAGTCTTCAAAATCTGGCTCCACGACTGCCCACAACCTCTCATTTATTCCTCACACCATCTCCTCTATGTCACCCTCACCTCAAACGCCCAACTCGTCGCTTCCCATCTGGGTTCCACTCGAGTGCCTGGCCTGGTGCGTGATGTCTCCAAATGGTCTTGCTTCTCAGTGTATGTCCATCCATCTCCACTTCCTTCTCCATATATCTTGGGTGATGGGTTGTTGGTACGTTCGTGGACGGCCAGCCAACCACAGTGAGTTCCTTCTTACTTATTCTTATCATTCTGGCCATCGGATCGATCTTCAGTAACGAGTCAGTGTAGGAGGCAGTTGTTGATGAATATCTGTAGTTTGTTGGAAATGCTTTTCGTAACACGCCGCCAAGTTTCTCAACCATCACATAGAAGCACTGACTTACTGGACTGACATTAGTGTTGTTCATGGTTTATACTGAGTGTAGTGTATCTTCACACTGATTTCAGGTTAATGAACGCCTGTCTTGCTGTCTTTAGGATCCTTGTTTTGACATCTTTGTCTGTGCCGTCGCCATGTGTAGTTGAGACGATGCAGCCTAGGTACATAGATAGGTGGAATAGACTACTTTTTTTAAGTTTCTCACATTGATGGTGATTGAAGCTTGTTGTTGTTGGTGGTGTTGGTTGGGTATCTTAATCGCCTCTGTCTTCTCTACGTTCACCGGCAAAATGATGAGTTCTCTTCCTGTGTTTCCCGCTTCCAGTTTGGCATTCATGTCATCCCACCCACTAGAATTTCGTTGTCGTCACCTGGGGTTGAGTCGTGTCCAGTACTGATTGCAGAGTTCCTCTTTCTCCTCTACGTCTGCACTGTTTGTAGGTGCGTTGCGTAGCATTGTATGATTATGACTTCCCTTCCTTTTCAGTTGAATCTTGTTATCATGATCTAGCAACAGTAGATTGGTTCTCACTGCATGAGAGCTTTCGACGCTCTTGGGGACATCATGATAGCCACTCGTAAACTGATTGTGTTCTTGGTTGTCATCTGGGTAACAATATCGGTGTAGACTCTTGACTCTGCAGCTGACAGTTTTGAGAGTCCACTTCCATTCCATCTGCAGAATCATCGCAGATTCTTAGCACTGCTATACTATACCTTCTCATCTCTTTCGCAATCTGGGCAGCCTTATGAACCAGCTTCAAACGTTACGTAGACATTTCATGTCCCTATTCTTACTTTTGCTTTCATGGGAGAGAAGACACACCGGCCAATTGGCTTCCCGAAGGCTTTCACCAACCAGCGTCATTTCGCCTCTCCGATACCAGCGAGGAATAATTTTGTTTTATGTTTTATTTTTTTGTGCTTTGAAGTTTTTTTAGCGATTGGATTAGTTTTCCGGCGTAGGATTGCTATCCCTATGTCCAACCTTCCCTCTTTATCCAGGCTTAGGATAGGCTAGTAAATAGTGAACTAGTTAACTAGGTGAGGTTGGAATGGTCGTTAATGCAACTGAATGGATTATTCGTAATGTTAGTGCCTTGTAATAAGCTTCCAGCTGGTCAATGAAACTGTATTAGTTCTTATCATCCACATTCTACCAGCGAAATGCTTAGGAAACCAATATGTTCGCTTGCAAACAACAATGCAGCTATGGTGTGGCCTGAATACAAATTCGCTGTTGATCTGCTCCATTACTGAAGTCTCATTTCACCAGCTAAGAAAGTTTTCGATGGAATCTATGCATTTACTAGATACAAAAAAAGGTAGAAAGTGAACTCAAGATACTTTTTGAAACTGTTAATACTTACGCAGTATTTATAAGCCAATTTACTGCAGTTATTTGATAACAACAAGAATTCCTATACACTTCCACTTCTTAGAAACATAGGAAATTAGATAAATGCTGTCTCTTAATCACAGCTGAAATAAAATATTTTCCCCACTCTCATACTTCATGTTGAATAGTAAATCTACTCTGAATAAAAAATTTTGAAGTGCAGAGTATATGGTGGTGATTTCGTGGTAAACACTGAGATATATTGTAAAATTTGTCCATATGAAGGTGATTACTCAGTTGGTAACGGTTTTCGAAGACCACCTTAATGTTGGTCATAATTACCAAGGCAGAGTATTCAGTTTCTCACGAACATCGTCCTTAAAATTGCATCTAGCAGTGTATTCTTACAAGGATTTAAATATACCGGTGAGAGGATTCTATATTGTCGAATGGAATAATATTTTATAAGTACATTTCAAATGAAAAGTTTACAAACAGTGGTAAGCTTTTATTTCAGCAAATTATTAGGTAAATATTCCAGCCGCTGGTGCGATCACGGGCAGTAATTTTGTTTAAATTATTATCAAAATAAGAACTTTTCATTATGTGCAAACTTTCGATTAATATATTTAAGATTTAGATTTTTCTGCGAACCTCATTTACAATTATAAATTGCACTCACTACATATTGGTCTCGGTGACTACCAGGACGCGCGCTTCGTCCTACTTGGGACCCGTCAGCTGGATGTGGCAGCACCTCAGTGAGTGATGTAGTTCCCACTGTCGATCAAACTCAGTACCCAAGGCTTAAACCAGCAAAGAGTTATCCACTAAGCCCAGTACCAAATGGAACAAAACGCCAGTCCTAGAGTCTTCTGTTAGTCACCGAGATCAGTATTGCATCATGAATCAGAAGCAGTATCAAGGCATCCGCATAGGATCCCATCTACCAACAGAGATCGAGCAATTCAGCCCTGTATAGCAACATGAAATTGCAATCATCATAACAACAACTACACTCAATACATTTTGAAACAGGCTGCCTAAAATATTACACAATGCTGTCACTACAGAATTAAATTCTGTACAAATTTTAAATTCATTTTGGACTTAATCTCAACCTGATTGCGAGTAATTTCTTGAAACAGAATTTATGTGACAAGTGATGATCATTTTCTAAGCTAATCTAAATACAGATAGCTTATCTGGGCTCAACTCATCAGTTACCTACAAGTAAGTGTCCTAGTCCAATAGGAAAGTAGCTTGACTTTTAAACAGAGGAATCAGCCAATCATTTTTCATTTCCAGTTTCCTTCTTCCACTCCTAACAAATTACGGGGAGATGTATGCCGGGTAATAAACGTCAACCAAAGTGTTGGCAGGTTTCTAAAAACGTCAGGAATGAATCCAGTGATAATCAGCCAATGAGGTTACTTTATCAAAAACGGTGGCAAAATACGCAAGTCGTTCAGCATTCTCCGATTTAGTCATGTCTAAATCTCGGTAAATGATACATCATATTGATTAGTGACGGTAGAGCATCCAGTTCCACTTTGTCTAGTCCTGAGTGCACACCGAATCCTATCGATCGTATTTGCAGTGTGGTCACCAAACTAGAGAAGGCTCAGCATTGCGGTACACACTGGTAGATTTTAGTTGATTGGAGGCAATCGGCAGGAAGCTAGACGGAACTGATGTCCCATGGCCCGAACAGATCAATGGTAATGTCGCTTACTACAGCACTGGGTCACATGTGTTCGAATCTCAGGCAGGACATCAGTTTCGGTGAGGTTGCAGATACTCCTTACTGACAAGTGTCAACAAGCACGAAACCGAAGTCCAGGGCTTCCTGTTACATAAACTTTATCTTCTAGTGAAAATTCCCTGACGATGCCTCTAACTACAGTGTCATAGAGTGCATCGGACGCGTAAATCCTGATAGTACAACAACAATGAAATTACCAAGACATAAAAGCGAATGGACGACAATGTGGTATGTGGTGAAATCAAACCATTATTATTTCATTATTCATCCTGTATAATGCTGCAACCAACTTGCTGAATACTGTTAATCTCAACATCTTTCAAGCAACAGTAGGGAAAGCAGTTTAAATCGAACACCCTCAATGGTCTATTCTCAGCAGTACTACCTGAGTGATAATTTGTCAAGAGGCCACTGCTTCGAAATTCGTAGTGGCTGAGGATTCTCATCAACTCTACTCATCAGTCTCATTACATCACAACTATTTCAACTGATATTGTATGAAACAATCGAATGAACCATATCACTGCTTCCCTTGTACTCAAAAATCCCTAAGAAACATCCAATAAGTAGTAACTTTCTTCGTGAACCTTGATATGGCTGATAAATCTACTTTATTGTTCCATAATTTCACGACATAAATTTGTGGAATCCAGATTGGTTGATATGTTTATCGTTGCTTAGAATTTTTCTTTGTTTAGAATGCATAATTAGAGGATAGGCGTCATTTAAAAAGGAAGTGATGAATTTTTGGCAGTGTGATTCCAAAGAATGCAATTGGATGAACACAGAATTGGATCTCATTAAACAGTGTTGGCAGGAAGCAATGTAGATCTGAAGTGACGACAAACATAGGTAATGGAGTTAGGTAAACGTCTCCATGATAGGGTGTTAGTGTAAAAAGAAAACGTTTATGAAGGCGGAGGTAATGATGATACCCAACCAACACCACCAACAATAACAAGCTTCAATCACCATAAACGTGAAAAACTTAAAAAAAGTAGTCTATTCCACCTATCTATGTACCTAGGCTGCATCGTCTCAACTACACATGGCGACGGCACAGACAAAGATGTCAAAACAAGGATCCTAAAGACAGCAAGACAGGCGTTCATTAACCTGAAATCAGTGTGAAGATACACTACACTCAGTATAAACCATGAACAACACTAATGTCAGTCCAGTAAGTCAGTGCTTCTATGTGATGGTTGAGAAACTTGGCGGCGTGTTACGAAAAGCATTTCCAACAAACTACAGATATTCATCAACAACTGCCTCCTACACTGACTCGTTACTGAAGATCGATCCGATGGCCAGAATGATAAGAATAAGTAAGAAGGAACTCACTGTGGCTGGCTGGCTGGCTGGCTGGCTGGCTGGCTGGCTGGCTGGCTGGCTGGCTGGCTGGCTGGCTGGCTGGCTGGCTGGCTGGCTGGCTGGCTGGCTGGCTGGCTGGCTGGCTGGCTGGCTGGCTGGCTGGCTGGCTGGCTGGCTGGCTGGCTGGCTGGCTGGCTGGCTGGCTGGCTGGCTGGCTGGCTGGCTGGCTGGCTGGCAAGACAAGACCATTTGGAGACATCACGCACCAGGCCAGGCACTCGAGTGGAACCCAGAAGGGAAGCGACGAGTTGGGCGTTTGAGGTGAGGGTGACATAGAGGAGATGGTGTGAGGAATAAATGAGAGGTTGTGGGCAGTCGTGGAGCCAGATTTTGAAGACTGCAGAGAAGAGAGTGGAATGGAGGCGTGATACTGAATCCCTATGTTCAACCAGGAATCCAAGGAGAAAGTAGTAATAATAATCATTCTCTGTCCCACACTTCTTATCAATCTACCATTCTATAATACATTCATTCGGTCGATAAGTGAAGTAGTTAAACATGGGTGATCACTTCTGATTTTTTTAAAAGAACGAAAAAGTCATTAAAATCACATTTCTGATGGTCCTGATAGTGGATATATCTGCTGTAAAAAAATGGCTCAACTTCAGGTCAGTATTCACAGTGGGCTGACATTAGTTGTAAGGACACTGGAAACGTGGAAGCATCGAAAAACTATTTCATCCTAGTTTAGGATTCTTCAGTAGTGTGAACCCACGACTCCCTGACCGTCAGAGCACAGGACCGTAAAATCTGGCGGTGAGTATGTTACCAATTAACCATTGGATGAGAACATAGTTGTCCAAATTTCCCTACTTCTGTCACTTTGTGAGATAGATCAACCCTCATCCGATCTCCACGACAAGTATCGATGTTCACTCCAGACTTCCCTAACCCCATTTAAACAACAGTTCGTGGGAGAACAGTAGAGAATATCCCTACAATGCTGAAACCATTGTATATCTGTCAACTCTGTCACATTCATCAACGCTGATGTGCTTGGAACTGCTGTGCCAATTATCCACTGTACGACACAGCATAATCTGTCATAGTGATAAGTTGAATCCGGTAAAGAAAAAGCCAGTACAAATAGATTTCTGGCTACAAAATGATCTGAATCTAAGCATTATTGCACTCTTGATAGAGTCATATAGTGAGTGGTACATGATCCAGTAACAACTGCATCGTATAGTACTCTTCACTGATCCATTTCCAGTCAATTATGCGATTATGTCATCTTCATCCGAATTCACCATAAGCCCGTATATGATCAGAGACATTACTTTTTAGATTGAAACCCTTGATATCGAGAACGACAGCACATTCACCTTGAACATAATTGGTCACTTCAAGGTCACTCAAGTGTTGCTCAGGAATGGCAACTTTGTATTGATCTTTAATTGAAACTCATCAGTTAGATATAAATTACATCTGTTTATTGGTATTTCTACTAGGATTCAAACCAGATACTTGTCTTACTAGTTAAACAAATGAAATCTAAGTAGAACTGAAATGAAGACTTTAAGCCAAGACGGGTCTCAAAGCAGTTGACAGTCGAGATATGGTGAGTATGTTGGCATACACATTCAACTTTTAAAAAACGAGTCATGGTTTAAACCCTTCCCCAGCTACTTCTCTTTGAGTAGTTATGTAGTCCACCGCACACAACTTAGAATATCAACCTCTATAGGTTGAAATGTATTTATCTTCAATCTGGAATTTAACTCATCCACTCGTTCAATTCAGTGAGTGCTGGAGGAATGTACTACAATTTGAAGGCTTATAATAACTTGGGAATGACTCTTGAGAAAGTGTGAATGGATATTACAAGACTGTGAAAGCGTTTTCCTCTTCACTGTGATGTGAAGTGGTCAACTTTTCCATAACGTGGATGATGAAATCACTGGATTCAGTGGAAGGTCAGCGGTGAACCACTTAATTCAAATTCTGATTACCCAGTTTGTTTGGTGACTTTTCTTAGACAGGGTTAATGATTTCAATGCAAAATAATATGGATTTAAATATTACTCAGAAGAAAGTGTTCATCGGACAGATTGAGCAGTCACAATTCATAAAAAGCAACCTCAGTTTTGTCAGTACTCATTGCTGAGGAGTCCCACGATAGAATGAAACATCTGTCTAACACTCTCAGTGGTCCCCCTAATGGTATCGGTCCGTGATCGCTGCTGCCTTGAAATCATCAATCTACACAAACCACTAGTTAACCTACGTAAACTGCAATAATCCACGTGGGTAGGATAAACCAACTTGATGGTACTGTTACTGGTAAACTAACCTCTCTCTTCTGGTGTTACAAGTGTCCTGATCTGACTGGCACGCGTTAGTGGCCTCCAGTTGGCAGTAGGAATAAGTGGTATCTGTTGCACATTACAAGCTTGTTCTTCTGTCTTCAGTCATATTGACTGTGTAGTCTGCTTTGATGGTAAGATATCAACCTACCGAAGCTGAAGATTGCCTCGTAACTAAGTGTAAGTATCTGTAACATGCAACATTGGAAAGTCTTTACACTTCATATCGGTGATGTCTTCGTGCACGATATCTGTATCCGGTTGACTACTGTTTTGTTAACACTTGGAAGTTCAGAAGTACAAAATGTGATAAAGTTTGCTGTTAGACAGCATCTTAGATGGAGACTAGAGCCACATTTGTGGGTACAGAGAAACCACTGGGCTGCTCGCACCTAACGAACTTGAAGTAAACTATCCCCGTCTTTTCTCTTTCTTTTTCTAAGTAAAGGACGTCAGCCAGGTTGTAGCCGACTGTCCTATGTCCAAATATTATGTCCCCGAATGTCTTGATCGCCATTCCGCCCAGCCGTTATTGGCTAGTCACCATAAGTGGTGGAGACCCTTTTTATGCCCCATAGTCGAGGAGAAATGTGACTCAGTTATTTCTGTTGACATTGCACTAAAATCACAATTTTACCAGTTATCATGATTTCTTAGTATCTGTAATACCGATCTAACTCATTGTTTGAATTAAAAAGCCATCTGAAGTTGTGACCAAGTATTTACTAACGTCAGTCACTTACTTTAAAATCTGTTGACGGATTACTCAACTTATTCTATTTGTGTTTATTAATATACTACTTACATGAAAATAAGGTGAGTAGTTGATAACCTACCTGTTTAGAAAATTTTTTTCCAGAGACTGATTTTTTTATCTGACGTGAATTTCTCAGATCTTATTTTACTTTTTGCATGTAACAATTATTAGAATAATGAAATGCCTCGTAGTAGACTTAACAGCTGGTGTCATATTCTAATGATTTACTTAACATCGCTGGTCACATAATCATGCGACTGAAAGAATTCATCCACTGGAACGGAAATGCCACTGAGAACACGTTTATAATAATAATAATAATAATAATAATAATAATAATAATAATAATAATAATAGTTACATAATTTCACACACAGGATATTGTACTGATAATAACATAGACATAATTATAGAAAACAAGATATACAGATAAGGGGGACTCTTTTCAACGAATTTATTCTGAAGCTGTGCCTTTGTACATACATGTGATATTTAAGGACTGCAACCCCCGAGGGAGTATTAATTTAACTAATGAGTGGTCGAAATAACAATAGTGATGGTCACAGTCGTAATCAGATTGCTAGTTGATGGCGTAGGTGTTGACTAATAACGAAAATAGTTTATGCAGAATATTTATATCGTTCATTGGTACATATAGATTACGAAATAATTGCAAATATGGTAGAGCTAATGAACAAACAAAGGATTACTTAATTTACAAGTTTTTGAGAGATTTGTTCATTGATTTCTAGTTGGTATTCATCATGGATGGGGTTACGGGTGAGAAATGTTGGGGAAACCCGTAATAGGATGAATGATCTGTTCAGTGCTCCCAGGTTTCCAATACTCCTCCGACTGATGTCAGTTCGTGATGAATACCAACCTGAAAGGATTAGTCAGTCGGTATGAATGAGAAGGATACGCTGGACCGAGGAAAACATCCTAGGAGTTTTGGATTTCGCCACCGATGACTTGTGTCTAGTGTCACACAAACTTGAAGACCTACAGGTGAAAGCTAACAAGTGGACATAAGAGGCACCGAAGATGGGACTTCAAATGAACGTAGAGAAGATGGAGGTAATGAAAATACCCAACCAACACCACCAACAATAACAAGCTTCAATCACCATAAACGTGAAAAACTTAAAAAAAGTAGTCTATTCCACCTATCTATGTACCTAGGCTGCATCGTCTCAACTACACATGGCGACGGCACAGACAAAGATGTCAAAACAAGGATCCTAAAGACAGCAAGACAGGCGTTCATTAACCTGAAATCAGTGTGAAGATACACTACACTCAGTATAAACCATGAACAACACTAATGTCAGTCCAGTAAGTCAGTGCTTCTATGTGATGGTTGAGAAACTTGGCGGCGTGTTACGAAAAGCATTTCCAACAAACTACAGATATTCATCAACAACTGCCTCCTACACTGACTCGTTACTGAAGATCGATCCGATGGCCAGAATGATAAGAATAAGTAAGAAGGAACTCACTGTGGCTGGCTGGCTGGCTGGCTGGCCGGCCGGCCGTCCACGAACGTACCAACAACCCATCACCCAAGATATATGGAGAAGGAAGTGGAGATGGATGGACATACACTGAGAAGCAAGACCATTTGGAGACATCACGCACCAGGCCAGGCACTCGAGTGGAACCCAGATGGGAAGCGACGAGTTGGGCGTTTGAGGTGAGGGTGACATAGAGGAGATGGTGTGAGGAATAAATGAGAGGTTGTGGGCAGTCGTGGAGCCAGATTTTGAAGACTGCAGAGAAGAGAGTGGAATGGAGACGTGCTACTGAAGCGCTATATTACACTAGGAACCCAAGGGACAAATAGTATAATAATATATGAATGAGACAAGTTAAGTGAGATAAAATAAATAGGTTTTTGACACTGGTTGATGACTGACAACTAAATGAAAATATGGCTCCTGGGTGGACTTGATCCAATGGCAGTTATTAGAAAGATCAGGTGACGTAACACCGGAAGTTATTACTCGTAAAAACACTATTAATAAAGGATAGAAAAAGGCGTGCAAAGATTCATCTAACTAAGGGAGGAAGTTCAAAAAGCAAGACAAAAGTGTAATGTAGAGGTGTTAACTCCTTTCGTGCACGAAGGGTAAGCTTCAGTTCACAAATGGTCAAAGCCTTAACCGCTTTTAAAACTTGAAAATAAATAAAATGACTTCAATATACAACTTTGAAATCATTATTTGAATCAGCTGAATAACCAGAATCAAACAACTGTTCAAGGACAGAAGGTTTGACACATTCCCTGTCACTTTTATAAAACCGGAGTGCTGTCGTCTACGTATTGACAACAGTTGATACAGTTACGAATCTACCTTATTGTCAGTAAGCTGCATTTTCAACTGAAGTTATTCACATTCGATAAGTAAATCCTAAGAACTAGTCGTCAGGATTAGACAATTGTCATTACATAGATCGATTGAAACAATTTTATGTATGTTCTTCGCCTGTCAGTAGCTAGCAGTGGAATGCAGGACGCAAATTCTGCCCCATTTAGGACTCGTCATGTGGATCTGTCTGGACCCCAGTGAGTGGCAACGTTTACAGTTAAAGTAGAACTCAGCACCCATCACTGGCACCTCCACAGCGTTACCTAATGGCCTGTTGGATACCACCGTCACAAGAGGCTTCTCCCGTGACGTACCAGGTTAGTGGGTAACTTCAGATATTGATGGAACAACGTCACTCACTGAGATGGAGGTACATCAGGTTGATGAGTCCTAAATAGGTCGAAAAGCTCGTATTGCATTCCACTGCCAACGACCAACAAGTAAAGAACAACAGAATGTAAATTGAAAGAACAATAAGATTTCCGTTCAAGGAGGCCGATAAATTCGGTTAAGTATAATACTTAACGAGAAACTACTAGTAGCAATGAACGACAGTTTTGAACACCCTCATCTAAGGTTCATAAATAAAAATTTGTCTGTCATACTTCAGAATGATTATTTGTCAGCTTGAAATTCAAAGGGGGTGGGATACATAAGAAAGTAATCCTTGCAATGGGATATGATTGTTCTGATAAATGGCTTAACTTCAAAAAAGATAGATCAGTGTAGAACTTTCCAAAGTCCAACGGTAGAGCTATTCATATTTCACATATCAGAAAACAAATATACCACTCTATTTACTAAAATATTGACTCTTAACATCTCAAAAACTACAGTTAGATAGTCTCCGCGATCCTAAATGGTGAAGACAGGAGGTTAGAAGCTTGATAGATTGTATTCTACAGTCGATCAAAAATACACTAGGTAAATATTCCATTACGAGCAATATTTTCACCATCATTTAGTTGGTCCAAGGAATTATATGATAGACTAAAACATCAAGATTCAGTCGATTCGATAACTCAGTTCCTGGAGAGAAGAAATGACCTCAAGATAGACAATAAGGGAAAATGACGTCCTTCGATGTAACTGCACTTTTCACACTAATCAACCCACACCTCGCCAAAGAAATAATGGGTATGTATTTTTTCCAATAATGATCAGAATCTTCGAAGGTACCTCAAAATTACTATAACGAATGTGGTACAACTAATCAATCTGTGTTTCACTTCAACAAGAAGATATAGAAACAAAATGAGAGAACTGCTACGGACTCACTAATATTCAGACTGATCACTGAAGCAATAATGAAGAGGTTCGGTTCGATAGTCATTCCAATTATCAAACCGAAAATGTGTATTCATTATATCGACCACACTTCCCTAATTATCTAGAAAAGGGAAGCAGAAAACGTTCGATTTTATAAACTAAACATTTGAAGGTATCCAGATCAGAAAAGGAAAAGAGAACAATAGATACATAGGGCTCCTAGATGTGATAATCATAAGAACACATTATGGAATCATACAGACACAGACGTACAGGAGGATGATACGATGATATCAAGTTTTGAACTATGACAACCCAATATCCTACAACAGGAGGTATGTACAAGCATTATTCATATATGCAAGGACTCAGTCAGAAGAAAACCACCTTCACAAAGTCTTCACAACCAATCACTACCCAACTAACTTCATCAATAAGTACTTATCAACACAACACACATTAAGACAAATACCTCAGCCTACAAAACGAATCATTTCGACATGTTTCGAACATTTCTAGTAAGCTGTCAACCGATTACTTCATGTATTCAGTATCAGCGTGACACGCAAATCAACCGATTCCCCACAGAATAGGGCATGCAAGTTAGAGAATCCCTCACTCAAAGAAGACAAGACGAGTATCATCTACACAGTTACTTGTAAGGACTGTCAGTTTCATTATGTTGTAGTGTAGTAGCCCAAAGAATTTATGAAAACCGACTTGCAGTCGAACAACATCACACATTCTAATTGATATCGATACATGAAGATGAACACGATCACAACTTCGATTGCCTCGACGTGACATTATTACAAGAGTCAGAGTGAAAAACTGCAAGGGTAGTCCTGAAAGCAGTGCTCCAATGAGATAGAAGACAGCAGACACATGGACATTGACCTAATATGAGAACTGCTAGGAAGGGATCAGTCAACTGGGAGTCAGTCAAGCAAATCAATAATCCGGCACTAGGTCAGTAGTACAGGTCAAACGACAAAAAGAATCACAGAGATCAAGCTGCATTAAGAAGGAAGGATGGGTCACTTCTACTCACAAGATAATAACGCTCAAGGTCGATAAGTATCCTTTCTAAACATCCATTCAACTTCGAAATGTTTTACTTTTGTATGAATTAAATGTAAATGAATTCGCCTAGGCGTGGTGGTGAAACGTCCAAACACAATCTTCAAAGCTTGAATGAACACTAAACGATTATTGCTTGCACTACACTTTGGTGTAAGAATCTCAAGCTTCCTTCGAGCCTAGTTGCACTTTAGGCGACATTTTGGATCAAGTCAGACGTTAGCTTGTTCCAAGTAGCACATCTCTGAACGACTCCCACTCAGTTAAGGTTCATCAAGACATTCACTAATTTGCTTTCCTCATGTAGAATTCTGCACTCACCCTCACTAGTGCACATAGTGGTGAATCCGCGATACACAAGCAGCGCTATAAAGAAGTCCGTGGACGAATATCTATAGGCTTTTCGAATTCCTTACCCTCAACGATCATGTTTTACAGCCAAATACTGGTACAGAGGGAACTGCTGCAGTGTAAACTCCCTCATTCGTGCGATATTCTTGCCAAAGTAACCATTAGGGCGTGTGCATCAACTTATTACACATGACTTTTTTCTAGAGAGACGACGTAAAATTCATGACTAAACCACTTAGTTCAGAGAACGCAGCACAGCCAAAATCATCCGCCTGAGCAACATATATTCTATATCATTTCAAAAAGCTGACTTATTCACAACATGAGACCATTCAACAGCCCTACAGTTTTCAAGTTTCAGAATGACAGAAGTCTGTGGAAAGAGTAGAATCTCGATGGTATTGCATTCTTTGAGGTGGGTGACTTAGTCGTGAAGCCTTCATTGTTTTTCTAGACAACGTCATCAGCACTAACGTATAGCTTGAACATGCTGTTTAAAGCAGAGGAAATAATGAAACAGGATAAATGGCAAATGAAATCAAATGGACCTATCTTTCCTCGGTTCTAAGGCCTAACAAAACTACACAAACCAGCCATCCCGCTACTACCAATAGTCTCACTTTCGGGGACCCTAACATACAGTCTATTTAGAGAGGTTTCGAGGAAACTGAAATACATTGTGCAATCAAGCGGACATTCGATAAAATCAACAACAGAATTCTTAGATAGAATCAGAGGCGCTAATATAAAATTAATGATATCTTTCGATGTCACAGCACTATACACATCCATCGAACCACAACTGTCAATAGAAACTGTGTCCCTCCTGCTCACAGAAGACACAAGTCTTTTAGAACGCTCAAAACTTAAATGTTCATATCTCATGGAATTCATTGACCTTTGTTTAACATCATACTTCCAATTTGATGGTAAGACATTCAAACACATGAAAGGGACTCTGATGGAATCACTGATATCCAGATTAATTGCAGAAGCAGTGGTTCACAGAATGGAAGCTATCATTCTAACGTTGATTAAACCGAAAGTTTGAATTCGCTATGTGGATGACTTTTGTCATCATTTTAAACAGGATGATATAGAAAACACTCACAGTTTGGTCAGCAACGTTTTCAGTGATTATGATTTGACTATCTAAGACAGCCGTAGTTTGGCAGACTAGTATTTGTACTGCATGATGATTGAAGGAGAGATGAAAACCTGGACCGCCGCCGGATTCGAACCAGCGACCACCGGGTTACCGGTGACATCGAATTCACAATGGAGAAGGAGTCAAACAATCAATTACCATTCCTAGATGTTTTAGTCAGAGACAAATGCCGGAAAGCTGGAGACACAAGTGAACAGGAAGCCGATACACACTGACCAAATCCTCAACTACAGTAGCAACAACCCAACAACGCACAAGATCAGTTGCCTGCAGACTCCAGTCAGAAGAGTGAGAACACACTGCACAGTACAACAACTTCATGGGGAAAAGAAAATTACTTGATGTCCATCCTGAAGAAGAATGGCTACCCACGAAACTTCATCAGAAGATGCCTATCCCGTGCATCATGAACCACAGAGTCATCGATAGAAATCTATATTCGCATCATCCTACCATGAATAAAGAATATATCAGAAATCACCTCAAGATTACTGAGACCACATGGAATTGGTGTGGTGTCTCATAAACCAAGAAATCCCAGTCAAACACTATTATGCAAATTAAAGGACTCAACAACCGAAGAAGACACATAAAATATCATTTACAAAATCAATTGGAATAACTGTAGTCAACACTACATTGGACAAAGTGGTCACCCTCTTCGTCTTCGTCCACATGAACATCAATTGGCTATAAAATGTGACGACATTTCATCACTCATCCCTTGATGCACATGGCTAATTATGGACATGAATTCAATTCCGACAATGTAGAAATATTGGATGGAGAAAGGAAACACAAGGAATATCAGAGAATTCCTAGAAGCTAGGCATTCAGATCAGTCAGTCAGCAATCAACAGATGTATAGACATAAATCGAATCTATCAACCAATGAGCAAAATGACAAACAACAGAAAGGTTAGAGGTCAAACAGTGAAACAACCAACAAGAAAATTTATGAAATCAGTTAATGATACTACACTCAAGGAAAACAACCAACCAGAAACCACTTCGTCAAAGCAAGCTACTGAATCACTTACAGATAGACACTGACAGCTAATTTCTTACTGAAGTAAGTGCAGATGATGTCGTATAGAAAAACGATGAAAGCTCCATGACTAAACAACCCAGGTCAGAGAAAACAATACAGCTAAGATCATCCACCTGAGCTAAAAATATTCTCCACAATATCAGAAAAAGTTTCTTTTGCACACATAATTCCGGTTTCTTCATGTATGCGACAAGTGCTTCTACATTACAGAGAAGGCGGAAGTGCACCATCTGACAAATTTCTTTTCATCCTGTTGATGACTTTGAACGCTAAATCAGTTGTGATGCTGTGACCATTGTTGACAAGGTGTACGACTGTGGATCTAATTGTACCTCTTTTCGGGCGAAGAAAGCGCATTGAAAGACCTATATAGCTGACTCCAAAGGAGCAGATGAATTGATAAACACATATGGAAGTGGTCAGATGATGAGGTTTACTCTACAGATTGCCAGGAGAATACAGTCCTCATGGATAACGCAAAGAAGGTTTTCACCACCGAATTTTTGAAATCTTTATTTCATGACATAGGCAGTGAAGTCACGCCCGAAGTTAAGATACACGTATAATATCTTATTTGGAACTGAGATGAGTATCTCGCTTTGTAATTTATGTGTTGCGTAAAGGATAAGCTAGCTCACATGGCCATCTCGATGTATGTTTATCGATACACCTGCTCATGTGGAATAATGTATATATTGATCGTACTCAGCGTTCGCTTTCCAAACTCATTTCTAAACATATACCAACCTGGTTCTGCAAAGGAGAGAAGAGGACACTTCACAACTCTATTTTAGAACATTTAATCGATTATGACCACCCGATAAATGCAGAAAACAACTTTAATGTCATCTACAGAGTTCATGCAAATTTCATGAAAGGTGTGCGCCTAAAACTTCTTCAAACTGCGGAAGCCATGGTAATTAATATTTTGAGACTTGAACTTTGCATTCAAAAGAAATTTGTCCAGTCACTTGAATTGCAATAGACGTAACCTATGAAAGCATTTTTACCTTCAAAACTCTTTTCGTTCATATCTTCCCACATATTACATTCTACCACCCTTTGTAATTCTGATCTCTATTTACATTCATCGTATCACATAATCTGACTTAGTATCCAAATATTATTTCCGTCTTGACAAGGCTTCTTCTCATTACCATTTCGAACATTACGTAATTCTTCCTTCCAATCGCCTTATTTATAATCAAATCCAAACTTTGTACAAAAATATTTCATGAAAAATACCTTTTCTGTTACTCAATGTGAATAGAATATTTATGTAGGTGATTGTACAGCTTGGGAATGATATCACTGAAAAGACTGACTGTTTTGTTTTATGACTTAATGGGGATTTTTAGGCTACTGTTATGTTTTTGTTCGTAAATCATGCTGGATAACCATTTTCAGCCAGAAACTTTTTGAGAAGCTTAAGTCCTTTTTCTAAGCTATCAACGCTGTAGATTCTTCGCATAGGATGGGCAAGTGACACTATCAGTGTTCTTT
Organism: Heterobilharzia americana; assembly: GCA_944470555.2. NCBI lineage: Eukaryota > Metazoa > Platyhelminthes > Trematoda > Strigeidida > Schistosomatidae > Heterobilharzia > Heterobilharzia americana. The sequence goes on from OX104129.1 coordinate 63,136,410, forward strand.
TACGACATATGGGTAACCAACTGTAGAAATTCATCAGGATTCTTGTAGAGTGACCTGCTCAGTGTTCAATGATCTCCTTTGCTGAGTTCTACATCCGAAAATTGACTATTTGATTCCTTTTCTTCTTCTTCTTCTTCTTCTCCAAGTATGGACTTAATTAAGGTATATTGATGAGTTACTAGAGGGTTGTTGTTGTTGTCTAGTTGTTTCATGTTGTCTAGTCCTAAGTGCTGACCGAATTCTACCGATCATTTTGCAATGTGGCCACTAGACCAAGTAACTCAGCATCGCGATGCACTTTGATAAATGTTAGTTGGATAGAGGCAGTCCACAAGAAACCCTCGACCTGGGTTTCATGCTTGTTGGCACTCGTCAGCATCTATCAAAATGCATCACGATGCAGAGCCACCTAGTCTGGTGGCCACATTGCAAAATGATCGGTAGAATTCGTTCAGTACTTGGGACTAGACGACATCAAGTTGGATACCCTTCATTGACTAACCAATGTATTTAATCCAGTCCTACAAGGCGTCAGTCGCTGTCCGAATAGCGCAGTGGTGACGCGGGTTCAAATCACACGCGGGATATCAGATCCACCGGGGTTGCGGATACGCCTTGCTAATGAGTCCCAACAAGCACGAAAATTAGGTTGATCACGGCTTCCTGTCGACTGCTTCCATCCAACTAAATTAAGAGGATGAACTCTTAAATACTTCCAAAAAATAATTTAAATCAGTCATCATGGTGAATGATGAAGATATCGTCGAAATACTTTTTCGTACACTAAAAACTCTTCAATTATTGGCTCTAAAGTGCTGTTTTCCAAATTGGACGTAAAACATTCTGCTAGTAACGATCCAAGAGGAGAGTCTATAGAGAACGTAGAGAACACAGAGGTAATGAAGATACCCGACCACCACCACCAACAACCAGCACCGATCACCATTAACGGGAAAAATCTAGAGGAAGTTGTCTGTCTCACCTAACTAGGAAGGCAGCATCCTCTCAATAATATAGGCAGCAGCACAGATGAGGACGTCAAAGCCAGGGTCGGAAAGACAGCAAGATAGGCCTTCCTTCATTATTCTGAAATCAGTGTGCAGATCTACTCCACTACACTCAGCATAAAGCGTGAACAACATCCGCATTTTCAACACCAACGCCAGTCAAGTCAGTGCTTCTATGTGATGGTTGAGAGACTTGGCGGCGCGTCACAGAAAGCATTTCCAACAAACTACAAATATTCATCATGAACAAATGCCTCCTACGCTCGCTCGATGCTGAAGATTAGATCAGATGGGCAGAATAATAAAAATAAGCAAGAAGGGACTCACTCTAGCTGGCAACGAACGTACCAACAACCCATCGCCCAAAAATATGCAGAAGAAGAAAGTGGAGATGGATTGTATTGGACATAAACTGAAGAAACGGTTTGGGGACATCAAGTGTCAGGTGAGACCAGGCCAGGCAAGGTCGTTAAGTGGAATGTAAAGGGGAAACGACGAGTTGGCCGTCTGAGGCGAGAAAGACATGAAAGAGATGGTGTGAGGAAGAAATGAAAGCTTGTGGGAAGTGGTGGGGCCAGGTTGAAAAGACTGCAGAGAAGAGAGTGAAGTGACGACGTGCTACTGAAGCCCTGTGTTCCAGTAGGAACCTTGGGGACAAATAATAATATCAATAACTCAAAGAGAAATTCTGAAAGCTCACCTTTTATTGAAGTTATTGTTGACAGTGTTGTCTAAAAAGTGTATGAGAACTTTTTGATCAAACTACTCAACTCTGAGAAGGCAACACAACCGAAATCATCCACCTGAGTTAGAAATATTCCCCACCATTTCAAAAACACATTACGTTTCAGAGGTAGTAATCATCACAAATTGACATCATTTGGAGAACCATTGGAAACCTGGGAGTACTACACAGGTGCTTCGTCCTAGTACGGGACTCCTCAGCAGTTATTGTTTGGCCAGCTAACTACTCGCACTTTCATAATATTAGCAAAATTAAGACCAATTGCGATAGTCTGGTATCCAATTCCACGGTTGACATGACTTGTAAACGGAACCAAAATGGATTTCAAATGTTGACTGATTTTCAGTGGATTATCAACGGATTTTAGTAGCCACTTCTCATGAGATGGAAAATTATTAAAACGAATATTACAAACTGTTTTTTTTATTAACTGAACAGGATGGAGTCGAACAGCGATAAGATTTCATGATACTATAATTCCCGCTGCTTTGTAAATGAAAATACCGATTAGATCTCTGATCAAACTGACGACCAAATGGAATTAAAAACAACTGACATTTATGTTACAGTTCAGTTGGTATCTGGCAGTGGGGTCCAGGATATGCTTTTGTCCTATTCGGGACTCATTGGCTGGATGTGCCTACATCTAAGTTAGTGATGGTGTTCCCAGAGGTGGAGCAGTTCGATCCAGTATAGCTAAGCGAAATTACAAGTAGCAACAAATAAACTGATATTTACTCATAACCTTCATTCGAATAGATCACTAACTGTTCTTAAACTCCGTCAATTTTTTCCAATGACTGAGTTGTATGGGTCCATTGCAGTGAAACAAGCTGTCGCCTAGGTAACAAAAGACGTAACTGCGATAATATGACTGGGAACTAGGCATCAAACTGCTTACAGTTAGTTTTCAAGGACAAGGCAGTGGTAACAAGACAACCAGTTCGTTCTTAGAAGAGAGTACAGGACCACAATCCTATACGACAGGCGAAAGAAAAATACCTTCCTCTAGACGAACTCATTTTCATGGCTGCACGCACATTTCATATTCTCATGTGAGCAATGTTGAGGTGAGGTGAAGAGTACTAGGCAAGACAGGTAAGTCAATTGATGAGGTAACGGATATTCATCGACTGAGATGGCTTGGACATGTACTGTGCAGACCAAGCCATCACCTACCTCGACGTGCAATATTAGTAGAAGTTCGATTAGGTTGGAAGAAGGTAGCCAGAGTAAGATGTGATACCAGTCAGTGAAGTCCCTGACGGTTTACTTGATTTATGTTGAAAGGTGTGGACTGCCTGGCTAGGTTTTCGAGACGACAGGAATCCGTGCTTGAGGACTGCTGGTGACATAGCTTAAAACTGGTCACATTCACTAACTGATATTCTTCTAAACTAGAGAATGATTTGGAATCATTTCCACCTGAACTTCTATCAGTATTAGGTGCCTAGAAGTGATTGATGAGTAGATGGGAGGTTACTGGTTGCAACCAGTAATAATCTAGAGCAAGAGTAATCAAAAGGAGGATAGGACTGTTGAAGTCATGTATGAAGTCATCGATTCCATCTAGGATAATGTAGCCATAGAAATGAGACTTTTCTTCACTGTAACTCTCGTTTATCTCCTTCCTCCTAAAGCAATTGAATTAATATCGAAAAAGATTTGTGCCTGAACACTTAACCTCGAGAAATAATCACACTAGTGGAACGATATAGAGGCGGCCTGCTTGAACCCTCGGCTACCAAATTTATCCATCGAACATTTTTCATTGAATTCTTTCCTTTCAATTTGTCTTAATAATTTAAGCATGTCCTTTGAATGCATCATATACTTTGGCACATTTTTAAACTGTTTCCAACTCTACGTTTCTCGAGTCAATAACAAAGCAGAGAAAAAATATTACGTTATATGGAAATAAACTTTTCGGTGCAAAAGAGTACATCATATTTCTATCCATCAAATGCTGCTTCGCTTGAGTTGAAGATATTTTTACCGTCTGAATCGACCACCACCACCAAAATTACACTTGCATTTCTGTTGACCGGATGCACATCCAGAACCAGCTGGCTATTTCACATTATTACCTTGAATACTGTTATTATAAACATCATTCCAATGCAATAACCGTTTCATCTGAAAGTATTGTTCTGGGAGTGAATTTGTTGAAAAATTACATGCTAAGAATTCCATGCTATGATACATATTCCAAATCAGATTTGTTTATTTGATATACAGTGCATAGTGATATAGTATTATTTACTTGATGACGACGTTTCGAGCATAAATTGTTCTACAGAAAGCCGACACATTCCAACAGGTGTCCAGACTTCAAGTCATCCCATCCAATGTCAGTCAGTGAAGGCAGGTTTAGTCAAATGTCTAAATGATAGAGCTAGGAAACTGACTAGTCAGTGCAAAGACCTAAACAAGGAACTAAAACACGTAAAAGAAGCGCTAATAGTTAATAATTATCCTCCACTGTTAATCAAGAAAATCGTACGAACACACAAGAAACGAAACAATAACAGTAACACTAGTACGAATAATTGTGAGAACACAAGTAGAAAGGAGTTCACAGCCTCCGTTGTGTTACCATATAACGAAGGTACATCTGAAATGCTATGCAGGATTCTCAACAAAGCTGGTATTATGATGGCATTAAAACCTACAAACCCAGTCAGAGATAAGCTTTGTCGGCTGATTTAAGAACCAGATAGAATTAATTAAGTGAAATAATCTAATCTGTCAAATTTCATGTAATGACAGTGAGGTGAAGTACACAGGTGAAACTAGTGTATCGGGGTCAGTTAGAATAGCGGAACATAGGAATTCAACTAAATATAGAGTGACACACTTGAATGACATCACTAATCTAGAAAGAAAAAAGACTCGGCTATTGCAATGCATACGTTAACACACACAACTACACAATAGAATGGGTCGAATAAAACCACTTTACTTCAGTTAAATATAATTAGGTAGCGATAGGTTCTTGGTTGGTTCGTTCCCAGAGCTCCTTGTTGCTTATTCTCATTATTCTGGCCATCTGATCTTCAGTAGCGAGCGTAAGCAGTTGTTGATGAATGTCTGTAGTTTATTGGAAGTGCCTTTCGTAACGCGCCAAGTCTCTCAACCATACAGAAGCACTGATTTGATTGACGTTGGTGTTGAAAATCCGGATCTTGTTCCACATGCTGAGTGCAGTAAAGCAGATCTCCACACTGGTTTCAGGCTAATGAACGCCTGTCTTGCTTTTCCGATTCTGACTTTGACATCCTCGTCTGTGCCTGTGCCGCCTGTAGTTGAAACAGTGCTGCCTGCCTAGATAGGTGAAGGAGGTTACTTCCTTTAAGTTTCTCCCGTTGACGGTGATTGGAGTTTGTTGTTGTTGGAGTTGTTGGTGCAGTATCTTCATCACTTCTGTCTTCTCCATGTTCACTTGAAGTCCCGTCTTCGCTGCCTCACCTCTTCTGTCAACTTCTTAGTTTTCACCTGTAGATCTTCAAGTTTATGTGACATCAGGCACAAGTCATCGGCGAAATCCAAGTCTTCTAGGTTCTTTTCCCCAGTGCAGCCAGCGTATCCCCCTCTTCTCACAGCTCCCCACTGTTTGCTGCACGATCCAGTCCACCACAATCAGGAATATCATGGGAGATAGTAGGCAACCTTGTTTCACTCCTGTCTTCACTTCAAAATCATCACTGAGCTTCCCATTGTGAATTACTTGGCTGGCATGTGGCGTCTTCATATAGTTGTTGAATGAGGCTGATAAAGGTTTGCGGTACTCCGTAGTATTGAAGCAGTTTCCAAATTACCTCTCTGTCGACGCTGTCAAAGACCTTCTCAAAGTCGATAAAGTTGAGGTAGAGAGCTGATTGCCATTCTATACTCTGTTCTATGACGATGCGTAGTGTAGCGTTGCAAATTGGTCTGCACATGATTTGTACTTCCTGAAGCCTGCCTGTTCCGGTCGCAGTTTTGAATCCAGTGCATCTTTAAGCCTCTCCAGGATGATCCGGTTTAATATTTTACTTGGTTTGGGTGGACAGGAGAGTGATTCCGTGCCAGTTCTTGCAAACACTGAGGTCTCCCTTCTTCGGCAGTTTGACAAGGTAACCCTTCTTCCAATCGCCAGGTACTTTCACTTCCTTCCACACCTTCTGCAATAGTGGTGTGGTATGAGCATGTCCGCTGTTGTCTCTGCATCTGTTCTCAGTGCTTCTGAGGGGATCCCATCTGGTCCTGTTGCTTTCCCGCATTTCAGTAGCTTTATGGCGTTCAGGACTTCCATTTTTGTTGGAGGATTTATGTTCACTTGTAGTTCTGTGGTTGGGTTGTCGGTGGTATTTCTGGACGAAGTGCAGGTGGTGGTGGTGGTCGATTCAAGAGCTTTTTGAAGTGGTCGGCCCATTGTTTCTCTTCTTTCGTAATCAAATTTCCTTCTTCATCTTTTATTGGCTTCGTCTGCGTTGATCTATTCCCAGATAACAACCTGGTTATTTGACAATGTTGTCGGGTTTCTGTCTCTCCTACCTGCAGCCTGTTCTGCTTCACTTGCCAGTGTGTCGTAGAAGTGTCTTTTGTCTTTCCGTGCACTCTTCTTCACTTCTTTGTCTAGTGTAGTATTTCATACATTGCACTCAGTTCCTCTTCTCGTTGCGCGTCCTTGCCTGCACTGGTTTATCTTCTGCTTCACCATCCTCCTCTCCCTGCTCTATCAGCTTCCAGGTATCCATCGAGATCCATTCCTTGTCTTCTTTCTTCTTCCTTCCTAATACGGCTGTACAGGTTTCTTTCCACATCTCTTTCAGAGACTTTCAGTGTTTTTCCACACAGGTTTCTTCAGGGATGTTCCTCGATATCTCCTATTTTGTCTTGATGGATGCCGTGAAGATCTCCTTTGTAGTTTCATCCTTCAGTTTCCGAGTGTTGTACTTGAATTGAGGTCTATCACCAGCTTCCTTGAAGGCTTTTAACTTGATTTGGAAGGCAGGTTCCCTGCACTAGGTAGTGAGTGGTGTGAACCTACATCTGCTCCTCTTCTTGACCTTGTGTTCAGTAAACTGCGTCTCCATTTTCTTGAGATTGAGATGAAGTCAATCTGATTTTTAGTGTGTCCATCTGGTGAAATCCATGTCGCTTTGTGGATATCTTTATGCTTGAACACACTGCTTTGCCTCCAATCACCAAATCATTGAATGCACAGAATTCTGCAAACAATTCTCGCTTCTCGTTCATCACCTCACATAGCGCTTCTCGACCCATGGTTAGTTCTCTTTCTGTGTTGTCCCCTCCCAGTTTGGCATTCATGTCACTCCGCCCATTAGAATTTTGATATCGCCAACTGACGTCTTGTCCAGTGTTGATTGAAGTTGTCTGTAGAATTCCTCCTCCTCCTCTTGCTCTGCATTATTTGTAGGTGCATAACATTGTATGATTGTGACCTTTCTTCCTTTTGAGTTGAATCTTGCTGTCATGATCCTGGAGGAGATTGGTTCCCACTGCATGAGAGCCTCCGATGCTCTTGAGGACATCATGATAGCCACTCCATAACTCAGTGTGCTCGTGGTTGTCGTCTGGGTGACCGGAGTAGATTATTGATTCTCCAGTTGACAGTTTGGAGAGTCCACTTCCATTCCATCTGCTTTCGCAAATCCCAAGCACTTCGATGTGATACCTTCTCATCTCCTTTGCAATCTGGGCTGCCTTGCTGGGTTCAGACAAGGTGAGGACATTCTATGTCCCCACGTTTACTTTCGCTTTCATCGAGAGAGAGGGGATACATCGGCCAATTGGCTTCCCGAAGGCTTTCACCAACCAGCGTCATTTCTCCTCTCCGATTCCAGCGAGGAATAAGTTTGTTTTTATTTTTCATATTTTGTTCGTGCTTTGAAGTTTGTTTAGCGGTTGGATTTGTTTTACGGTGTAGGGTTGCTAGCCCTATGCCCAACCTTCCCTCTTTACCCGGGCTTAGGACCGGCTATTAACCAGTGAACTAGTTAACCAGGCGAGGTTATGAACAGTAATAATTAATGCTCGAAACGTTGTCATCAAGTAAATCATACGATATTACTGTGTTTTATAAATTAAATTAAATTGCACCACAGTACCCAAATTTCATACTTATATTGATGTCATACATATCGTTTGAAATAAAGTGACTATTATTATTATTATTATTATTATTATTATTATTATTATTATTATTATTATTAACAATCCAGATTCCTTTTTTTTCTCTTTAAGAGTAACTGACAAACGAAATGAATAGGTAGGAAAATTAATCTACAATGATTGTCATTTATTTATTTATTGTTTTACTGCTAACATAATTAAACAGAAAGAAGAGAAACCAGTTTTAACCAGATAAAAGATAAAAATGAATTAAATATTCATTACATTTTTCAATAGCTATGTATACAAGTTAAACAAAAATGAAAATAGGTTATATTGTTTAAACAGGATAACATACATAATTGAGAACATAAAATATCCATCAAAACTGAAAAATAAATCATTTTTAAAAATGAAACTGAAATCATAAATCAATTTATTTACAAAATACATAATCCGTAATGAATATAACAGATTTAGATGAAACTAATTGTGAAATTTCAACTTGATTACTTATGGTAAGCAGAGTGTTCATAGAATATCATATAAATTGGTTGATATCATCCATAAATAACATAAAGAGAGTGAATATGAAAGCTTCATGAAACATACTACTTAATCATATGAGTAGTTGTAGGCTACTTGTACTGTAAGCAGTTTCTGCTACATATTTCATTCAATTGTAGGATTCCATCTCAGATTGATTCAGCTCAGAGAGTCTAGCTGAACAGTTAGTTGAATGAACTCGTGACAAGTAGAATTCAATCAATTATTTGTGAAATACATAGTCCATGATGAAAATGATGCAATTAGCTTAGTGATCTGCAGTATCCGGTGACTCAACGGTGTGAATCTATGATTTCACCATGGATCAAAGCAAAGGGTTTCAGGTCTTACGGAGATCAGCTCACTATTATGATACTGAGTCAGGATCCAGTGGTCCACAGTTTTCTACTTCTGTCAGTTTTGAAGATAGTATGACAACTATTCAGTGCCATTGGCTACTTGGTTCGCCCTACAGGTCATAACTACTTACTAGAACTTGGGGAAATCTCATCTCGAAGTATATCACTAAATAAGTACTGGACAACAAGTAAATCTAGAGGTTTGTAGAGATTTATTGATTTCAAGGTAATATTCATCAAGGACTGAAATCATTTGGAGAACTTGTAGCGTTTTCTATAAGGAGATTGGAAATCACTACTCAGTGAAAGTCTATGAGTAATAATCAGGCTTAAGTCAAGAAAAGCATAACGAATGAAAAGGTTAGATAATCATGTTATACAAGTTATGTTACATATTCAGTTGACGATCAATTGCTGACTCCTACTGAATACAAAGGTTGTTTTATCCTGTTATCTACTACTAAATCTGTGTAACTCAATAGCCTGGAATTATTACGTTCATTTAATGCCTCAAATCTAGAAAATGTCTCCAAATCAAAATGTTAATAAGCTTCAATGTCTGAAATGTTCATCACAGCGCTAGAATTCCTATTTTTCCAGTCTATCTACGTTTATAAGTATCTGCAAACTAATGGAGAATATTTGTAGCTCGGGTGAATGATCTTCATTGTATTGTGTTCTCTGAGCTGGGTTGTTTAATCTTGAAATTTTCATTGTCTTGTTAGACGACGTCATCAGCACTAACTTCAGTGTCAAGTGAGCTGTCAATATCTCTCCTTGAGTGATTTAGTGGCTTGCTCTGACGAACTGATTTGTGATTGGTTGTTTCCTTCGATTGTTGTGTCACTGATTGTATAGACTTTCCTGTTGGCTGTTCCTCTGCTTCACCTCTGACCTTTCAGTCATATTTCTTATTGGTTGATAGATTGGGTCTGTGTAGATAAATCGATTGATTGCTGACTGACCTGAATGCCAAGCTCCTAGGAATTCTCTGACATTTTTTGTGTTTCCTCTCCCCATCCAACATTTCTACTTTGTCGAAATTGAATTCACGTCCATAATTATCCACGTGCATTGAAATGAGTGATGAAATGTCGTGGCGTTTAATAGCCAATTGGTGCTCATGTAGACGAAGGCGAAGACGGCGGCCGCTTTGTCCAATGTCCGATGATAAACGACAGGAAGGTCAAAGGTCAAGCGGAGGAACAGCCAACAGGAAAGTCTATACAATCAATGACACAACAATCGAAGGAAACAACCAATCACAAATCAGTTCGTCAGAGCAAGCCACTAAATCACTCACAGAGAGATATTGACAGCTCACTTGATACTGAAGTTAGTGCTGATGATGTCGCCTAGCAAGACGATGAAAGCTTCACGAATATCTGCAAACTGGCAAATGCTATTATCGGAAACATTTGACGACTTCCAATTGACTTTCGTTGCAACAGAAGTGTTAATCTCGGTGTTAAGAATGTTCTGTCGAACAGATTTGTTTATCTGACATAGCACGCAATGTGATACATTATCAGTTATTGGATAACTACGTTTCAGGCATAAATTATTATTGCTCATAATCATATCAATGGAGTCACACAACTTTCGACACTTGATTTTTATAGTTTTGTCACCTCATATTCTTTGTTTTTATTGGTAGTAACATTTTCCATATCTCTGGTATAGGTATTGCATCATTCCTACTACACTTGTGTTGGGTGGGCGTTGACTCGATGAAGAAAGACTCAGTAATCAATCTTTCTCACTGTTTCCACCTAATTATATCCGACTTGAGTACAGCGATTTTATCCCACCCACCCTATTGTATAGTTATGTTTCAATGCATGCGCATTGCAACAGTCATTCTATATTTAGCTAAATTCCTATGTTCCGCTGTCTTAACAAATCAATTACCATGTACCACTACTACTACTACACCGCCAGACAGCACAAATCAAAATGACGCGGATGTTGAAGATTCTTCGCTCGCCCTCCTTATTGGGTTCATAGTTGTCAGTCTATGAGAAACCTACTGCTCACAGTCGCCGTATTCTTGTTTGTCAGCTTCATCTACACTCTACCCACCATGACTTCCTCATAACATTTTGATTGGCGACGTTAACCTGTCTGATTAATTTGAGTGCACCTTGAGGACAATTAATCCGGAGATCTTCCTTAAGAAGTCGCCAAAATTGTACGTTATCGTTATTTCGATGATCAGTTTCAGTTACCAAATAAATTAGAACGTTGACGGTTCGCAGAATACCAAGCGGATGGACTCTGACTATTAACATTATAGAGCACGTTTTTAAACCCTTAAAGTAATAAATTATGGTTCACCGATCAGTTGTCCTGAAGATAAGCAAACTAATTAGTCAAATTACAGCATTCAGAAATGAGAGGAATAAATTTTTGGGATTGTACTCTTGCCACATTAAAAAGACATCCATTATAAAGTGCTTTTTTTATGTTAATTCTAAAGCACAGTCGAACATTAAGTTAATTTCCGCCAGCGATGTCCACTGTCACAGTTCCTATTCAACTACGTTATAAACGTACTAATGAACGTAACCTTAGTTACACCTGACTTCACAAGGATTGACCTACTTCCTTGAGGTCATCTGATTAACTTGGAGTATGAAGACGATGACAAAATCCAGGGTCTTCTGGACGCGTTAAGTAGAAATCTACGTATGATTGGCATGCGTCTCGCACCTGTCAAATGTAAGATGATGCTCACAAACTGGTCTGAAACGACACCCAATTTTACGATAGGGAATAAACTAGTGGAATGTGTCAGCCACTTCACTTACTTGGGCAGTTGAGTTAGCACGAATAGGTTGGTTACTGACAAAATCTCAGCTCCTATACAGAAGACTCGTTCAGCATTTTCCAACTTACGTCATCTACCACACCGACTTGCGAGATGTCATACTACTTACACTGTGCTCCAAGTCGTTCTGTCCTGTCACATGGCTATCATAAATAGCCGTTAAAAGATATGAAACGGTAACAGGGTTATGATTACAAGTCTGGAGGAATCACCGTGTGAGCAGTGTTGGGACAAGACAAAAGGTACTGATATGGTTGTGAACGTTTATCCGACCGATAGCTGCTACTTTGACGTGGTGGTCGGGCTTGCATATCACAATGACCCAACGAGCTATGCTGGTAGAACGCTTGTTTTCTCGAGGTCCTACCATACCAGAAAGGTCTGTTGGATAGTGAGTGGTTAGACGAAGAGCAGTTACCGTTGTGGTGTGAACTATTACACTGTGATGGGAGTCTGAGGGAGAAGTCGCACTGCTGCTAGCTGGATGGGGTGTGACAGCAGTAAGGTGTTTCCCTTGAATGACCAGCAGTGCCATGCTGATGTTGCCTTCCCAGTGGAAGGGGGGTTAGAAAAGGTCGGCCCCAAAAATAACACTCCACCATACCCCACGGTCTGCCGGGCCGGCCATGTTGCTTCATTTGTCGTTTCCTTTCGACCATCCGGCCCCAAAAATACAAAAGTTCAAAATAATCATACTCAAAAGGCTACATGTGACAGGTCTCAAGCAGATGTCCGATGGGCTCTGTGGTCACACAAATCTCTTTCAGGTACCTTAAGAAGAAATAGCCTTCCACGGTGTGGGCAGCCGGGAAGTATCAACCACCCTCACAACTCTGTCAGCACTAAAGCTTCCTTAGACTGCTATCCACCTCCTCCACCATTACCTTCTAATCCTCCCTCACGTCTCTCAACTAATGATGCTACACTATCTTCAATTTCTTCTAGCTCTGCAGCCTTCGACAACCATCTGAGTCCACAAAACAGCATCCTCGGTCTCCCTAAACCACGCTCCAAATTACATATTGGGGCTTTCAATGTCCGTACCCTCAATCAAATTGGTCAACAAGCTTCGTTGGCAAAGAGTCTAGCAACTCGAAGCATGGATGTGTCCTGTGTTTGTGAGACACGCATACAAGACCCAAGTGTGGTTATTCATCTGACCTCCCTCCGTCAATCTGGTGAGTCCGCGAAATTAACCCTTCAAGTTTCTGGAAATTCGATGGCTGAAGACCGTAGCCGACTCCTAAAGAGTGGCTGGCTAAAAAGAGCCAGTGGATATCAGCAGCTTCTTCCTAACTAATGGATGCACGTGAACGCATCCCTGCAGGCCCAAGTACAATGAAGAGTGGGCACAGCTCAAAATTAGACTGATGAAAAGTCTGCGAAACGACTGCAAACAGGGGTGGGCAGCGAAGGCTAAATAGATGGAAAAGACGGCGGCTATTGGTAACAGTAGACAGCTATTGAGACTTATTAAGGAGACTGCGAGGAAAAAGGTGAAGTGTGGATAGTGAGAACATAGTGGAGAAGGACGGATCTCCTATTCAATCGCAGAGGAGACGACTGGAATGATGGGCAGAACACTTCGAGGAACAATTTAACTGGCCTCCATCCACCATTACGTTGCCCACTATCTAGTCGGATCCAGAATAGAACATTGAGATTGGCCCCCCCACACTAGCAGAAGTCGAGAAAGCGGTAGGCAACCTGAAACCAAGAGGGAAAACAGGACCAGACGAACTAACTCCTCAACTATATAAGGATGGTGGTAAGGTGCTCTTAGTCAGGTTAACGAAAGTGTTAACCAGTATATGGGAATCAAATACTATCCCCTCTGACTGGTCTAGATCACTAACTATCCAGATGTTCAGGACAGGTGAGAAGTTCTCTTGCGGTAACCACAGAGGAATCAGCCTGACGAACATAGTGTCCAAGATCCTAGGTACGAAAATTCTTCAACGCCTGAGTGGAGCGCGGGAACAACGAGCCCGAGAAAACCAGGCCAGCTCTAGATACAACCACAAGTGCAGAAGCTAAATATTCACAATGCGCCAGATTCTGGAAACCAGGCATGCCCATCAACGGCTGCATTTCTCGAACTGAAGCCGGCATTCGACTTCGTTCATAGACAAGTCTTATGGCAATGTCTATCACTGAAAGGCTTGCCGACTAAGTACATCACTTCATTGAAGGCCCTTTACTCAAAAACTTGTGCACATGTCACAGCATATCGTAAAATGTCTAGGGGGTGGTGCTCATCGAGTCCTGTCCATCAAGAGCACCCACACTCTCCATTCTTATTCAATTTTATCATACATATCCTTATACAGGTCTCACTCTCATCACCTCACTGATTACATACAGGCTCATCTAATCACAGGGGAACTTTCAGTTGACCTAAAATACACACACAACATAGTGCTGTCACGTGAAAACTCTGACATGATGCACAGTCTTCTGAACACTTTCACTGACAATTCGAGAATGTTTGGGATGCGTCTATCATCACACAAATGCAAAGTGTTACTACACGATTGGTCTCCAATGCTTCCCCACCACGGATAACAACACACACTGTAGTGCTCATGTGTGATAACCACTTCACTTACATGACAAGTAGGATCAGACCCACTTCGCTAGATGGCTGGCCGGCTCAGTAGACGATCAAATCTATGCACACATACAAAAGGCTCGACTGCCTGTCACAAACTTACACCAACTATCGCGTCGCCGTGATATCCGATTCTCTATTAAGGTCTATTACTGTACTGCACAGCAAACCACTCTCTTCTACTCTATGGCTGTCAAACATGGTCATTCAACGTGGAAGAAATGAGAAGGCTGGCTTCAGGTGTTTGACCACCATCCCCTTCGTAGTATAGACCATATTCCATGGTGTCACCACCTACCTGAGTAACGTACAAGTCAGGTATGGAGTTTTAGGGAGAAGAGGTAAATCAGTTGACACGGTTGTGGACCTTCATCCACCAAGATGGTTGCGACACGTATTACGTATGCCTACTCATCGATTGCTTCGTCACACAATGTTGGTCGAAGTAGGTTCAGACTGGAAGAAGGCCGTGGTCGCCAGACTAAAACATGGCATCAATGTATGAAGTGTTTGACTGTTAGTTTGAGCCATGTGGGGCGATGCACACTGCTCCAATGTCCCATGCTAGGGGAGTTAGATTAGGTTGAATGAAGGTTCAAGTTGACCAGACGTAGCACCACTCGATGAAGTCTCTTATTGTTGGTCTGAGTCATGTGGGGAGTGGATTGGCAGTAAAATGCAAATCTGTCCAGTAGGCATGTACACATCCTTGAGCTTTACACAATGATGAACAATTCGAACAAATGATGAAATCACTTCAACTCCACATTCATCTATTTATCTTCCTTACTGTAAATTGAAGTGATCAAAAAAAGAAAAAAGACGTAACCAAAATTGATACCAAACTGTCTGTTTACAAACAAAAACAAGAAGATAGGTAGATAAACAAAAAATTTTATAAAGAAAATCACAATAATTTAAGTCATCGGTCGGCTTTAAGTCAACATTTTCATCTGTGAATGTATATCTGCATAAATATGTACTCACAGTGAAAAATAACTGATCTCACATCAAAATAATAAACTCCTCTTACATAATTAATCATCTACTTTTATATATGCATATCAGTGTGATTAAAAACCTCATAGGATATTGGCATAGTAACATACAAACATACACCTGATTTTCTTATTCATTATAACTAACGTGAACGTGCAATCTCAGTGAAATAATTCTGTAAATCTGTTATTGTGAACTCTAAACTGATACCAGTCTCAGGATAGCATTGTTGAATTAAACTGCTGAATCTTAGACATTGAGTCATAAATTCTGTTTGTATTGATCTCCATACAACCTAGATATATATGGAAGAGATAGGAAATGTGTACATGACATATAACTGAAATATGATACATCATTTGAGATGAAAGGGGGGGGGGACAAAATGCAAACTATACAAAAGAATTATGTGCGTTCCGATATGTAGTACTAAAAACAAAAGAGTATCGTTTAAAGATAATAAAGATTACTAGATAGCAAAGCTATGACATCCAGTAACACGCCTTAAAAAAAACATGAAGAATTAAAATTTTGCACAGAACAATAAGTGCATTACGTAATTATTGACATTTTCAGCAAATAAATAGAAACAATAACGAGACTGTATAATTATCATTTTGATTATCTGAGATGGCCATGATTTGGCAGACTAGTACTGATACTGATTGATGATTAAAGGTGAAATGAAAAGTTGAACCACGACCGGATTCGAACCAGCCACCACCGGGTTTCTGGCCCAATGCTCTATCAACTAAGCTTCAATCACTATCCAGTATAAATACTAGTCTGCCAAATCACAGCTGCTATCTCAGATAGCCAAAATGGTAATCAATATGATGCTACCCCCTCTCTAATTCAGTTAGCTTTGGATGGGGATAAGAAGTTCTGACTGGTGGGCAGCCAGTCTGAATACGATTAAGCAGTAGTAACGTGTCACAAATTCACATAGTAGTAGGGAAACATTCTTGGTGATTGAAGTGAAATAAAAATCGGATCAGCAGTAGGACCTTGTAGCTCAGTTGGTAGATCATTGGGCTGAAAACACGGTGACCGCCTAGTTCGAATCTGGCCGCGGTCTAAATTTTCTTTTCACATTCAATCATCACTCAACATGAACAATTGCCCAGTTGATTGTTATGTAATCGAAAATTGAATAATAGCGGATCAACTCAATTTGACAGATACATGAAAAGGTATCAAGAGTAGAAACAGCACAGTAGTGCGACAATTCAAGTTGCCACACTTCACTGTAGTATAAAAAGAACAGGTGGATACAAAAGGGGTGATTTCACAGCAGACATAGTTGTGTGAGAGAATAAACAATTTGAAGATAACGGTCAGTGGAAATACTCCAGCTTTATAAGATTTCAATGAGTGAATATATATGTGTCATTGCGACCGATTCTCAAGCATGTCACCAAGAGTTGTCAACCACTGATTCCTATCGTATCAGGGAACCTATCTACATACTTTACATGCCTCCCTTGACCGTTTAGACCAAGAGTCATGGGTTTCGTTGACTGGTCCCAGGCGTTCGTGTGTGACCATCCTGAAATCTCTGCTAACTTAATCCGAGTTCCGCCACCAGCATGGCATATAGAGGAAGGCAGTAGATCGGAATGCGCAGTATATGTCCAAGACATCAAACTCAATTAATGAAGATTCACAACCTCATCAATCGACTTGTCTATCTTGCCTAGTACCCATCACCTAAACTCAACATTCTTCACACGGTAGTTCCACCATACGTGAGTAATGCTATGAAGACACCTGTGATCAAACTCTGTAACCGTTTCATGTTTTCTGCTTCTAACGGCTTTATCACCCAGCTGTATAACAGGAAAGATCGAAATCAACTCAACAAATCAATGCACATTCATGCAGTAGGAGGCAATAAACCACGTTCAAGGACTAATAATGCTACTTGATCGCATAAACCTCAGTAAGCAGAGCAGGATTTGAACTCGTGATCAATGAGCCACACCTCCACAGTAAGAAATTAGACCGTGATAATGAATAAAACGTTACTGAAAATAAACTTAGGTATTACTATTTATTGATATACTTCTTATTCTCCGTTGTTTTGTTGGATCGAATTGTTCGACCTCTATTGGCAAATGGGCTCCTATGCGGATACCTTGATATTGCCTTGATTATTAATTATGATAAATTTATCATTAACATTCAGGCAATATCAATGTATCCACATAGGAGCCCATATGTCAATAGAGGTCGAACAATTCGATCCAACAAAACAACGGGGAATAACAAGTATATCAATAAATAGTAATAACTACTACCCGTTGTACAAGAAGTGTTTATCGTTCCTCCGAGGCATAGTGGATAACGCCTTGGCGTTTGAAGCGATAGGTACGAGGTTCGAGTCCCGGTGGGAACAACATTACTCGCTGAGGTGTAGGCACATCCGGCTGGTGAGTCTCAAGTAGGACGAAACGCGTGTCCTGGATTCTTCTGCTAGTCACAATCAACCAGTTTATCATAAACTTAGGTAGTTGAAATACCTGCGCCAGGTGCGAAAATGATGCACATGTGACTCATTTGTTAAAGAATATTCAATTGGACTTTTCAAGGTTCAGTCAACTTCAACTTCAGCTACTCATCATCGTATTCATTTCATGTAATTCGAAATCTTAGATTTTTATCCAGCGATCCAGTGATTTTGGCTGTAGTCAATAACAGATTAACAAACAGGAGTAACATTTGAGCAGTGGCACGAAATGACGATTCGCAAATTTGCAGACGGTAACATGTTACAATCGACGATTGGTTCCAGTTGAGATGGTGACTCAGTGACTATGTGGACTATGCTATGAAGCATATTTATTATGTGGAAGATAATGATACTACCTGGCTGATTCAATCTTGCTAGGCTGTTCAAGGGTTCGAACCCATGACTTGTCAGTTTGAACGAATGACAATATAACTTTTCTCTGTTCTTTTTGCCAGTTCATATACTACATTTACACATGCAACAGTCTTGAAATTCCTTTTGCATACCATAACCTGTAATCGTATTGGAAACTGTAAGAACTTTGTCATGAAACAGTATACCTACAACTAATCGATACTCATTCATATAAGCAACTTCCAGTGGAATTTAGGACGCATGTTTTGTCCTAGTTGGGACTCGTCAGCTGGATGTACGTACACTTCAATGAATGATGTTGTTGCCATAGAAATTCCAAGCACCGAAGCGTTTTTCGAAGGTGTACAGCAACAGAGAACTACAAGTATCAAAGAATAATTGATACTCATTTCAGAATTGAACTTGATGCATCTCTATAGTAGTGTCGCAAGAGACGCACCGCTTGAAAACAAAGTTGTAATTACACGTTGCCTTCAATATAACAAAATGTATGCGGAAAAAAGAGGAGTTTTCTCAAATCCAACGCCGTTTATTGGCCAAAAGTGTTCTTAGAGAAATAAGTAACTTATCGGCTTGTGTGACTACTTTTCAGCATCCATTAAAAACCTTCAACAATAATCCAATAAATAACTTGATACGTTGAACACACACACACACACATTCAAACATATTCATATACAAAGCATCAATTCAATTAAGGACTGTTCAGAAAGCATCGATAGCTGTAGTGAATTAAACCGACAGACTGTATGTCATGAACTCATAGGATATATTGAAACAACAAAGATTAAACTGTCTATTTTATATATACCTGAATCACAGAAGAGAAAGAAGGAGAGACTCAACATAAATCTAGTAATTAAATCGATACCTGACTGAAAGGTTAACAAGTGTGCCGCTTACCAAGACTGTCTGTTATATATGTGACTATATTGATGCACATAATTTAGGGGTAGGACTGTCAACTAGCTGCTTGAAACAGCTTTTGTTGAGGTGGACATTTAATGTCCAATTTAGTTTCAATAATGAAATTTATAGACAGAAAGATGAAGTTGAGATGAGGTCATCATTAGAATCATTGTTAGCAGACTTTTTCATGTCAAAACTAAAGAATACTCAACCTTGTCAAACTATTAATCACTTTAACTCTTATAGAAGATATATGGACGACATGTTTGTTGTCTGTGACAAAGATGTTCGTTTAGACAATGTTCTTCGCTCGTTCAATGACTGTTTATCATAGATAAGGAATCAGAATCAATGATTCCTTTCCTTGATGTGCTTCTTTTAACCAGATGTAAAAATAAATTCCTCAAAAGACCCCATCTACAGAAAAGTAACGTGGAACGGACAGCTAACTAGTTTTTATAGTTGGGTGCCTATCAACAGAAAAAGAAATCTTATTCACTCTCTCTCTCTCTCTGCTATCGAATAACAAATATATATAGCGAAGATTGTATTAATGAAGAGCTATCGTTTTTAAAAAGCACACTTGTCGAAAACGGTTGACCATGGCGTTTTATTGATAAAAATAAGCGAGAAAGAAATGCCAAACCGGTCATTCAATTAGTCTCATGAGTATAGAATTTAAAGGTACTGAAAAGTCGTCTATGCAAGTTAATCAATAGAAATTTCTTGGAAGTAAGACTTCAATTGATTTTTACCAGCCGTAAAATATTCTCCGTTTGTGAAGAAAGATAACCTTTCTCATTTGACCGCCTCTTTGTGCATCTACCAATTCACCTGCTCTTGTGGAGTAAAGTACATCGTCTGTAGCCAAAGAATGCTCTCCACACATATACGAGAACATGTTCCAGCTTGGCTTTATGAAGGTGAAAGAAAGTTTGTTAAATTTCGATTCTAGAACATCTGATTGATTTCCATCACTCAACAAACCCAGATAATGACTTTAAAATTGTTTATCAAATTCGCCTAAACCTCCCACGTTTTCTTCGTTTTCAATTCCTTGAAACAGTGGAGGCCTTAGCTATTCATAAACTAAAACCTAATCTGTGTGTAGAAAAGAAGTATGTACAGTCCCTGTTCTTATCGTGGCCACGACATTTTCCCACCCTCCGGCTTGAAAATAAATTCGTTGAAAAGACTCTCTTCGTGGCATATTTTGTTCTTGAAAGGTTATAGTCCAAACCTTAGAAATATCAATACGCATGAAATGGTTATGGACGATACTTTTGTCTTAATTAATCGATTCGAGATCTAGTAAAGCTGGGGCTCATTGTGTAAGGCAGTGTAATTATAACTAGTGCATCTCGAGGATGATTGAGGTTTCAATGCAATGCTCAGGTGAGACGAAGAGTATTAAGCAAGATAGGGAAGATGATTGATTGATTGAAACTTCATCGCCTGAGATGGCTTGGACATGTACTGCGCATGCCAAGTCATCGTGTACCTCGGCGTCACATGCTGGTGTAAGAAGTTGGATTAGGTTGGAAGAGGATTCAAGATGGTCAGACCAAGACGTGGAAGCAGTCGATGAAGTCTCTTACTATTGTCCTAAGCTGTGTAGAATCAGTGGTTGAGGAATGTTAGTGACTTGAATGTAAACCAGTCGCAACACCATACATGTATTCACCCCTTGACGTCTCCTAAAGCGTGAATACTCGCACTAACCTTTACCTTCAGACTGAGTATACTCTCACACTAAATAATCACTTCTTTTTCTATCCACGTGTTTTCTGTTCACTATTGTAAAGTGTGGCAAATAGAGCCGATGCAGCTGTTTTAGGGCCCATTCTACTTTCCAGGTAAGTAACTTGATCAACACACTCCAACACTACACTCTCTTGCTAGCCACAGTGAGGAACCGATGGAGACCAATCGTGGAGCAACAATTTGCATTTGTGTGATGAGAAACGCACCCCAAGCATTCTCAAATCGTCACTCAGTGTCCAAAAGACTATGCATCTTGTCAGCATTTTCAAGATGCAGAGTCTTCTGAACACTTTGCATGAAAACTCGATCACCTTTCTGAAAGGTATATCTTCTCCACTCGATACCAGTTGTCAGGCACCACTTTGCTGTATGGTCTAATGAATATTTAACATCTGAGAAGGATCATGACACTCACTGGTGCCTATTCATCATCTCCGTCTATGCGTCCAACCACTGCAGTTTCAATGATGCAAAAGATGAATTCGATCAAAACCCAGTCATTTTTTTACATAAAGCGAAACTTTCACATCTAATCATAATGAAAGGTGACTTTAACGCTACAGCGGAGAGAGCTGACGTGATCGGAAAGGCATCTGGGAGGCATTTACGGAATCCATGTCAACGAACCGAGAAGGTTGATCGTCTCTTGCAATTTTGTTCTTACCATCACTTGTTTCTCGTCAGCACTAACTTTAGGCATAAGGAGAGACACTTTCTCATATGGAGTCAGCTGAAATCAAGCCAACAATCGATACAAATAAGTCATATTGCTATAAGTCATCGTTGGAGAGGATTGTTGGAGGATTGGCACTTTCTCTGGAACACCTTCCTGAAGTGCAATAACCCCGATAGTGGTGGCTTGTGTATGTCCGGATTTTACTGATCACATGTGCATGCTTGATTGAAAGACGAGAATATCAGGCATGTATTTAAGAAGGAGGGAACTTGATGTGATATTAAGTCTGCTGTAGAAACAGCGATAAAAACAGTTGGTAACCTACATTAAAGTATTTACAGTCCACTAGGTTTCGGAACACAGACACGCCCATCAACGGCTGACAACAGCTGCATTTCTCGAACTGAAGCCGGCATTCGACTTCGTTCATAGACAAGTCTTATGGCAATGTCTATCACTGAAAGGCTTGCCGACTAAGTACATCACTTCATTGAAGGCCCTTTACTCAAAAACTTGTGCGCATGTCACAGCACATCATAAGATGTCTAGGGAGTGGTGCTCATCGAGTCCTGTCCATCAAGGGTACCCACACTCTCCATTCTTATTCAATTTTATCATGCATATCCTTATACGGGTCTCACTCTCATCACCTCACTGATTACATACAGGCTCATCTAATCACAGGGGAACTTTCAGTTGACCTAAAATATACACACAACATAGTGCTGTCACGTGAAAACTCTGACATGATGCACAGTCTTCTGAGCACTTTCACTGACAATTCGAGAATGTTTGGGATGCGTCTATCATCACACAAATGCAAACAACAACACACACTGTAGTGCTCATGTGTGATGACTACTTCACTTACATGACAAGTAGGATCAGACCCACTTCGCTAGATGGCTGGCCGGCTCAGTAGACGATCAAATCTATGCACACATACAAAAGGCTCGACTGCCTGTCACAAACTTACACCAACTATCGCGTCGCCGTGATATCCGATTCTCTATTAAGGTCTATTACTGTACTGCACAGCAAACCACTCTCTTCTACTCTATGGCTGTCAAACATGGTCATTCAACGTGGAAGAAATGAGAAGGCTGGCTTCAGGTGTTTGACCACCATCCCCTTCGTAGTATAGACCATATTCCATGGTGTCACCACCTACCTGAGTAGCGCACAAGTCAGGTATGGAGTTTTAGGGAGAAGAGGTAAATCAGTTGACACGGTTGTGGACCTTCATCCACTAAGATGGTTGCGACACGTATTACGTATGCCTACTCATCGATTGCTTCGTCACACAATGTTGGTCGAAGTAGGTTCAGACTGGAAGAAGGCCGTGGTCGCCAGACTAAAACATGGCATCAATGTATGAAGTGTTTGACTGTTAGTTTGAGCCATGCGGGGCGATGCACACTGGGTGGTTACGGTCCACGGGACGAGAGAAACCAGTGGTTGGAGAGTGACTCTAGGTGATGTATACGGCTGAGAACCGGTGTCAGTGGCTTAGATGTATACACACATTATCCTCATCTTATGACTACAACGAATTTCACGATTTTCTCGTCCTTCTCTTCTCGCTTTTAGTACTTTATGCTTCTTTTGTGTGAATTTTCTTTTCTTCATCTTCCAATTGACTGCCTTTTTCTTGATGTAATGATATGAGCTGTGCAACTCGGACCATTACGCAGTTGGTCCTATGCAGACGGATGATGTCGGACGTTCTACGCTGATTTTGTCTATGAGTAAGTCAACGTGTCACGGAGTCAAACAGCACTCCTTACCGAAGTATGGGTAACCAGATAGTAGTGCAAAAACGATGAATGTGGATCACTGTTTACTACACGATTGTGCACAATGTGCTTGAGTTCAACTACAGGACTCCTCTCAACTAGTAAACAAGGCATTGAGGTGTAAAGTTGGTTTGCGCGGTGGTGATATAGAAGAAATTCATCAAAAATTACAGGATGATACGAGCCATAATCAGCGTGTAAGGACAAAATAAGAGATTCTTGCAATTTTCTCATACCTTCAGTTACTAATGTCATTTTTAACAAAGATAATTCTCCTAGCAGACGTGCAAACAAATGAATAAACAATTCTTAAAGATATTACTCGCCTTCGTTGCGAGAATACTTAATACTGTACATGTACCGTCATGAATAATACAGCAAAGCCATAGAAAGCTCACACGTACCACGATAAACACATAAAAAGACAACGCCATTGCGATGCTGTTCCCATCAAGAATAGAACTCAGGATGTCTCGCTTCAAACACGAGAGCGTTATCCACTAGATAACTGACCCACGATGGCTACTTCTTTCCCAACGGGGATAATATGGCTCTTATTGGTGGTATAGTCTGTAAGTCTTTATCATTAATTCAATTGAATTGATCAACCACTATTGACCCATGAGCTCCTGTGTGGAGGTGTCGATACTGTCGACATCTTCAGTTTCCATATTTGCGATGGTTAGTGACTATCAGTGGAATCCAGAACACGCATCTCATCTATCGCTAATATCAAAAGTGAAAACATGGCCAGTATCGAGGAATGTACACACATGAGCCTATACGACAATATTCATCGACCAATTCGATACAATCATCATATATCATTCTTATATATTATACAAATGGCCATCATTGTCAGTTTACTTCAAGTCATTATATTTCGATCGTAGATGTTAGCATACCTCGCTTTTTATAGTTCGAACACTTATTCATTCAATTTGCTTGGACATCGTCTCTGATTTCTTATCGCCTAGAACGATCATCATAGTCCTGTATGATTATTTCGTGTGTTCTATTATTCGTAGTATTGTTGTTTTCTCGATGTACTTCGCAGTCTAATGTGTCACCTTTATCGGTTGATGAGGTTGTGGAGTTTATTATTTCTTTCACGTTATAGGTTGTACGTCCTGTTGTTGATTGGAACGAATTGATCGATGAATATTGTCGTATAGGCTCATGTGTGTACATTCCTCGATACTGGCCATGTTTTCACTTTTGATATTAGCGATAGATGAGATGCGTGTTCTGGATTCCACTGATAGTCACTAACCATCGCAAATATGGAAACTGAAGATGTCGACAGTATCGACACCTCCACACAGGAGCTCATGGGTCAATAGTGGTTGATCAATTCAATTGAATTAATGATAAAGACTTACAGACTATACCACCAATAAGAGCCATATTATCCCCGTTGGGAAAGAAGTAGCCATCGTGGGTCAGTTATCTAGTGGATAACGCTCTCGTGTTTGAAACCATCCACATTGAGTTTTATTCCTAGTGGGAATAACATCTCTTACTGGGAGGCAGGTACATCCAGATGACGAATCCCAAATAAAACGAAACGCTGTTCCTGACATTATTTATATTCTTGTTTGCATATCTACATGTGTATTGGTGTGTGTATGTGTGTGAAAGATGTATTCAGTGTTAATTTCACTACTGATCTGTATGAAGTTACTTGTACTCGACACTCGTACAGAAAATTTTAAGTCTAGGATGAATGTGGTGATTAAAGCATATGAAATCCGGTTGATTCATCTTGAAATGTTTAAATTCACTGATGTTTTGTAAGCAATGAAAAGACGAATATCAACCGAAAAGAGAAAAAAACGTGTAAAGCTAATCACCTGCGAAGAAAAATGTTTATGTTTATCAAAAATACCTACAGGGAATAAATTCTCCTCATCAGATAAATGCTTTTCAACTTTTTTGCATAAACTCTCTAGACCACGTTTCACCTGCAACGGCAAAAGAGGTGCAAAATGAGATAGTTAATATAATGCAGAAACATATAGATGACTCGTTATGAAAAAGTAATGACATACATACACATACACAATAGATGCTAAGACAGGGATATAAATATTGTAAGATGTTGTATAAGTGAACAACGACTTCAGGTGTCATATTTTACATCATCAGCAGAAGTTAACATTAAAAAATACACCTGAATCCCTGTAGAATGCATTCAGTAACCATATTCACCTTTGTACAGAAGTCAGTGTTCCTGTATGGTTCAGAGACTTGGCGCGTTACGAAAAGCATTTCCAACAAACTACAGACATTCGTCAACAACTGCTTACGCTCGCTACTGAAGATCAGATGGCCAGAAAGAATAAGCGACAAGGAAGTCTAGGAACGAACCAACCAAGAACCTATCGCTTAACAAATATGCAGAAGGAAGTGGAGATGGATTGGGCATAAACTGAGAAGGCCGACTGGGGACATCACGCGTTAGGCCAGGTCGTCGAGTGGAACCCCGATGGGAAGCGACGAGTTGGGCGTCCGAGTTGAAGGTGACATGGAGGAGATCGTGCGGGGAGGAAATGAGAGCTTGTGGGCTGTCGTGGAGCCAGGTTCAAAAGACTTCAGAGAACAGAGCGCATTGAAGACATGCTACTGAAGCGGTATGTTCTATTAGGAACGCAAGGGACAAATAATATAATAATAATAATAGAAGTCAGCGAATCATATTTATTATGTGATGGCTAGTAATATCGACCAAAATGCTTGAAATTAAAGAGACTAAGCGATGCACAAATTCAGAATTGATTATCTAAACCAGTAAGCCATTATGCACTTCAGGAACTTCAACTAGACAGTGTATACTTCTAAAAGTTATTGTAAATGCGTAATACATGGTCCAGCCATCTCAATCGATAAGAGTTTAAACAAATAAGCGTGATAGTTCTTCACTGGAACAAACCGTCATCAACTAACTTTAGTTACATCTCTACACACAATGATGAAGACAACAGATTTTATATCATTACTGTTTTGTTAGACGGAAACAAGTTTGAGTGAAAAGATCTGGCTGTCATATGACATTGCCATACAATCCTAGAAACAGAAAAGCTATCCAGTGTGTTGAACTGTATACCGGTTCATTGAAGTCAGTTAGTCAGATTTAGGTAATATGAACTAGTTCAGCTCTATGGGCTGATGAAGAGTTCGACCCCGGAAAAATGAAACAGCTGTCTGGTATTCAGATCACTCTGAACTGACAGGCGAAATCTACAAATCAACTTAGTTGGTTTCCAACTACCCAAGTTGTTCAGCAGTATACTAGGCCGATTATATCATAACATAGTATGTTTAATAATAACCTAGTAAACTGATTGATTCGACTCTTCTCACCATCAAGTTTCGTTTTGTAACTATGAATTTTAATCTCTGTGCAATTTTTTTTGTACGAATAAAATACACAAGCAAGCACGCGAAAATTGTACACGGATTGAAGAAGGAAACTTTTATCTTCGACTAAATTTCGGACACAACTTCACATTATTGGCTAATCATGCGTTCTTAGCGAACATACACATGCTTAATGATAATGATGGTGGTGGCGGTGGGGGTAATGTGAAAAATCACTACTATAGGGAGGAATTATTAATAAATAAATAAATAAGTAATTACTAATAACTGAATGAGTGCTACCTAGACTGCAGAAGTTAGCTAATAATTACAAAAAAACTAATAGCAACAAGAATAAATAAATAAATAAAAAGGTAGAATAAACAGAAAACTGTATAATTAAAAAAAATTGTAGTTGCTTGCTTATCATTAACACTTATAAGGTTAATTGAACCCCAGGAAAATGTGATTACGAACAAAATAAATCGACTGTTTACCTTGAAGATCACACACACACACACACACAGATAATAAAGTAGATAAGTTGCCAGCAATAGATTGATTATTTGGCGCCAATGAAAGCCTAAGTAACTCAATGTTCACAAGAATAAACCATTTATATGTCAATTATTCGGATTGAAAATTGAATCGAAATGCACTCAGTAATCTTGTACATATTCATACAGTAAGCAATGAGTCAAACCTATTGTATGAGAGTTAGTGATACTACTATCTGGTTGCACAAACCTCTGAAAAATCTGAAATCTCTTTAAACCAATTAGCTACAGCTCTGATTGCAAATAAACATTTAAGGCATGCGGTAATGGCGGGGGAAATATACTTCAAGGATTCATTTGTACTTTGAATACAGTTTATGTGATCAGCTGATTTCATTAGAAGGTTGTACAGTTGATACTTTTTTGTTATCTTGAAACTCTTCGTCTTCTTGATTGAAAGATTCGAGGAATACTGTGTCTTTATCCAAGAGAGAATATAGAGGTAGTCCACAGCGGTAGTTTATCCTTTACACACCCACGAATCAATTATTGACAGGAGAAAATAGTCCGAAACATGGTTGGAATGGTAGTCTTCTTCACTACTTGGCACAGTCTATTCTTCAGTATCTCTGACAATGTATATCCCCTTGAATTCTATATTCATAAATAGTGTCCTCTTGGAAAAGTTTACGCCTCACATTCCTCTCAAGAAATCTTGAGGGAGAATCATTTTCCATGAACATTCTTCGAAGTACTTCCAGCTCCTCATTTACTGCATCATCCCTACAAATTATTCTACTTCATGTGCATAGCGAATGGATTCGATTTCTTTTCTTGACTAGTGGAACTCTGCTTTGATCACTCTAGATTTGTTTTCTGTAAATCGATCTCCTCAGGGAACCATGATGTCTTCTTCTCAATAGAACGTCTGGGAAGTGGAATTCTGAATAATTTTCAGTTTCCATAGTAAATATCATTGACTAATGACATTCATTGAACTTTCATAGTATTCATTCAAAGTTACTAACCTTCTCACAGATAAAAAATTGTCATCCATGTACTGTTTTCCAGAATGACGATGAAACAATCAGCCAGAGTCCACCAATAGTTAACCCATTGCTACGACATACGTTTGTCGATAAAGTTAATTATAAAATCTGAATTGTATGTTAAAGGTACATTGCAAGAGCAATTCCTTCAGAAAAAATTTAGTAATCGCAATTCCAGGCTTGTTGATCTCAAAATAATCATATTGAAAACATACTTTATCTAAAGAATATGACGCATAAAAGCTATATATTTGAAACAATATCATCATATATTTACTTGTCAAGGCGGAAATAGAAGACATGCTGAAGCATCAGTCATACTCGAACCAAAACCCCTTTGTGTGTTTAGAAACAGTTTGTTCTTACGCTAAAATACCTCGGTAATAATCGTCTTACCTTATCACAAAGGTTGGTCTCAAAACTTACTATTCTCTCTTGATTACCTTTCGAAAGTGGCTTTAGAAATAACTAGAGTCCCCTAACCTGAGTAACGCTGAAAACAGATATCCGAGTTCCTTAATCATGCAACAAATTATTGGAACGGAGCATAAAATGAATGCAGTGAAGTCACTTGAACCCATTTATGAACTTAAAGGTTTGTTAAGACAGCCATTGAAATGAAGTCGATCTGGTTTTTAGTGTGTCCATCTGGTAAAATCCATGTTGCTTTGTGAATATCCTTGTGCTTGAACACAGTACCCTCCAATCACCAGATCGTTGAATGCACAGAATTCTACAAGCAGTTCTCCGTTCTCATTCATTTCACCGAGCGCTTCTCGACCTATGATGAGTTCTCTTCGTATGTTGTGCGCTCCGAGTTTGACATTCATGTTGCCCATTACAATTTTGATGTCACCAACTGGGGTTTTGTCCAGTACTGATTGCAGTTGTCTGTAGAATTCCTCCTTCATCTCTTCATCTACATTATTTGTAGGTGCACAGTGTAGCATTGTATGATAGTGACTTTCCTTCCTTTTGACTTGACTCTTGCTGTTATGATCCTGATCCTGCAGGAGGAGATTGGTTCCCACTGTATAAGAAAGAGCCTTCGATGCTGCTCTTCGAGACATCATGCTAGCCACTCCGAAACTCAGTGTGCTAATGGTTGTCGTCTGTGTGACAATATCGGAGTAGATTATTGATTCTCCAGTTGAAAGTTTGGAGAGTCCACTCCCATTCGATCTGCTGATTCCTCACAGATTCCAAACACTTCAGTGCCATACCTCCTCATTTCTTTAGCAATCTGGGCAGCCTTAGTAGGTTCATACATTGTGCAGACATTCCATATCCCCATGTTGACATTCGCTTTCATCGAGAGAGTAGAAGGAACACCGGCTAACTGGCTTCCCGAAGGCCTTCATCGACTGGCGTCATTTCGTCTCCCCAATTCCAGCGAGGAATAAGTTTGTTTTTATTTTTTATATTTTCTTTGTGCTTTGAAGTTTCTGTAGCAGTTGGATTAGTTTCACGGGGTAGGGTGGCTGGCCCTTCGACCAACCTTCTCTCTTTATTCAGGCTTAGGACCGGCTAGTTACTAGTGAACTGGTTAGCCAGGAGAGGTTCATTAGGAGGCTTAAGTCACCTCTATGTGTCCAACAAAAATTTATCATCACATTGCACCTATCTTAGTGAATTCATCTTGTAACATACGGTTGTTGAACTAATAATGTTCTTTTTCGCCTTTATCGGTCTTCATTCTTATTTTCCCCTTCAATATAGTCTTCTTACTTGGCCGATCTTCATTTCCCTACTCCTTATTGTTATTATTAGAACACAAACATGGTATAGCAAGGGCACCAAAAAATATGCAACACAAAATAACAACTATGTGAAGGCGTAAACGATGGGAAATAGATAAAAATAAAACACGATAAAAATTGTAAGATTGGAAGGGCAGTCCAGTATGGTACATTCAAAAAACGAAACAATCAGTACTTTTCAGAAATAAAGGACACGAGGAAGCTACAGCATGACCACCACTGGTTTCGATTCTGAGTCATATCTGATAACGTCTCAAGCCTCAGACTTGCGTGATCACTCGGACCCCAACTAAGGAATCATGATGCACCAACAGATGCCAACACAACACGACTATCCTTCATCCCACGAGGCTATGTCATACAGTGACCACCCCTCTACTTCTACTATCCAGTCCCAGGGCTAGTAAACAATAAACGGCATGGAAGTCGTTGGGGACAACATGCGTAACACATGTCCACACCGTGGAAGCTGGTGTTTCCAGATGACTTCACGCCAAAACACATGTTGTTGTACTTAACAATTACTTACAAGGTGTTGCCACTGGATACGAGCAATCCTACGAAGACAGTGATATTCGAACACACAGAGTCGTCGCAAATCCTCAACTCGAAAAGGCCAGGTTTCACAGGCGTAGAGAGGAACTGCTCATACCGTAGTGTTGTAGATCCGACCTTTTACGGTCAGGCTAACGTCGCGATGACGCGAAAGATGGCCTAGATTGACGTATGCCATTCTGGCTTTCGATATGCGGTTGGAAATTTCATCACACAGTTCCACCAGCACTCACACACAACTACCCAGATTCACGAACTTTTCGACCACTTCCAACGGCTAACCACCAAGGGTGAGCCCAGGCACAGGCTTGTTCCAATCTTGGAAAAGTACTTTGCACTTCAATAGTGTCACATTTGTTCTTCTCCCATTTCCATTTTTGAATAAGGTTTATGGGGATTCAGTTTTTGATTTCAGGTTGGTATTCATCGTGAACTGACATCAATTGGAGAGAAAACGAAGAGGTGTTTTTTCCTAGTATGGGACTCTTCAGTAGTGTACACCCATGATCCCGTTAGGGATAGAACCCAAAGCCTTCAGCTTCTGCGTCCAGCACGTTACGATAGAGCTATTCGGTCAGGATTCAATGGTCCATATCGCCTACGTGTGCCACTTTACGATATACCCCAACCTCCATTCAAAGGCTGTCGTTGAGTATCTGTTCTCATGTTCAACTTCGTTGGCCCCACTGTAACCACGACTTCACATTAGAACTTCAGGAATCACCTATCGAAGTTAGTTAATCATGCGTAATAGAAAATGCCTTAACACATATTAAATATATGATCAAATTGTGAATGGCGCCAATATATAACATTTTTTAGATTAACTGTCTCCTAATTGCTTTATCGAAATTCATAAAAGAGTATTAATTGTTTCAGATGAATTAGTTTGAATATCAGACAATAGTCATATGATGACTATTGTCTGTATTATGACCATAATTTGAAGTATAGAAACAGTCTTGGAAAAAGAAGCTGTTTAATTCCTGAACATAGTTTAAATCTAAAAGTTTGACATTTCCCGCCATAACTAGAAATTTATTCCCAGGGGTAAGTTAGATGAAAGAAGAAATAAGAAAAAGCTAAAAATGATTTATAAGAGTTAGAAAAGAATTGACTAACATTTATACACAAACAATGCAGTAAGTGATGAATTATACTAATTGTATGAAGGCTGTCAAAACTCCAGTAAGTGGAGTGGAGTTTCGAACCTTTGACCTATGGTCAAGTGCCTA
Organism: Heterobilharzia americana; assembly: GCA_944470555.2. Lineage (NCBI taxonomy): Eukaryota > Metazoa > Platyhelminthes > Trematoda > Strigeidida > Schistosomatidae > Heterobilharzia > Heterobilharzia americana. The sequence continues at coordinate 63,168,112 of OX104129.1, forward strand.
GATAAATGAGCTAGTGATCCTAATACATAGCAGCATCCATCAATCAAAACGCCTATTACACTTTCCATGTTGGTATAAAGGTTTCTTCTACCAATAATCCTCAGTATGATTAATGCCTAACACGTACACTTGTTGACTGCCTTCAACCAAACTAACAACCATAGAAATGCACTACGATGCTTAGCTTGGTAATCACACTGTAAAAAGAAAAATCGATGAGAATCGGTCAACACTCAGACGACATGACATTGGTTGCTCTTCAGCTACCAATCAATATACACTTGTCAACTTCTTCAGTCATCACCTCTGAAGATGCCTTTTCAATACCAAATTACGTTTAGCAGGTACAGATTGCGTAGAAAACGGTTTTCAGTTATTTGATGACAGTAAAACTAACTAGTCAGTGATCAAAACAGAGCTCAAGATGATTGATCACTCAGTCGAAAGTTTTTAGTATATACCAATCACAAAAATAATCTAGTTAATCGAATTGTTATGGAGACAGACTAGACTCCGTCACTGGATATCTATGCAGCTCAACAAAGCATAAAGTATTGTGTTGATTAGCAATTGTAGACATTTCAAATATTTTATCATATTTAGTACCGATAGTTTACAAAAAATCTGCAACCCATAGGGAAAACAGCTTCTGGTAGTTTAGTTACTCAAGAATTAACCAACTAAGATTCACCTGACGTAACTAGAGCATGCATATATTACTACTGTGTATTACAAATGAAGAAATAATCATTTCAACGAAGAAAAGACGAATACACACAGAGAGAGAGAGACAAATACAAAACGTGAAAACCCTCATTAGATACCTCTTTTCCAGGATATTCTTTGATAACTTTTCGTAATTCTTGTTTACTGAATGCAAACTGATAACTGACCACTTCCGGCCGAACACCAGCCTCTAACGCACTTTGAACATTTTCAAAAAAGCCCTATGAAATTAGAAGACAAAAAATTTGAGAAACATAAATGAATGTATTATATATGTTATATTATATTGACAGCAAAAGGTTTATATGTATGCTAGTTGGAACAATAGTAAATGAAGAGAAACTTTTGATGATAGGAAATGGTGTGGTTGAGGACTGAGTCAATACCAGACAATCGAATTCGATGACTAGTTTTATCAAAATCAACAATTACTTACATTACATCCCAGCTTAATTTGTTCTTAAGTAACAAACTGCGACTATTTGGTTGGTGTAGAGATGTGTGAGTTGATACTGAAATCCAATCACAGTAACTTTTTACGCTAAGCAACGAATCATACCTATTTTGTGCAACCGCGAATGATACCAGTTAGCTGGAGTTGGGTTCAAACCAGTAACCTATCGGCCAGACGCTCCACATCATCAACATGAAGATTAACATAGGACCAGGCATTACTGCGTAAAAGTTCAAGTCGCTAAGACATTTACTATAACCATTAAGGTGAGGATAACGTGAGTATACATACATCTCCACCACTGACATCGGTTCTCACACATGTCATCACCTACAGTCAGTCTCAAACCACTGGTTTACATTGTACCACACAACCCAAACAACTAGTCTCAATCACCAAACATAGCTCAAACCAACAGTCAACAACTTCATGCATTCATACCATGTTTTAGTCTGGCCACCGAGAGCTTTTCTCCACCTTGAACCTACTTCAGCCAACATTGTGGCACTAGGCAGATGGTGACTAGGCATACCTAAAACATGTCCAAACCACCCATCTCAGTCGATGAAGGTTCACAACATAGTCGATTGACTTACCTCTGCTATCTAAAACTCTACTCCTGATTTCTAAGCTACTCACGTCGTGACACCACGAAATACGACCTATGTTATGAAGGCAGCAGTCGTCAAACACCTGGAATCCTATCAAGTCTTCTACCTTAAATCCCTATGTTTCACAGACACACAGTAGAACGAAGCACACTCCATCACAGTACACTCGATCCATAACAGACAATCGGATATCGTGGCAGCATCACACATGGCGTATGCTGGCGAAAGCCATTCAATTTTTTCCTTTACGTGCAGAGATTTCGTCGGCCACTGACGCACAAGGGCTGATCCGACTTCCCTGCAGACAATGATGAAGTAGATGAAGTAGGCGTGAATTCGTGATATGATAGTTGATTGTCAAGTGTCAAAGTAGTCGACCAGGGTCAATTAGTGTATCCGAGCATAAAAACCTAGCTAGATCAAAATTGGTAGATCCTAGCAAGATAAGGAGTTTCAAGAACAGCTCGGTGATTCCTGAGCATCCAGTAACACACAACCACACAATGAGATGGAATAGGGTGAACATTTCTAAAACTGACATACCAGGGTAGATATTAATAATTGAGTCATTTTGAGATGAATGGGGATTTTAATTTAGAAGTAGTATTCACCATGGACTGATATCCAGTGGCTGAATGGTGAAGGCGTTCGTCGTGAAACCTGAAGGTCCTGAGTTCGATCCCCAGCCGGGTAGTCGGTGCGTACTGCTGAGGAGTTCCATGCGAGGACGAAACAGCTGTCCAGTGCTCACAGAATTCCAATGGTTCGCCAACTGATGTCAGTCTATGATGAATACTACTTCTAAACTGAGTCTTTTGTTTATCAAATCAACCAACACCTAAATCATGCAACCGGCATGACTCAGCATCTGTTCCGGATATATGGAAGATTCTATTACCTATATCACAAAGAAGGTGAGAGAATTGGGACTATATAAAGGATGTCTTAAAGTTGTGCAGTAATTATCTTAATATGACTATACGCAATCAATTTTGTCTGAAATGTTATCCAGTAAATAATACTCTTCCACTGTATGATACATTCAATGAAACAACAACTGGAATGGAATTCATTGGTTATCTTAAGACTAAAGTGGAAACTGTTTTCTTTCTCCATGTATAACTTTGTTAAACTTTGAATTCCATATAGACAGGATTCAATTTTCAATTAGTACATTTCAATCTACGCATAGATTATAAAGTCTTGAGTACAATTATTTTAAAATCTCTACAGAGGTGTAGTCTTTACAAGTGTATCCGCTTAAACAATTGTCACTGATTGTAAATCAACATACAATCGAAAAATTCATAAACTGTGGTACACGAATACAATATACTTTCGAATGCATTCTATGTTGTTGTAATTTTTTTCAGATTACTTTCTTCTTAAGCTCTACAACAATATAGTTATAGTATCGATGATCATCTCTGTTTGAAAATGTTTAAGGATATGAATAAAATTTATAATCTGAAGGCGCCATTATTGTAAGACATAGAGACAGACGGACAGACAGACAGACAAAGATAGAGAGTAGTTTTATCAACTGAATGTTGATATCATATGGAGAGAAACAGAAGCTAGAATTTCCTGTTTCACCCTCAGCTCTTCAAATTATTACTACTGTTATTGATCAGGTTGTGAACCTTAGTCGGTTGAAATAGCTTGGATATGTAAGGCGCATGCCAAGCAACTGCTTGCCTCAACGTTCATTGCTAGGAGAAGCTGGAGTATGTTGTAAGAGGGTTAAGGGTGACCAGACCAAGACGTAGCACTAGTCGATGAAGTTTCATACTGTTGGCCTGGGTCATGTTGAGAGATGTAAACTGCCTGCTTGGTTCCCTCAAGAAGATAGGAATCAGTGATTTAGGACACTTGGTGACATAGCTGAAAATCAGTCACCGTGGCGCAGATGTATTTACTCATTCACCTCTTCTCGCACACAACTTTGTCTACTTCAATATCACTCTTTTTCTATCCACCTGTTCTTTGTATACTACTGTGAAGTATGGTAACTTGAGTTGAAACATGTGTGAGAAGTTCTACGTTGGGTTTTTCTGTGTGCACGTGTGTGTGTCTGTCTGTCTCTGAATGCTGCTGAAATCACTAATATGTGTACGGAACAGGGAATCCAATGGAAAAGTGTGATCCTCTTCATAGCAAATACATGACTTGCTGTGTGAACGCTGCGATAGCGATAATAAAGGCGAAAAAAACAACTAGTGTCCAACAGGCTTCAAAGTTGAGATCAACTGCTCACCCCCTCTGACCAAATTTTAGCTTGCTGTTTGTGTGTTAAACAACACAACAGTAATGAAACAAGCATACGTTCGTTTGAATCATAGGAATGATTTGAATGTGCAAGAAACACACATCCGTCCATTGGTATGCTAGTGATGGCATGCAGGAAGGTGAGCCCTACGAGGCAAGCGAAGACTTTACGGCTTTGGAAGCGGATTGTGAGAAAGTCAACATTAACACTGTCGATGATGAAGATGAATAATTAATAACTCTAGATTTTTACTTGTTCTGAATAGATTTGCATGATTCTGTCTTGGATTTTACCCTCAACACAAGCTTTGTTCTCGAATTTATGGTAAGAAATTCGTTGATTCAGACGGCTAAGATATGAGGTCTTACGCATGTCTAGTAACTATCTGCTCCGTTGTGCAATGCTGGCTGAAGTAGATTCAGGCTGGAAAAAAAAAGTTAGACGTGACCCAGGTAAAATATATCATCATTGCAAGACATTCTCGGTTGGAATTTATATGATACAACAGAAATCAGCAGTTAAAGCCTCTAGATGATGACATGGCTTAGAATCGATCTTAATGATGTAGATGTATCCGTATATTATCAGCATATTGAATTCAGTAATTTCTTATTCCTATTTCTTGTCTTTTACTATTTATGACTGATTCTTCTTTATTTGTTCATTTTTCATCATAGCGCTTTGTTGCTTGGTGTGCTGAATATGAGGTGAGGAGTGAAAACTTGGACTGCTATACAGTAATTCCAAGCCCAATTTCGATATTGACTGACTGACTGACTCGACTAAGAGTATCAAGATAAGGACGTTATATTTCAATGTTCAAGCCTATTTCTGGTGGTAAAAGGGACTGCAAAATGGTATGCTGTAAACAAATAAATCAAATTCGCTATAGCTGAAAAAATTATCAACTGGGCCATAACATTAATCATATCAGCAGGGGGGAAAGTATATTTCCCTCCCTTTTCAAACCAAAAAAAATAGCTATTTAATTGAATATTTTTGAAAAATATTCATTGCATCGAAAAATTAAACAATGAATTAAATAAATCATAAAATACTGAGCTTACATTATCATACCTACCAATATGAATAATACAAAAATTCCTTTTGAAGACTAGTTTAACAATATAATGTTCTAGCATAGTCGAATGTTAGACACATCGGGGTGTTCATAGCCTCTAAAATAGAAATCCTACTCACTGTCGTCAAGTGGCAAGGTGTCTTCACAAAAGTGAGATGGCGAAATTGGATGTTTAACGCTATCTCTTGACTAGTGAACAAGAAAGGTTCACTTAGGGGAGCTAGTAAAGTCTGATTCCAAACAACTGGTACACATAGAACCCATGACTAAGAGTAGAGGAGTGGCGTAGGAATCTATCTTGGTCATTGAGAACTATGGGAATGCAACAACTTTTATTGCTACGCTGCCTTGTAAGCCAGACTTCAAATCGAAATCTCATGATCTAGGCATAAAAGTTGAATATGAACTCAAAAGCAGCAGACACGTAGGATGTATTACCCGGAGTTGCAAAACTCTGATTTGAAACTAATGGTATATCTAGATTTCAGAATCCAAACAGAATGAATAGCCTATGCAACTATTCAACTGTTGCCAAAAAAAGATAACCCTTGACACTACTCTACTGTTTTGCAGAATCAATTTCGTAATGAAGACTTGAAGAATGGTATCCTAAGAAACCATCAGATAGTTTGAATGTTCGATACATCTATGCACGCAAACTATAGCACAAAGCTTTGCATAATCAACATTCCTCGTCAGACCATAGGCTTCAATAGTGTGATAGCTATTACTGGCCAAAAGGAACTTCGAATGGTATTTAATTGGGTAACTTCTATATTGAAAAATAATGTTGATGGTTTCCTGAAGACAAATATACTACTTTATTGGACATGTTGATACCTTTTGTAATTAGTTTACTAGCCAATGTACTAGTTTGTGTAGGAAGTTTAAAACTGTTACAGCAGACCTTAAGAAAAGGGGGGTTTCGCGATGACCACATAGGAAGGGTAGGCATCACCCTTACAGCATAAACCCATCCTAGGTTCGGTTATCAGTCATGAGAAGTTCTCTGTCTCTTTCTGGGTTTTTTTCTGGATGAGTTCTATTACTATGAATCTTCCTTCTCAAGTTTCCAGATACTTAAACAGACTAAAGAAATAAAACTCCATCTCCTATTCAGTCCAGTCCAGCGTTCCTGAAACAGAGGTTTCCACTAAACCAGATCAACTACTTCGCCTTGATGAGCGGTACTAACCAACTTGCTACTAAATCAACCTATTCCGACTTCATCAACCTCTCCTGGCTAACCAGTTCACTAGTAACTAGCCGGTCCTAAGCCTGAATAAAGAGAGAAGGTTGGGCGAAGGGCCAGCCACCCTACCCCGTGAAACTAATCCAACTGCTACAGAAACTTCAAAGCACAAAGAAAATATAAAAAATAAAAACAAACTTATTCCTCGCTGGAATTGGGGAGACGAAATGACGCCAGTCGATGAAGGCCTTCGGGAAGCCAGTTAGCCGGTGTTCCTTCTACTCTCTCGATGAAAGCGAATGTCAACATGGGGATATGGAATGTCTGCACAATGTATGAACCTACTAAGGCTGCCCAGATTGCTAAAGAAATGAGGAGGTATGGCACTGAAGTGTTTGGAATCTGTGAGGAATCAGCAGATCGAATGGGAGTGGACTCTCCAAACTTTCAACTGGAGAATCAATAATCTACTCCGATATTGTCACACAGACGACAACCATTAGCACACTGAGTTTCGGAGTGGCTAGCATGATGTCTCGAAGAGCAGCATCGAAGGCTCTTTCTTATACAGTGGGAACCAATCTCCTCCTGCAGGATCAGGATCATAACAGCAAGAGTCAAGTCAAAAGGAAGGAAAGTCACTATCATACAATGCTACACTGTGCACCTACAAATAATGTAGATGAAGAGATGAAGGAGGAATTCTACAGACAACTGCAATCAGTACTGGACAAAACCCCAGTTGGTGACATCAAAATTGTAATGGGCAACATGAATGTCAAACTCGGAGCGCACAACATACGAAGAGAACTCATCATAGGTCGAGAAGCGCTCGGTGAAATGAATGAGAACGGAGAACTGCTTGTAGAATTCTGTGCATTCAACGATCTGGTGATTGGAGGGTACTGTGTTCAAGCACAAGGATATTCACAAAGCAACATGGATTTCACCAGATGGACACGCTAAAAACCAGATCGACTTCATTTCAATCTGAAGAAAGTGGAGATGCAGCCTACTGCACGCAAGATCAAGGAGAGGAATAGACGCAGGTTCAGACCACTACCTACTGCATGGAAGCTAACTTCAAAACCAAGTTGAAAACCTTCAAAGAAGTTGGTGATAGACCACAGTTCAAGTTCAATACACAGAACAGAACGGAAACTGAAGGAAGAAACTTCAAAGGACATCTTCACGTCAGCCATCAGGACAAAATAGGAGACGTTGAGCAACATTCCAGAAGGAACCTGGTTGGAACAACACTGGAACTCTTTGTAAGAGATGTGGAAGAAAACCTGAATAACCATGCTAGTAAGGAAGAAAAAAGAAGACAAGGAATGGATACCGACGGACACATGGAAACTGATAGAGCAGAGAGTGGAAGTTGGTGATGGTGAAGCAGAAGATGAACCAGAGCAGGCAGGGATGAATAACGAAAACAGGGACTAAACACAACCTATAAAACACTACGCTGAACAAAGAACTGAAGAAGAGTACGCGCAAAGACAAAAGACGCTTCTATGACATATTGCCAAGCGAAGCAGAACCGGCTGTTGGTAGGAGAGACAGAGACCTGACAACATTACATCAAATAACCAGGTTACTACCTAGGGAGAGATCAACGCAGACGAAACCAATGAAACATAGTGAAAGAAACCCAGTTACCAAAGAGGAGGAACAAATGAAACAAGGGATTGACCACTTCAAAAAACTCTTGAATCGACCACCACCTGCAACTCGTCCAGAAATACCACCAGCAATCCAATCACAGAACTACCAGTGAACACAGGCCCTCCGACAAAAGCAGAAGTCCTGAATGTCACAATACTGTTGAAATACGGGAAAGCAGCATGACCATATGGAATTCCACCGGAAGCACTGAAAACAGACACAGAGACAAAAGCGGACATGCTCGCACCACAGCACCTAAATTCCAGAAGGTTTGCAAGCAAAGAAGGAAAGCTACGTGCACATTGATTGGATAAGGAAGGGCCAATTTGTCAAACTCTCAAACAAGGGAGAGACCTCAGTCTTTGCAAGAACTGGTGAGAAATCATGCTCCACTCCTGTCCACACCAAGCAAAATATTATGCCACATCATTCTGGAGAGACTAAAAAGTGATCTGCATTCAAAATTTCGACCAGAACAGGCTGGCTGGCGTCTGGAAGAACAAATCATGTGCGGATCAAACTGCAGCGCCACGCAACGCATCATCATAAAACAGAGCATAAAATGGCAGTCAACCCTCTACCTCAACTTTATCGACTGCCGTTCGATAGCGTCAACTGACAAGTAATTCTGCAGTTGCTTCAACACTACGGAGTGCCACTAGTCTTTATCAACCTCATCCAACAGCTATATGAAGACGCCACATAACAAGTAATCCACAGTGGAAAGCTCAACGACGCCTTTGAAGTGAAGACAGGAAGGAGTAAGACAAGGCTGCCGTCTACTATCACCGATAATCTTCCTGATTGTAGTCGACTGGATCATGCAACAGACAACCGTGAGGAGCTGTGAGAAGATGGGCATAGGCTAGCTAGACTGATGAGGAAACCCGGGAAAAAGATTTGGATTTCGCCAACAATGATGATTTATGTATAATATCTTGTGGCACAAACTCGAAGATGTACAGGCAAACCCAACAAGTTGACAGAAGAGGCAGGCAGTGAAAACGGGACTTCAAGTGAATGTAGAGAAGGCGGAGGTGATGAAGATACTCAACCAACAACAGCATGAGCAACAAGCACCGATCACCATTAACGGGAGAAACCTAAAGGAAGTAGTCTCTTTCACCTATCTAGGCGACATGTTAACTACAGGTGGCAGCAGCACAGACGAGGATGTCAAAGCCAGGGTCAGTAAAACAAGGCAGACCTTCGTCAATCTGAAATCAGTGTGCAGATCTACTGCACTCAGCATAAAGCGTGAACAGGATCAGATCAGGATTTTCAACACCAATGTGTGACCACATCACAATAACATGAAACACTCCCAAGATATTCATAACCATAACATCTCAACTTCATCTTCTTGTCTATCCATAATCAATCATGACATGCAATTGCAAAGCAGAAATAGGGACTGAACTTTATCATTGAAACATGCAAACTATGCAAACTTACAGCTAATTTTTCTAAGGGGCGACCCATACAATTCTTTGTATATTCTTGTAAAGCAAGTGTATAACGATTTTTTGCATCTTGACGATATTCATCCAGACCAGACATTTTTAAACGTCGGAGAATATCACAAAGACGATGATAGTTCTCTGTGAAAAGTATAATGAAAACAGGAAGAAAAATAAAAAATACTTTTCTAGCTTAGAACTATTATTGAATGTGAACCGTCTTTCTCAAAACACAAGAAAGGATTGTGTGAACAAGTGGTTATTTCAAGATAGTTCAGTGGTCTACAGTTTTTCTACTTCTGTCAGTCAATGGGTGATAACAGCGCAACTATCCACTAAGGTCTTCAGTTGACATTCGCTTCACTTATGAACGGTTTGCTTCTATACAGTACGGCTTATCATTAGGACTTTGAGATATGTCCATCACGAAGCATGTCACTAGTGAGCACTATACAGTAATCTAGTTTGAGGTTTGGGGGGGATCTTAATTACCTCAAGATAGTAGTTACCATGAACTGACATCAGTCTTAATTTGGGACTCTTCAGCAGTACGTACTACTATGTTCAAACCATTAATTTGAATTACAATTCAGTAGTCCTTAGTGAATTGTCTCTATGAAAGAGAGCTGAAAATGGGACACTTTATGGGAACCGCCAAAATGACACCCTTAAGATGCACTTTTATGGTAAATCACAGCGGAATTAAGTGTCTCATCCACCGCAAACAACTACTTCACATTCCAAACTATGTGAAACATGTATTTCATGAAGCGTACCTAGTTTACCAGATACTCTGATGGTGTTCACGTGACTATATGTTGCCAGATCGCCAAGGGTGGTGGGACAGTACATCATGAAATGATCGTGTTCGAGGTTTGAAGAGACTTGTGTGCTATATACATCCACTCTGCCCTGTTTATGTCTGCAGAAATTTGTGTGTGTGCTGTAAGTACTCTCAGTTTGATGATAGGAAGTGGGATATGTCAACCACTTCACTTACTCGGAGAGTTGCATCAACCCGAACGGGCTAGTTGCTGATGAAATCTCAGGTCGCATACAGAAGGCCCATTTGGAATTTTCCGACTTCCGTCATCTATAGCTCGAGATATCTGACTACCGATTAAAGGACGAGTATTCTGCGCTGTAGTTTGTTTTGTCATGCTGTACGTCTGTGGGACATAGTCGTTAAAAGGAGACGATATGAAGCGGTTACAGGGTTTCGACTACAAGTATCTTCGTAGCATTGCTGACGTTTGGTGGAATAATCTTGTGAGCAATGTTGAGGTCGGGAGAAAGGTACTAGGCAAGATAGGCAACTCGATTGACGAGGTTATGAATCTTAGTCGACTGAGATGGTTTGGACATGTACTGTACATCTCAAGTTACTCCCTACCTCGACGTGAAGTGCTAGAAGTTGGAGTAGATTGGAAGAGGGTTGAGGGTGATCAGACTAAGACGAGGCAACGCTCAATAAAGTCTCTTACTGTTGGTCTCAATCATGTGGGGTGATGCAGACTGCCTGGTTGGACTCCTCAAGACGAAAGGAATCAGTGGTTGAGGACTTTTGGTGACACAACTGAAAATCGGTGACAATAGCGCAGATGTATTCACTCCTAGACATCTAACTATTCACACTAACCTTTATCATCAGATTGTTGGTTCTCTCTCATACTACTATATCTACTTTGACATTACTCCTTTTCTATTCACCTGTTCTTTGCGTACTCCAGTGAAGTGTGGCAACTTGAGCCGATGAATTCCTGTGCGAGGTTCTAGGTTAATTTTGTCAGTCAGTCACTTAGTTCCGTCAGTGCCCATTATATAATTATTAAAAAAAGATGTAGGTTGCATCTAAATCTACTCAGCAACCTTATGCAATACTGTGCAATAAACAACGATCTGTACTTTTTGTGTGAAGGCTAATCATACTTACTACCTGACTGCCCAAACCTCAAAAGGCGGAGCGGGAGTCAAACTAGAGACCTGTCGGTCGAAAGTCAAGTGCATAAATCAATAAGGCATAGGCTCTGCAAAAGATTAAGATTACACATGCGAAACAAGAAACAGACTTGACAGTATATATTTTTGGAGGTCAGACGAAAGTATGCCAAAACATAAAACTGTTAGTTGAAGTACTATTCAAAGACTCATTCATCTCCATACATTAATACAATAGAATTGCGCCATTTTACGCACAGCTCATGTGTTGTTAGGGCTAATAACGCTAGATAATTTCTTATACCTAGACAGGTGGAATGCAATCCAAATTCAAATACCTAGACCAATCGTTCACGGTTCCAGGTGAACAAGATGTTTCCCCAGAGATATAAAGGCGACTGACTTACCAGTCTATGAGATAACGATTTGATGTTTAAAGCGATATGTAATAGGGTTTAAATGGAGTCAAGTAGAAAAAAAGAAAGAGAAATATTCGTCCAGGATTCCACTGAAAATCATCCCTATGCGATTGAAATCAATATCATACCTAGGCATCTCTCTTTCTCTCTCTCTTCCAGCAACTCATATACCATCAGAGACCGGTCAAAGACTGACTCAAATATATATCAACATAGGTCAGAGAGAGAGAAAGAGGGTAGAGTAAGCAGTCGATATTCAAAATCAACCCATATAACTTTGAAAATAGAAGTTACTAGTTCTGTTTTAAAGAATCCACTTTTCCATTAGCATACCTTTTTCATTTACCTACCTCCCTTGAGAATATCATCTGAATATTCTTTTCCGCATCACTTAGCAATCGAGACATTATAAGAAAAGATGTGAATTGCCTAGTTACCATTCTGAAATGTTACTTCAATTTATTGCTAACCGATCAAATACCTGATTCCTGTAATAATTTATTCAACTGATATTTTTAAAAAATGTTCATCGAGAGACGAAAAACAGCGACTCATTGGATAAAAAAAAGATAGAGAGAACATTTTCCCTGGGCAAAAGTTCACTTTCATGTAGGTGTTCGTAGACTGTAGTGGGTACTACTGACAAGAATGAATATAAGTAGGACATGTTGAGAGGGAGGCTGAAATCATAAGGAATTGCCAGCAGTATGTAAACATTTTGCCTAGATAAAAGCAAGAAACAATGTGGGCGTATGAAGAGTAAATCGAGACAGGAGAAGAAGAGGAAATGAAGTACGTTGTGCAAATGAATGTCTTGGTAGAAAGTGTACAATATCTTATAACTACTGTACAAGATGTCAATATATTAAACATTCCTTCCTTCGTCTCATCCTTTGTCATTTTCTTACACTGCTACACGTCTAGTAGTGAAATCAAGCAATTGATATCGAGATAGGTGCTGAGATTACCACGTCTAAGCTCCGACATCCCACATAATTAGTCGATCAGGATTAAGAAAATGAGAGAATATTAGATCCTTTTTTACTTGTTCCCGTTTACTTTGTGTGATATCATCCTTGCATTTTCTTTTTACACCTTCAATTTTATTGTCCACAGTCATACTAAAATGATTTTGATAACACTGTGGACAATTAAAAATATATAAGAAACGGATTTTAGTAAGGAATACCGTTCTACTATGTGATACCTCTGACAAATTAAATAAAATGAAATTGCAATCTATCACAGTGCATAAGTTTTGCTCTTGCAACATCTCACATCAGTAAATCAAGCAACAAGATAACAAAATGGGAGGTGAAGGAAACAAAAATCGGTCAAAGGAAGTAGAAGTACTAAAAGAGAACATTGAGAAATGATAAAGTGATGAGATTTACTATAGCCATTAGGTAAGGATAACGTGAGTATACATACATCTCCACCACTGACATCGGTTCTCACACATGTCATCACCTACAGTCAGTCTCAAACCACTGGTTTACATTGTACCACACAACCCAAACAACTAGTCTCAATCACCAAACATAGCTCAAACCAACAGTCAACAACTTCATGCATTCATACCATGTTTTAGTCTGGCCAACGAGAGCTTTTCCCCACCTTGAACCTACTTCAGCCAACATTGTGGCACTAGGCAGATGGTGACTAGGCATACCTAAAACATGTCCAAACCACCCATCTCAGTCGATGAAGGTTCACAACATAGTCGATTGACTTACCTCTGCTATCTAAAACTCTACTCCTGATTTCTAAGCTACTCACGTCGTGACACCACGAAATACGACCTATGTTATGAAGGCAGCAGTCGTCAAACACCTGGAACCCTATCAAGTCTTCCACCTTAAATCCCCATGTTTCACAGACACACAGTAGAACGAAGCACACTCCATCACAGTACACTCGATCCTTAACAGACAATCGGATATCGTGTCAGCACCACAGATGGCGTATCCTGGCGAAAGCCATTCGATTTTTTTCTTTACGTGCAGAGATTTCGTCGTATCAGGGCAGATTCGACTTACCAGCTAAGTGAAGTGGTCAACGCGCTCAACTACTTCACTCTCTATTTTTGTAGTCGGGGTATCGTTAAAGAGCAGCCCTGAAGCAACAATTTAGACCTGGGTGGTGAGAAACGAACTCCAAGCACTCTCAAATTGCCACTCAAGGTGTCCAGAAGACCCTGCATCTTGTCTGAGTCATCATCTAACAGGAATATGTCATCTACGTGTTCTAGGTCTAACGGAAATTCTGCGATTAGGGTACCCTCTGAGTAGTCAGGTGACGAGAGAGAGACCTTCATAAGAATATCTATGATAAAACTGACAAAAAATGGAGAAAGTGGGGATGCTTGACGTACACCACTCGATATACGCAACTCATGCGACACGTCACCATAGGCACTAACACACCCATAGGTGTTCGAATAGAGAGCCTTCGACCGGGTGACGTACTAACTCAGTACCCCTTTCAATGGAAGACACTCGCACAAGACTTCTTGGCAGACGGAGCCAATACGGCCTTTAGGTCCAAGAAAAACAGGTATTGTCGGGCGTCCCCCAGAACCTGGCGGAGTATGAATATTTAGCGGTAGGTTACCAACTGTTTTTATCGCTGTTTCTACAACAGACTTAATATCACGTCAAATTCCCTCCTTCTTAAATACATGCCTGATATTCTCGTCTTTCAATCAAGCATACACAATGTGATCAGTAAAATCCGGACATACACAAGCCACCACTATCGGGGTTATTGCACTTCAGGAAGGTGTTCCAGAGAAAGTGCCAATCCTCCAACAATCCTCTCCAACGATGACTTATAGCAATATGACTTATTTGTATCGATTGTTGGCTTGATTTCAGCTGACTCCATATGAGAAAGTGTCTCTCCTTATGCCTAAAGTTAGTGCTGACGAGAAACAAGTGATGGTAAGAACAAAATTGCAAGAGACGATCAACCTTCTCGGTTCGTTGACATGGATTCCGTAAATGCCTCCCAGATGCCTTTCCGATCACGTCAGCTCTCTCCGCTGTAGCGTTAAAGTCACCTTTCATTATGATTAGATGTGAAAGTTTCGCTTTATGTAAAAAAATGACTGGGTTTTGATCGAATTCATCTTTTGCATCATTGAAACTGCAGTGGTTGGACGCATAGACGGAGATGATGAATAGGCACCAGTGAGTGTCATGATCCTTCTCAGATGTTAAATATTCATTAGACCATACAGCAAAGTGGTGCCTGACAACTGGTATCGAGTGGAGAAGATATACCTTTCAGAAAGGTGATCGAGTTTGCAGGTGAAACCAATCTACATGCTGTAGACGGTGATGTGCTGAATGTTGTAAGCATGTTGATGCTCGTTAAACCAAATTCAAAAAACAATATATATTAGAAATCATGTCTTCAGTTTGTGATTGAATACAGTTTTAACCCAGTACTCGAAAACTGAGTAGTAAAACCATTAACTTACAATAATTTACAACAGTTGAATCAAAAACCTTGAATATCTTTCTTTGAAAGAAAAACATAACGTAACTGTAATAATTTACCTAATTTAACAACTTCTCCTGGTGTCTTTACACTTTCTGATGCAACTCTATCGATTTCAGTCATCAAAGAGCGTATCAATTCACCATGTGCACGTTCCAAGTCAACTAGACGTGAGCTAGTCGCGAATACAGTCATTGAACATTCAGCAAATTCAATATAAGTTCGAACAATTGTCAAAACACCACATCTTGCCTTTCTACTTGATTTACTCATTTTAAACGACATAATCAAACGTTCCTGTAAAGCAAACAAGGAGTTTATAAGAGTAAAAAAACTGTTGACGAGTAAATTATACCTTGAACAAGATGGAATATAAATAATACTTACTGAGACCCAGTTTTTCGGTATAACTTACAATATAATTCATTCAACTGGATCAAAGAGTTGTCACTGTTGGACACAGAATAATCAGCCTCCACTTACTGAGTTACGACCTCGAGTAAACCTCCACAAATCAAGGTTTTAGCAGCCAGTCAGCACTATAGACATTCAAATATTTTAGAAGTAGTAATCATCATGGGCTGATATCAGTTGTCAGCAGTACGCACCCAAGACCCAACTAGGCATCGAACTCAAGACCTTCAGGTTTCACGACGAACGCGTTAACCATTCAGCCACTGAGAAGTCCCATGCTAGGACGAAACAGTTGTCTGAAGGGAAGCGGATGTCAACTGAAGACTTTGGGGTGATGGTCGCGCTATATCGTGAATTGACAGAAGTTGGAAATTGTGAACCACTGAAAACCGACCCAGTGGCTGAATGGCTAACATGTTCGCCGTGAAACCTGAAGGTCCTGAGTTCGACCCTTAGCCGAGTCGTGGGTGCGTACTGCTGACAAGTCCCATACTATGACGAAAGAGCTGTCCAGTGCTTCCAGATTTCCAATGCTTCCCCAACTGATATCAGTCCATGATGAATAGTACTTCTAAATTAAAATCCCCATTCATCTCAAAAATCCAAATATTTGTTTGACTTCGATAGCACACAGTGTATTGTGCAGCACTTACCTCTTCTCTATTATATGGCTAAGGAAAACGACGAATGAAAGTAGAAGACGACATGAGAAGACTATAACATATTTCTATACAAAACCATCATCTGTCTCAACATGTAAGATGATAGCCAACGTAGAACTCGTTTCAAGAACGCTACAGGTGGAGAGAATAAAATATGGCGCGCAATCCACGAAATTTTAAACAGTTGGTCTGCGTTGGGCAGCGAAGTGTGTACAATTTTTAACTATTATTTTCTATGCTGTCATTCCTCAAATTAAAAGTTGAATTCATCTAACTCGTAAACCCTAGGTGCTTAAGCGTGCTGAGCAAGTTTTCAGTTTATATTATATAGTAGAAAGTAACTTTACTTCCCACAGAGTTTGTGCATTCATCCATTCACAAGGGTGTACACGAAAATCAGGTATACTCTAGAGTTCCTTATATCTAAGTAGATCACTATGAAGTTTAATTAAAAGCAAGTAGACCTCTTGAAGAACTAGTTTCCGGGTACAAACTAATTACAAACTGTTTAGTCTTTAGTAGCGAAGGGATTTTGGCGTCATTGATTACGTCGAATTGATTAACCACCACTGGCATATGGGTTTTTGTCTAGCTGGTTCGATATTGGTGGCATTTTTAGTTTCTTGGCTCTCCAAAGACCATTAGAAACACAAAGAGTGCTATTGTGACTCAGAGGTACATCCACCCGACGAGTCCAAAATAAAACGAAACGAGCGTCCTGGGTTCCACTGGTAAGCGGTATCCATCAATATTATGGGAACCGAAAGAAATGTCATCAATCAAGCTGATTAGAAATCTTAGTATCGTGTATATTTAAAAGCAAACATTTCACATGTGAGAAAATTCTGAGTATTTATTGATATTTGTCCCCTGGATTCTTAGTGGAATATACCGCTTTAGTAACACGACCCCATTTCACTCTCTTATCTGCAGTCTTTCAATCTGGCTCCACAAATACCCACAACTTACAACTTCTTCCTCACACCACCTCCTTCCTACATGTCATCCTCGACTCCAACCCTCAACTAACTCGTCCGTTCCCATTCACGTTCCACTCGACCACCTGGCACGTGATGTCCACAAACCATCTTCTTTATCACTCTATGTCCAACACAATACAATACAATACATCTCAACTTTCTTCTTTCTTTCATATTTCTTCAGCGATAGCTTCCATCTTGCTTCGTTGACAGCCAGCCACAGTGACTTCCTTCTTCCTTGTTCTCCTCGTCATCTCATCCTTCGCATCTTCAGTATCGAGTAAGTGTAGGTGGCACTTGTTCATCATCTATGTCTGCACTTTGTTGGAAATGCTTTCCGTTACGCGCAGCCAACTCTCTCAACCATCACATAGAAGCACTGAATCACTTGACTGACATAAGTGTTCAAAATCCCCACCTGATATTGTTCACGCTTTATGTTGAGTGGAGTGGAGTGCAGTGCAGTGCAGTGCAGTGCAGTAGATCTCCACACCGATTTCAGATGAATGAAGGAAGGCCTGTCTTTCTGTCTTTCCGGTCCTGACTTTGATATTCTCATCTTTGCCGCTGCCGCCTGTAGTTGAAAAGATGCTGCCTACACAGACAGGTAGGTTAGAGACAACTCCATTTACATTTCTATCTCCTGTTGATTGGAGCTTGTTGTTGTTGGTTGGGTATCTTCATCACCTCTGTCTTCTCTACGTTCACCTGAAGCCTCATCTTCCTTCGCTGCCTCGTCTCTTTTGCCAACTTATTAGTTTTCGCCTGTAGATCTTCGAGATTGTGCGACAAGACATTATACATAAATCATCATCGTTGGCGAAATCCAAATCTTCTTCTGAGGTCTTCTCATCGGTCAAACATCGTATGCCCATCTTCTCACTCCTCACAGTTGTTTGTTGCATGACCCAGTCCAGTCCACTATAATCAGCAAGATCATCGGTGATAGTAGACAACCTTGTTTTATTCCTATCTTCACTTCATTTCAAAGGCATCACTGAGCTTTCCATTGTGAATTGTTCGGCATGTAGCATCATCCTTCAGCTATTGAATGAGGTTGGTAGAGGTTCGTGGTACTCCGTAGTGTTCAAGCAGTTGCTAAATTACTTGAGGAAATTCTTAGTAAAACACCCAAATTAGTTTTACAACCCCTAGAATATTTACTTGTTCAACTGTCAGGATAAAAAGTGGAGAAAAGCTATGCATTGAATGAATAAAATAGAAACAATTCACTTACAATAAGACGATTAAATGCTCTCTTTGTTTCAACAATAAGTCGAGATAAGAAATTGCCAATATAGGTGAGTTGTACTTTGTTTCCATTATCTAATGACTGTTGGGTTGATTCATTCTCGGTTATCCTTGAAATAGTGATTAACAATGGCATAATAAGTATTGTCTGTAATTGTTCACAATTCACTACTAAGTTTAACACATCCTGTTCAACACCATCGAATAAATGAAACATACATTCCAATAGGCTGGATAATTCATCATCACCTGTATAACCTTTGTATGCATTGGGCTAGAGAGATAGAAAGAAGAATGTTCACAGGATATAGAATATAAGAACAATAGTTACTAATCTATACAATTGAACTACAGAATTCAATGGGCGGTGAACTCTCGTGGTCATCAAGTGCACGTATATTCATACACTCCCTAGACAATGGAGTTATGCATAGCGGAGCTATGGCTTATTGGATTATGGGAGTTGAATTTCAACTAGTGGGCCAAGGGTTCGAAACCTCCACCACCTACCAAGATTTGGGTAGTATCATAAGCCTACACACAATAGATGTGGTTAACTGCCTACTGAAACGAATGTCTACTTGGTTGGTGAGTCCATTTCAAATGATACTACCCGACTACTGAAACATCAGTAAATGCGACAGGGTTCGAACTCATAACCCAGAGTCCAAATTTTGTTGACCAAACTTTGAACAGTCATGTATTAACATAAGCCTTCACACATAAGGGTAACTCGAGTTGGAAATATATTGAATCACATATCAGTGACTAAATCACCAAGTTCATTTCCATTGGATAAAGTTCCTAGAACTTAACAACCATAGGATAGAAGAAATATTTTTTTTCTACTTAGAACGCAGTTTATGATGGTGTATGTTTCGTCTAATTTATGAACTCTCTTCAGGATGACACAATGATGACAACTCATGGAAAAAAACAATTCACATGATAGGCATAAATATAAAGACAACAAGAGTGACTTTAAACGCCATCCTAGCAACAGCTAAATTAACCAATTACACTTCTGTATTTTATGAAATACTGAAACCTGACTAGTCATTACAGTAGTTCCAAGGGTGACTTTGAAAATGGTCTGCAGGCTAACACACAACGTCGAACGAAAGTTGAGGGGCTTGATTGTCACATATCTGAATAGGAATGACTTTAAAGACCACCCCTGAAAGCACAGGCGAAAGTGAATTCGCGGGCGACTTTAAAGGCAACCCCAGCAACTGTTCAGATAACCAATTATGTCTCACTATTTAATGAACAACTACTCTTCTTGGCGGAATATCTAACCTGGTTGGTTATTTCGGGAGTAGCTAGGGTGACCCCTAAAGCTATTCAAAGTCGCATTCAACAACCTTGTGCACATTCATGATTCGTGAAGGCGGCAATGAGTCACTCCTATCGTGCGTGTGAGGGCGAATGGCACTACCTGGCTGTCTAAACCACCCTGCTAGGTGGAGCGGGGCTGAAAGCAGTGATCTATATGAAGAAAAAGTGAACAGAAGCATAAAGATATTAAAAGCAATGCGATGGATGCAACTCGCCGATAATATGCAATCTAGTGGAACAAGGCGATGCGGTACACTGACTAGCTGGCAAAAAAATCGGTAGGTGAGACGAATTTCGTACTTGTGACCCATCTGACTGAAAGTCGACTGCCTCAACCAACGAAACAGTTTTAACGCATACTAATTCAAAAGTCTGAATGTCTTTCCAAAAGGATAACTAAATATTACAGATAGTTCCGAATGCTTGTTGACATTACTGTGTTATGCTTACTGAATCACTATGTCCCTAAACATGCAGGACAACAAGGAGTGGTTGGATCAGGACACGAAACATCCAACTGTCAACCTGAGCTGTTAGAGGAAATGTAGACGGTCTGCTTAGGATTCAGTGGATAGCTGAAACATATGATCACCGACTCCCAAAGGGAATGACTCAAAACTGATCGCAATAGTGTCCCAACTTTCACTTTGCCTTATCCCTTGCTACGACTAATTGGCACGATAATTTTGATTCCCCTTGAAAACACTGGACAGGTGTTTTGTCCTAGTATGGTTGGGACTCCACAACAGTGCGCAACCTTGCCTTACACGCTAACATCTGTTTTTGGACTATTCATCAGATTTCTGGTAATGATATACTGAGAGGTAGATGGCCTTTATATTACACTGTACTCTAAACGCCTTTGGTTTAGATAGTGACAACTTAGCATACTGAATAAATAAGACTATTCCTTTACTGATGATATAATGACTAACTGTCCAGCTAACCTGTAATGTATATGATTCTAGCCAGCGTGAATCGATTGGACATAAACAGAAGGTATTTCGAATGTATATTGGAACACAAGCGTTTATCCCACTACGACATGAACGTGTAACCGAAAGATAAACATCACTAAACATCTGATGATTCTCACATACTTGCATCTTAAGATTATATCGATAAGAAAATCTGTTTATACAGAAAAAACTCCCGAAAGATCAACGTAACAACAATAAACATTTAATTCAACTAACCAAAGTATTAGTGGGTGGTCGCAAATTGAAACCGAAAAACTGATTTAAAAAAGCCTGTTCTGTACGAATTACTGTCAAGATTTCCGTGAAACAGTTATCGAATATCTAAAATGGGAAAGAAAACATGAGAGAAACCACTAAGAAGGAAAAACATAAACGGTGTGAACAAAGGATGACAGATTGTGTTTGGTTAAATTTTGTGTACTACGCGAAGCGTGTGATCGGTTGACACTTCCCATGGCTCATACTGTGGAAGGCCAGGTCTTCTTGAGGTATCTGGAAAAGAAGAGATAATATTTGACCGCAGAACCCAAGGGACATCTGTTTGAGGCCGGTCACATACGGCCTTTTGGAAAGTTTTGTTTTTTGCGTTTGAATCGGACTATGAATCACCGCAGCGTGATGGCAACGTACTATTTTCGGAGCCGATCTTTTCAACCCACCCCCTCGTTTCCTGTAGACGATGCAGAACCATCGTGACACTGTTGACCACACCCTAGTACAGTTAGCAGCACGAATCGCCCTCAAACCGCCATCAAAATGGAATAATTTACACTAACAACGGTAACTATTTTTCGCCTTACCACTATCCAACAGACATTCCTGGCATAGTGGAACGCCTTGAGGGAACAAGCGTTTCGACCGGTGTGGCTTGCTGGATCATTGTGATATGCAAGCCCGATTACCACGTCAAGGTAGCAGTTATCAATCGAGGTGAAGACAAAATTTGTTATGCGATAAATGTAGACTAATATCATGTTAAATTAATGGTATCAACTAATACAAATATAGGAAAATAAAAACGAAAGCTTTCGTGTTGTCCAGTTGTATACAGGTGTTGATTCACTAGGATTTGAACCACGCTTATAACGCAAGGATAAACAGGAGAGTTAGGGTGGCTGCATAATGATCCACTTTTCCGAATCGCACCCTAAATGACAATACACCAGTATCAAAGATAAAAACATAAGAAAGAAAGTAGTCGAGAGTGGCAAAAAGATGTGAAAGGGGAACAAGGAATCAAATAAACAATAAAGAAAGTCGATTTGACGATCAAAATGATGATAATGTGTGTACACAGCTGCACCACTGCAAAAGATTCTACAGTTTCTACCCACCGATTTCTGTTGTCATGCGGACCCAAACCGAGGAATCTATCTACATTTCCCTATACGGAGTAGATCAACGGTTAAAAAATTCGTGCATTGGTGGCAAGTTTTAGTCTGGTCTCCACGAGTCTTTTTCCAGCCTGAATCCACTTCAGTTAACATCATGAAACGTTTTGGATGATGGGTGATACATGTCCCAGCCATCTGAGTTGATGAAGATTTACAACCTGATCAAGGGAACTAACTCCTTTGCACATCGTGGTTGCATGACATACAATGTGGGAGACTTTAGGCTCAGAACCAACTTCAGTGGTGTAGATATATGCATATATTATCCTCGTCTTAACCGCCATAATAAATCTTATCATTTTCTCATTCCCCCTTTCCATCTTCTAATATCTTCTACTCCTGCTTCCTTTGACTGATTTTTCTTTCCTTCTTCATCTTCGATTTTACTGTCTTGTTACTTGATGTGGTGATATAAGCTGGGATACGAGAACTTAGACCGTTGCCCAGTAATGTCTGGTCCTATGTTAATGTTGATGACGATGACCGTAGTGTTGTCCGTGTCAACATATACGATTCATGCCACAAGAGTAACATGATCAGTTCATATCGAGAATCACTAGGTTCATTACACACATACAAGAAAGATAGGCGGATAATAATGAACAACTCAGAAATGGAGAAATATGTATCGAAGATGTTCTACATGAACCTGCACTTCCTTGGTCTAGGCACTTGGCTTAGAATCAGTGATTCTTATCAGTCAGAACCCTAACCAGCTTTCGAGGTTTGGGCGGTCATTAACCCTTACAGAGTAGCTGCGACTTATCTTCCAGGGTTTAGTTTACTATACTATCCTGGCTAACAAGATAGTGAACAAAATCTATAGAAGAATTAGTGTTTCATCAAAGTCATTTGGTTAAAATAAAAGTTGCAAGAGTCTCATAACATTCAATCCTCTAAATGTTATCCCAGTTTTGATACTGGATGATGATTGAAAGCGAAATGAAAATCTGATTTACGGGAAGATTAGAAACAACGGACTACGGGTTATCAACCTGAAACTCTACTAAGTAAGTTACAAGATCCTCTACCTTCAATCTCTACCTAGTATTCAATCAATCAATCAATATCAACATAAGACCAGGTATTACTGCGTAATGGTACGAGTTGCCACACCTTATATCAGTACACCAAGTAAAAAGGCAGTCAGGCGAAACATGAAGATAGGAAAATTCAATCAAAAGAAATATTAAGTACGAAAAGAGAGAAATGAAGAATGAGAAAATCGTGAGATTCGGTATAGCGTCGTTAAGATGATGATAATGTGTGTATACATCTGCACCACTCACATCGGTTCTCAGCTACATCATCACTCATTACCTAGAGTCTCCAACCAATCTCACTGGTTCCCCTTGTCCCGCCGACCCCAACCAACTAGTCTGCATAGCCCCACATGGCTCAAATCAACAGTCAGAGACTTCATACATTGTCATGCCATGTTTTAGTCTGGTCACCCCGACCCTTTTTCCAACCTCAACCCACTTCGGACAACATTGTGTGATGAGGCAGATGGCGACTAAGCATACGTAACTCATGTCCCAACCATCTCAATCCATAAACGTTCACAACCTCGTCTACTGATTTACCTATACTCCCTAATACTCTACACCCGACATCTGAGTTACTCATGTGGTGACACCATGGTATACGGTCTATACTACGAAAGCAACCGTGGTCAAACACTTGAAGCCTTCTCATCTCTTCCACCTTCAATGACCATGTTTCACAACCATACAGTAGAAGAGAGAGGCTTGCTGGCTGTGCAGTACACCAATAGACCTTAATAGATAATCGGATATCACAGCGGCATCACAGGTGACGTAAATTGGCAAAAGCCAATCGAGCCCTTTGTATGTGTGCAGAGATTTCATAGACCACTGAACCATTAGGGCTGGGATGATCCTACTTCCCAGGTAAGTCAAGTCATCAACACACTCAACTACTTCACTCTCTATTGTTAGCCGTGGCACCGTTGAAGACCAGTCTTGGAGCAGCAATTTGCATTTGGGTGGTGAGAACCGCATCCCAAATATTCTCAAATTCCTACTCAAAATGTTCAGAAGACTCGGCATCTTGTCGGCGTCTTCACCTAACAGGACAATGTCATCCGCATATTCTAAGTCTAACGAAAATTCTCCTGTGACTAGGTCAACGTCTGTGTAATCAGGAGACGACAGGGAAACCTCCATAAGAATATATATGATAAAAGTAAATAAGAATGGAGACAGTGAGCATCCTTGATGGATGCCCAGTATTAATAATACAAGTTTGTCAAACTACGGCTATCTCAGATAGTTCTTCTAGATTGTAAACATTTTTAAACCACATACTCACTCAGTTATTGGAGTTCTTAGTTTCATACTACTATTGAGAGATATATAACCAAAAATTGAAAAAGCCATTTGGACCAGATTCAGCGTAGTCACTGGTCGATAACATCAGTTGGAAAGGTAGCATAAGGTAGACAATATTTGCAGGTTGAGTTATACACATCGTGGGCTCGTTCTACTACCTTTTGAGGTGTGATTTCCGTAAACAGAGCTTATGACATCACTTTGGAGGTGTTCTGTAAAGCTGTTTTATCTAATAGTGAACATGTAGGATAAAGTTACAATATTCTCGGTCAACTACAACGCAAAACCCAATAACCTACATATGAGATCTTATATATGGTCTAGAATGACGACTGATAGACAAAATCCCACAGAAAATTGATTAAACTGTTTGCTATTCAACACCTTTCAGTATCCTTTTAACTTGGTGCAAGACTATGATGAAAGTTCCTGTAAGATTTTGATGAATCAAGTGTATAGGTCATTCGATGCGACTGTTTTTCAAATGGGTTCACATGAACTATCCCACGTAGTTACAAGGAGGCAACACAATGAATTGATGAGAAGTGTAATAATTGAACACGTTGTGAATACAAATCATACGATTTCACGAACCTGCTCATTAAAAGTCATTTAGTCAGTGAAAAGAAATCTTTCAAAGGCTGTACGTTTTCGTATTCTCTGTATCGCCAAAGCTCTTCCTAGACATATGCAGAAACCTGAGATTTTTGTGTATAAAAAAAAATTATTCAACCTCTACGCCTTTCATAGTCTTAATTCGTCAGTCTTTGAAATCAACACTCTTTCTTTTCACATTGTCCACTTCTTATATAATTTACTATTCACATGCTCGTTTCTATACTCCCTCTTATTATACTTCAGTTTGGAAATCTCTCATTATTTTACGAAATTTCATATTCAAACTCAATAGTCTTTATGTAACTCTAGTCATATTTTGATCAATCTTCGCTATTCATCACAGTTTTTCATTTTAATGACACCTTATGTATTCAAAAATTCAGACATTTAATGAAGAGGACTCTTTTCACCGAATTTATTCTCAAGGTGTATGCAGATTAAAAGGAGGGGGGGGGTGAAAGGAAATGCATTAGAAGTTTTATCCTTGAACATTTTATCGATTCCAACCATTCAACTGACCCAACACAATAATTGTAAGGTTGTCTATCGAATTCTCGCAAGTCTTATCCGTCTTCAACTTTCTTAAAATAGAAAATGTCTTGGCTATCCATGAATTGAAGCCTAACCTTTGTGTACAAAAGAAGTATGTATAGTCTTTGTCGCTACCTCGGCCTTAACTTATTTTATTTTTGGTGTGCGTCGTTCCTTTTTTGTTTTTTCAACTTCCCCTTTTATTAGGTTAATCTTCATACTCTTATGTCGTCACTATCATTATTTTTACAGTTAATAACTTCCGGTGTTACTTCATATGATCTTCCTAATAACTAGAACTTTGAAAAAACCATTTTCATTATCATCTTGACTATATGAGAAAGCCGTGCGTGATATGGCAGACTAGTATTGATACCGGGTGATGACTAAGGGTAAAATGAAAATTTAGACGGCGGCAGGATTCGAACCAGCGACCATCGAGTTTCCGGCCATCGTAGTTCAGTCAACCATAAAACACTAAGAAGAACACTGTGCAAATTTGCGATTGTACAGTTTCGAGAATGAATTCGCCGAAAAGAGAATCGTTGCTGAAATACTTGTTCTACCTTTATATTCTGATAGGTATCTTCCTTATAAATCCCAATTCAAGGACAAATTATACCGATAAACAGATAGTTTGATAACAGAAGACTCTCTGGAACTCTCTCGTAATAACATTTGAAGAGGACTGTGTGCCGCCGTAGATCACTAGTCAAAGTTCATCTGTTTCTCGTAAGTAATAACATGAATCATGTAGTATATTTGCTTGAAACAATACGTTTAACACGGAACATAGGAGACGTAATAAGTCTTATCGTATTTGAGACTTTGACTAAGGAAGCAATCAGATGTAACTACGTCCAGTAATTTTTAAAAAAATTCATTAGCGACAGAAATACGAGAACCATTAGATATATTTTCAGATTCCCCCACTACTACTCATATTTCATACAGTAGTAAAAATGGTTTTGTTCGATACTTGTAATTTCCCGTTGCTACATAGGGTAGAATTGCTCGACTTCAGTTGGCAGATGGGCTCCTATGCGGATGCCTCGATACTGCCAGCTGTTCATGATGTTGTATTCATCTGGGCGATTCACAGTGGATTCCAGAACACGTGTTTCATCCTGTTTAGGATTCGTCAGCTAGATGTACGAGCACTCCAGTGAGTGATATTGCTCCCTCCAAGACTTGAACTCAATACCATCTATAGCTTCAAACATCGAAGCATTATCCACTAGGCATTTGAAGCGATAGTACCGACTTCGAGTGTCATTGGGAAGAACATTACTCACTGGGATGCAGGCACATTCGGCTGATGAAACATGCGTCCTGGATTCCACTTCGAGTTACCAAGATGAGTACAACAGTAAAGATTATATTCTTAAGTAAATCAAAATAACGAACAGCTATTCATAAGACTTACACTTTCCACTTGATTCAAAATATTTGAATCGGAGGTTTGCAACGACATTACACTGCCAATATCTGATGATATATTGTCTGAACGTTGTGTATCCTTAGCTACGGTTAGAAAGAAAATAAGAAAAATTGTTTGGTAATAAAAAACGGCTAGTCCCTATGAGGCATTTGCATAATGCGATAAGATGGAGTTTATCTGAGAAATTTGATACAGTCGCACAGTAAATTTTATATAATCTGTCAAAAAAAAGATTTTTGAGGGATTTGTGGAGATTTGGAAATATTTCAAGTTGTTATTCATCGTAGACTGACATCAGTTGGAGGAAAAGGACAAAACAGCGCTGTCCAGTGCTCCCAGGTTTCCTTTGTTCCTCCAACTGATGTCAAGCTACGATGAATAACAACTTGAAAAAAAATATTATTTGGTGAGTTAAGTTTGGAGGCTTGTGGGGTTTAGTGAATCTTCTGGCCATACAACTTGATGGTCCTGGGTTCGATTCCTGGACGGCGGGGTCGTGGATCCGTACGGTTAAGAAATCCCATACTAGGACTAAGCACCTGTCCAATGCCCCTAGGTATCTAATGTTCTTCCAACTGGTGTCAGTCTATGATGAATACCAACTAATTTGGTGGGTGTTTTCTAATCAACCTTGGCATTAAAAGTGAGGTAAACTTAACCAATGAAGCCGCAAACAGATATTTAACTTTCGCAAACTTAAGACCTGAGAAAACTTAGGCATATAGACCTTGAAACTCATAAAATAATTGAAAAGCTGTTCACGGACTTATTTTTATGATGCATTTCATATTATGCTTACATATAAACGATGATAAATGTTCACTCTAACCCATATTCTCCTGTGTATTCGCAAATGCAACCTTCAAAAGAAGAGACCTCACTACAATCAACAGTCATGTGTAAACACACTTCACAACTATGAGTGGATGCATTTTTGACGACTTCAACAATACTTTAAACCAGTTGAATCAAACCCAAGCAAGGCGTGAATTAGGTAACAGATGAATTCTCAGAACACACAAACAGACAAATTAATCTAGAACATCACAGAGAAGTGGATCAGTTCAATATGCTGAACCTCACAGCAGCACGCAAAGAAGTGAAGTCAGGTGAGCTTGTATTTTTCTACAAAATCCAAACACTTGACGTCAAGGTAGGTGACTTGGCGTGTTCAACAAACACATGTCCAAGCCACCTCACAACTTCCTCAACTGATTGCCTCCCATGCCTAGTACAATACGTATCACCTCACCATTACACTCACATAGTGATTTCACTACAAGCAAGCATTGATACAAAGATAACAATAGTCAGACACCTGAAATCTCTCCATATCTTCTACTTTCAGCAGCCACATCTTAGTCGAATAATAGGACATACTGAAATTCAGCAACGCATAACAGACATTTAGAAGGTAGTCGGTTATCTCCGTATAAAGGCTGTCTTCTATTATTTGTCAAAAAGGAGTGTCCTTGAGAAGTTCGTTAATATATTATTAACAGCCTTAAAAAATAACATCTTAGTTTGAGTAAAGACACAGAGCTACCTACCTAAATCTTTCCCAAGCAATAGTGGTGCCATGCAATACTGCCCGATTTCGCCATTTCACTGATGTCATTCTCGAGACAGCTGCGAGCGACATGTGTTTTTGTGGCGTAGACCTTCCGTCAAAAGAGAGACTTTTCGACCTCGAGTGTGTAGATGATATCATTTTACCGTGCGATAAAATACAGGCTATTAAATCGCATTGAATCAGTCGGGCGCAAGTATCACTAAGCATGATATATGTTTCACACTATCAAAGTGCAAAATGCTCATAAAAGATTGGCAGCAGCCTGTATCTACACTCACTCCCGGTGGTGAATTGCTGAAAGTAGACGGAACGTTTGTATCGTACAGCAGCTAGTCATCTGAGGGGAACGACTTACTGCTTTTCAAAGAGCTGTGCGACTTAAACCTCGGAACCCACATCATGACGTAGGTGCTTACATCATAACGGTAATTGCTACCCATCTTACCACTGACCAGAAGACCTTTCTGGCATGGCAAGACCTCTAGAAAGTAACGTTCCCTCCTGCATAGCTCGTAGGGTGATAGTGATATACAAGACAGGTCATAATGCCAAGGTAGCAGCTATCCGTCGGTTGGGTGAACCAGTGGTTTTTGTACCTGACCACTTGTTTAAATGTTGTTTGGCGGCGTGACTGAGCTAAAGCGGCATGCGCTAATCTGGGTCACCTTTGACGCCGTCGGGTGGTTAACTTTGCTGCGAAATGCCGAGTATACTACAAGTCGGTACGGAGAGTTGCGCTCCACAGTCATGAAACTTGATCTATACTAGCGGAGCATGAAACCGGCTTCCTGAAGCCTACTCACAGACCCACCACCTTCAATCACCATATTTCACAACCACTTAGTAGGACTCAGTGAATAGCTGCGCAGTACACTCGACCACTCATCGTCATCAGCAATCAAGTGTATAAGTGAACATACAGGCAAGGCAACAAGAACCAATAATGAAATGCCTGATTGAAACCATAAAGAAAAAAAGAAACGATATTAGAACTCACATTTACCAGGACGAGCAAGACTGATGATGGATTCTTGTGTAAATTTCAATACTTCTTGAATTTCTCGCTTAAAGAAACTTTGTGTTTTCTGAACATACATCTAGAATAAACAAGCGCATTGAGAAAGGAAGAGGCTTGAAATGAAGTTTAGTTCTTAACGTAAGATAAAAAGGAAGATTAGAAAATACGTACATACTTTAAGATTATAAGATGATATGAGTCTGAAGAAAGGTTGTTGGTGTAACAGTACAGGTCTTGAGAATACACGACTCCAGAGAGACAAAATCAACGTAGAATCGCCCCCACATTGGTGCATCGGCTCACGTTACCACACTTCATATGAGTACACAAAGAATAACTGGATAGAAAAGGAGTGATATTAAAGTAGACGAACTACTGTGAGAGAATAGGTAATTTGAAGATAAGGGTTAATGTGACTACTTAAGCTTTAGAAGATAACAAGGAGTAAATACACCAAAGTGACGAATTTCCAGGCATGTCATCAACAGTCCTCAATCACTGATTTCTATCATCTCGGGGACCCCGATCAAGAAGGTTACATCTACTCACCCGACTGACACCAACAGATAACCTGCATTTGCACAAAAGAGTCCATAATATATGAATGTGAACAGATTTACAAATATGTATTATTATTTTTTTCCCTTGGGTTCCTAGTCGAAAATAGGGCTTCAGTAGCACGCCTCCATTTCACTCTCTTCTCTGAAGTCTTTCCAACCCGGCTCCACGACTACCCACAACCTTTCATTTCTTCTTCACATGATCTACTCCATGTTGCCCTCAGCTGGGACGCCCAACTCATCGTTTTTCCCCTTTGTATTCCACTCAAGGACCTGGCGTGTGACTTCCCCAGTCGGCATTCTCATTGTATGCCCAATCCATCTCCACTTTCTTCTGCATATTTGTTGAGTGATAGGCTGTTGGTTGGTTCGTTGACAGCCAGCCACAGTGAGTTCCTTGTTGCTTATTCGCATTATTCTGGCCATCTGACCTCATCTTCAGTATCGAGCGAGTGTAGGAGGCAGTTGTTGATGAATGTCTGTAGTTTGTTTGAAATGCTTTTCGTGACACGCCGAGTTTCTGAACCATATAGAAGCACTGACTTGAATGACATTGGTGTTGAAAATCCTGATCTGATCCTGTTCACGCTTTATGCTGAGTGCAGTAGATCTGCACACTGATTTCAGATTGACGAAGGTCTGCCTTGTTTTACTGACCCTGGCTTTGACATCCTCGTCTGTGCTGCTGCCACCTGTAGTTAACATGTCGCCTAGATAGGTGAAAGAGACTACTTCCTTTAGGTTTCTCCCGTTAATGGTGATCGGTGCTTGTTGCTCATGCTGTTGTTGGTTGAGTATCTTCATCACCTCCGCCTTCTCTACATTCACTTGAAGTCCCGTTTTCACTGCCTGCCTCTTCTGTCAACTTGTTGGGTTTGCCTGTACATCTTCGAGTTTGTGCCACAAGATATTATACATAAATCGTCATCGTTGGCGAAATCCAAATCTTCTTCCCGGGTCTCCTCATCAGTCCAGCCAGCCTATGCCCATCTTCTCACAACTCCTCACGGTTGTCTGTTGCATGATCCAGTCGACCACAACCAATGAGATTATCGGTGATAGTAGACGGCAGCCTTGTCTTACTCCTTCCTGTCTTCACTTCAAAGGCGTCGTTGAGCTTTCCACTGTGGATTACTTGTTATGTGGCGTCTTCATATAGCCGTTGAATGAGGTTGATAAAGACTAGTGGCACTCCGTAGTGTTGAAGCAACTGCCAAATTACTTACAAATATGTATACTTGACTGTAACTCGTTTCTCTGATTATCTGCTATCACTTGTTTTACTTGAGTTGATAACTGTAAAAACAATATGACGATTCCATGGAATCGTCTAATTATAACCTTTTGAGCAACAGGGAAACGTTCCAAATGTTTTCGATTATAGTATTTAAGAATGTAGTGAAAAATAAATGAAGTTATTACTAAATTGTTGCATCTCTATTACAATATACAAAAGATTATTCGTAGGTTTATCTTCAGCGATATTTAGATAGTCAATTGGTAAAAAACTATCATGTCCATATAAAGACAGGCAGACAAATAAACAGACAGTGGGAATAAATTAATTAAGGTTAGTGAAAGTGTACAGAATTCTGAAGATGACAGAAAGTACATACATGTGTTACTGCGATCAGTTTTGTATAACAATGATGATACTAAAAACCTCGATGATCATAGTGAAGCAGGTCACATTATCCGAAATAGATCAGATTAACGATCAGAGACTGACTACAGCAACTAATGCCATGTCCTAGTTCGACCACCTAGAACCTTCTTCAAACTATATACTATATTGGCTGAAATCATGAGTCGAGATAGTTGCTCTCTTAATGAGCACAAAACATGATCAGATCACCTTAATGTGTGGACGTTTATTAAAAATGAGTGAAACTTGAGAGTTGTGAAGGAATTTAGTTCCATTTTAGTTGATTTATTGGATGTTTCATTGTGTGATCCATCCTGCGAATCAAAGAGAGGACAATTAACTTTTCAAATGATTTCCTCTCATCACCAAATGCTCTACGCATCACTCTGACACTACTCATCATATAACTGTTCAAATGAATGTGAGTAATGTTATGAAAATATCTACGCTTGAAAGCCTCTACAGCTTCCATGAGTCTTCTACTCCAACTGTCATTAGGAGGGGAGAGTTTACCTAAGGATTTTTATTTGCTGCAAATCGGTAAACATTCTTAAACAGTTTCAGATAGAGATTTGATGTTTAATAGTTGAAGTGAAGGTGACTGTCGACAAACTTTATCAGGAATTGGAAACGTATTTCACCGGCATTATATAACTGCTCACATTTTGAGAAGACAGGCAGATACATAAAATCAACGTAGAAACTCCCACACAAGTGCATCAACTCGATGCTACATTTCATAGGAGTATACAAAGAACAGGTGGATAGAAAAAGGCTCATATGATGGTAGATAAAGTTGTGTAAGAGAATAAACAATCCGAAGATAAAGGTTAGTGTGAATATTTAAGCTGTAGATGTCAATGAGTGAATACAACAAAGTGACTGGTTTTTAGCCATGTCATCAACAGTCCTTAATCCCGGATTTCTATCATCTCGGGGATCCCAGTCAGGCAGTCTATACCTCCCAAAGAGACTCGGACCGACAGTTAGGGACTTCGCCACCCTGAACACTTCAAAAATAATCCAGTTTCCCTTCAGCATGGCACATCAAAGTAGACGATGGCTCAGCATGGGTAGTACATGCCCAAGCCATCTCAGTCGAATAAGGTTCACAACCTTATCAATCAACTTGACAGTCTTGCCTAGAACCCTTAGCTTCACCTCAACATTCCTCACTCGATGATCCTACCAAACGTGAGGAATCCTACGAAGACATCTTTGGTCAAGACTCTGTAATCACGAAACGTCTGCTACTTTTAATGACCTTGTCTCATAGCAGTATAACAGAACAGAATGGACTGCACCATTTCATCGGTAGTCAGATATCTTGCCAGCTGGTGCCATAGATGACGCAAGTTGGCGAATGTCAAACGGGCCTACTGTATTAGGGCTGAGATTTCGTCAGGAACCAACCCGGTCGGGTTGATGCAACTCTCTGAGTAGGTGAACCAGTCGACACATTCCACCACTTCACTCCCTATCATTAAACTGACTAGGAGTACTTGCAACAAACCAGTTCTGAAGCATCACCATACATTTGACAGGTACGAAACATATTCAGATTTCTGCTCAATGAGTTTCGCAGACCCTGGATTTTGTCAGTGTCTTCAACTAGCAGGACAATATGGTTTGCATACTCCAAGTCAACCACAAGCCTGCAGGAAACTAGATGAATTTTCAGAAAGGTATGAAAATATTTCACATATTCAACTTACTTCTTATTTAGCATCCTCTTAAAAATACTAGGACAATCAAAACTCTTTGAACTTTAAGTGAAGCCCAATGGCAGTTTTCCAGAGACCTATCCTATGTAACTTTATTGATATACTTATTGTTTCAAGTGGGTGAAATAAAAAATCATAAAATTTTTTCCCTAAGGACAGTAGAAAGACTAAAATCAAAAATGAACGAAGCATATTCAGGATAAAAATGGCAAAAAAGTCCACTGCCGTCATAAGCTAACGCAAGTGGCGACCAATGTAACTATCACGTCATGGAAATGATTCATCACATCTTCAGTG
The DNA here is from genome assembly GCA_944470555.2 of Heterobilharzia americana. NCBI lineage: Eukaryota > Metazoa > Platyhelminthes > Trematoda > Strigeidida > Schistosomatidae > Heterobilharzia > Heterobilharzia americana. The sequence continues at coordinate 63,202,214 of OX104129.1, forward strand.
TGAATTGATAAGCCACCGTACTGCATACTGTTTTCCATTAGACGTTAGGAGTTGCCAGACAGGAAGTTTTAGACGTTATCACCAGTAAAACTCAATCAATACTTAATGCTATATATCTTGCGATCTTCTAGAGAATTGTTGAATGTTAACTGAATAGCTGGAAGATGAATACAACTTCAGCACTAAGTGACACGAGTTCCAATCACGAATGGAAAAAGTGTTCGTTAGTTGAATGGAGGCGACTGGCATAGTAAACAGCCCTGCTCGACTTAAGTTTCGCACGCAGTTGCACCCATCAGCAAGGCGTATCCGCAACCTTGAGGGGCGTAATTTTCTCTCCGAGATTCAAACGTCCATCGCCCAGTGTTCCAGTCTCATCAACATTATCACTGAGACCTTCGGGCCCATTACTAACCAGTGTCTCAGAAGGGCAGTAAGTCTTGTCTTCCTAGTCTTACGTTCTGTCTTTAAGTAGTGTGGGGATAGTGTTTCAGTGACCAGTATCAACTGTCGTGAGTATAGTGGGCATATAACGACAGTTCCTAGTTCGTAGCCAAACAGTTAGCAGAAATCCGCCACAATCCCGGTACTATTCGGTCACATCAGGGACGAATAGTTTCCTCAAGGTGGCAAAAACAACTTGGAGTTGATGAGTGACAAGAGATTCGAAAACTAGATTCAGGCCTCCACGATCACACACAACATAGATCACTTTTGTAAAATCCTCTCCAGAAATCGCGAAATAAAACGGTCAGTCGATCTTTCTTCCTATAAATACATCAAACTTCATAGTGGTCTGTAAAGTTCAAAACGCGCGATTTATTTGAGATGTGATGTTTTGGTAATCAATAACAATGATGATCATCTAACTACAAACTTCAAATTTTGATGTTTCTATGGGCTAAAGTGGTGTATAAAGTGCCATTTCGACAGAATATGAATTATGCTACTCAATGATAGTAAGTAGTATGAACTGAAAGCATAAGATATCTACGTCGGTGGCGTCAAAATAGGCGAAGAATTAACAAGCCTTATATAAAAACAGCGCGAGATCCTATAGCTTTCAATTCCTCAACACCAACCAAATCATTAAAAAGTTATGCTTACCCTTTTAATTTGAATGTATAAATCCTTTCTGTTAGTCTGTAACCAGTTACCGATAAGTGGAGCTAATTGTAGCATGTCTGTTCGTTGTGCAGCATACAAATCTTGAGCAATTCGATAAGAATTAGAAATAGCCATTGACGTTTTTCGACTCCCGATAGTACCACTACCCTGTTGACTAACAGTAGTTGATGATGAATCATTTGTGGTCAATGGTAAATTAACTCCAGTATTGACAATGAAACCAAGTTGACTAGCAAAACGCAACATTGTATCATTCACATGACCGGATAACTTGACAGCGAATGCATCACGTAGATTTCTCAACTCACGCATTCGTTCATCTACAGCCTGAAGGTGTTCTTCACCTGGACGTGTGTGTATGTACATAAAAGAGGTGTGTGTTAGTGTATAAATACATGATATGAAAAGCAGAATAACAACTGATTATACAGTACAATGCAGAACTGAAAACCAGGGTAAATAAGATAAAATAGTTGATTGATACTTGTGATTTTCCCCCAGGCTATGGAGTGTCGAATTGCTCGAGCTCTGTCAGCAGATGGGGTTTTATATGGATACCTCGATACTGCCGGACATTTACGATGAAAATAGTCAGAGGGAAAAACATCACTCACTGGGATACAAGTAGATACAGCTGATGAGTCCAAAATAGGACGGAATGCACCAGTCACCAAAATAAATACAAGGCTAAAATGGTGTCATGTAAAGTAAAGCAAAGAAGTGCACTCTATGAAGAATATAACTAGCAGTATCATCAAACATATTCAACTTCTAAACATAAAGAAATTAAAAGTAAGTGAATCTACATTACAGGAGTCATCCATAGAGCAAAGTCAACAGATTCAAAGTTATATTTAAACGAAAATGATGGGAAAGATTTGTATCTCAGGATCAGGATAACGGTGGTTTGGCGTTCTCTGAGCTTTGGTGTTTTCTTGTGGAAGTTTCACTTCACCAGGCTGGCTGACATCGTCAGCACTAAACTTTATAATCAAGTGAAGCATACTCACACAAATGTTACACAAGCGTATAGGTAGTTTTTTTTACCTTGAATGTTGTCTAATAGTAAGCTGATTAGAGAGACTTTAATCCAGAGTGAGTTGTCGTCTCAACCAAGGTTTTAGTTGGCAGACATTCCCTGTGAAGCTTTGATGATGATATCTAGCGTGGCAATGAAACGTTTGCCAAGTAAAAGCCTGGCTCCGATAGCAAATATTCGCCAGAAAAGATATTTTATCACACCTCGACCTCTTTGACAGCACATTTCATCCGGTCATGCTGATTGTAAAGAATCTTTATGAGAGTGAAATTGTGTTAGTTTGCTTGCACAATTTGAGCTCGGTGGATGGATGGCTGTTTTTTTCCTAAGTGGATTGTAGACTGGGTCTACATCCACGTGTACCTCGATTGAACTTTCGTTCGAATAGGATACTTCTATAAATTCAGCTTTTGAACCTGTTCGATAGAGGATTTCCACATTCTCTCAGCCCAATAAAGCTTGAATATTTTGACTTATACAAATTTTGAAATTCCCTCTCCTCCCATACACCTTTGCGTACTTTGATATGTATGCTATTGTAAAGTGTGGGAACTTGAGATGATCCACTTGTGTGTGACGTTCTGCATTGATTCTGTTTGTCTATCCTATTCGAATTCGTGATTGTCGACATGTTTACTTTCAGGAGTTAATACAAGAATCACAGCAGCTGCTGTCAATCGTTCAGTGACCTTTTTAGTCATACGGTTGCAGATTCCAAAAGACAGTTTCAGCAACTGCACACTTGGAAATTATTGCCTCTTGAGGGTCAGTGTATTCAATATACTTCACACAGTTACCCGACTAAACATTCGTGTAACATTTGCGTATACGCTTCACTTCTTTATGAAGTTAGTGTTGAGGATGTCACCAAACCTGGTAAAGTAAGTGGAACGTCCACAACAGAATATTAAAGTTCAGAGAACACCAAACCATCATGGTTATTTTCGCCTGTTTTACAGGCTTAAACTAACCAACTAACAATTCCTCGACTCAAGTTAATATTCGGTGTTTTAATGATTTGGTCTGCCAATCATACTTTTGTCAGAAATTTTTGAAATCCGGCCGTATGATAACGGCGTGAAAACTGTTTCCACAGGATCAGGAGAGCTATGACCCATTCTGCTAGTTTCGATGTGAGCAACTAGGCAGTGTCTTCAACTAATACAGACTATGAAACATACGGCATGCCTTACAGCCTGTACCACGTGGATGAGTCATTCTGGAGAGCTGTCTCACTGATTCACCTTAAACCTATTGGGGTCAGCCAATCAAAACTTTAGTGGTACCAGTGTGACACAATGTAATATACAAAGCTGTATGTGTTGGTGGTGTTTAGAATTTTGTCAAAATAGTTTGTCACCAATGTAGTACCATCCCTACGGCTGGTAAAAACGAGTAAAAGTAGCCAGGTTGCACCACGTGAATTACACCTCTTAAAAAGGCCTCATTTACTCTATAGCCTTACAATTCAGTAGTGACGTTGGGAACAAAACTATGCAGTATTCTGATCGTGATTAGGGGTGTATTTTCAAGCCTTCATTTCGTTCTGCTTAGGAATCTAATTTAAATGCCAGTATCCACCCCAAGATTGGAGACTGATTGTTATGATATATGAGTTGCTCAATACACAAGTAAGTAATGATAGCTACCTCATGCGCAATACATTCAATAAAGTGAAACTCCAAAGATTATTAGTGACTGGATTCAAGAGGGATTTTCAAAAGATCTAGTGGGGACACATAACCTATAATGGGAACTACACTGCAAGAGAGGATTGATGCCTATCGATGACACTACGATGGTTTCGCTATGTCACAAGCACTGAATTTCACTTCAACGGTTATATGATAATGTGCTCGTCATTACGCCTAACAATCTTGACTGTTATGCTACACGATTTTAGAAATGTGTACTGCCAAGAAGGAAACAACTGTGAAGTGTTCTTAAAAATTATTCAACTTTCTATTCAAAAGGACAAAATCAACGTAGGACCGATAGGTAGTTGCTACATTGATGTGATCATCAGTATTGTACATCACAATGGTCACTGTGACCCAACGAGCTACACTGGCTAGAAAGCATGTTCCCTGGAGGTCCGACCATACCAGAAAGGTGTGTTGGATAACGGCAGGACGAAAAGCAGTTACCGTTTGTCGTAGTGTCACTAGGTCAGTAACGCAGAAGTCCGGCGTAGAGTTTTATGAAGGAGAGAAGAAACATTTGATAAGGTCATGAACCTTTATCGACTGATATGGTTGGGATACGTGCTACGTACGACCTAGCCACCATCCGCCACGTCTCACAATGTTGGCCGAAGTAGATTCAAGCTGGAAAAAGGCTCGAACAACCAGACTAAAACATGACGTCAGTGTATGAAATCTCTGACTGTTCGTCTGAGACAGGTAGGCGGATACAAACTGGCCGGTTGGGGTTCATCTGACACAACATGACCCAGTGGTTGGATACTTAAGGTGATATGGCTCAAAATCGATGTCAGAGCCACGCTTTATTTTCATCTTAACCGTTATACTGAATTCAGCATTTTCTCATTCCTCCTTCCTCGCTTTTAGTGCTTTCTAACGCTTCGATACTTGTGCTGATATGTACTACGGCAGCTTGGACCCTTGTGCAGTAATGCTTGATCCGATGCTGATTCCCGCTGATTGACCGTTATAGTGCAGATTGCTACACTATGACAGGGATCCAAAGGTACAGTCGTACTGTTGTTTGGATGGGGTGTGACAGTAGTCAGAATGGCCAGTAGTACAATGCTGATGCCGCTTTCCCGGTGGGATAGAGTGGTTAGAAAAGGCTGACCCCAAAAATAGTACACTCCTCCCTGCCCTGCAGTTTTCCAGTACCGGCAGCAGAACAATCAAGTCTCATACCAACAATCCTCCAAAGGTTGCATGTGATAGGCCTCAAACAGGCGCCCCATGGGCTCTGAGGTAACAAAATCCTTCTTCTCTCCCATGTATCCCGTAGAAACAACTTCAACGGTGTGGGCAGCTGGGAAGTGTCAACCCCCATACGCCTTCAATAGTACACAAGACCCCATCAAACATAACCTATCCTCCTCAACCCTATCTCCCCCTTTGTTTTCACTTCCTGATACTATCATTAAGCCTATTTCACCTTCCCCAAACCTTTCATTCTAAGAGTATTGCGAACGATCGAACCCATCGAAACCTCATTCCTAGTCATCTAAGATCCCATTGTCGATTTCATCCTAGAGCTTTCACCGGCAATTTTCCGTTCAAAAAACTGTTTTTGGAACAATTGAAATGAGATAGAAACTATGCACACTGTATTTTGGTTATATTATTAGTCCACAAAGAAAGGAATTAGCTAGCCCTAAAAATTTTATTTCACATCAAAATACATGAAAAGTAAAATAATAGAAATGTAACAGTAAATATGGGTGAGAAGTACTTTAGTTATTGATTACTTTTTTCCACTGTGAAATGATGTACGGAAGATACTATGAGTAACTACACATAACCAGGTAACGATGAACTAAGAAATTGAAAAACCAGTCTGTAGTGATATGTAAGTGTCTATAGATTGCACAACTGTCCTGCTGCATAGAAAATGATATTCATTGCAGCACATCAGTTTGTAATGATCAGCAACTTAGTAATGTTATATTCTCCAAGCATCAAAGGGTATATATATATATATATATATATATATATATATATATATATATATATATATATATATATATATATATATATATATATATATATATATATATATATATATATAGACTCTCTTCGGCAGACACTCCCGTGAATATAGAATAGTTGTTTTTTGTGTGGAAGCTTGCTTCTTGGAGGAGTACTCTCTTCTTCGAACAATGTGAAACGTCCCACACTCGTATGGTTTTAAAATGGGGGAGAGTATTGTTCTTTAGGAAGATAACACAAACAAGATCACCCACCTGAGCTAAACATACTCTCCACCATTTGAAAATCAGCAACTAGAATACAACTCAGCGAAAATCAGTACAAATTTGTTAATTGTAATGATGTGTGAAGGCAATACTTATCGGATAGCTCACAACTCTTACTCAAGCAAAAGCTAGGAGTACCGCGACGGCATTGTGGCTCAGTGGTTTAGAGAGGTGACTATTAAACCATCTAGCCACGGGTTCGAACCGCGATTCACCTACCGAGGTTCGGGTAGCCAGATAAGCATGAATAGCGTTCCCACAAGTGATATGACTCGTCGCCTACACCACGAATGTTCACAAGGTGGCTGAGTGCGTTTTGGCAGTGGGGTGCTTTCTACATCAAGAGCTCCTGAAAACTTTAAGTACTTAAACACCAACAAGGCGCATACACAAACTAAAAAAAATGGCGGTTCTCAGTCGGTGACGTAGTATGGTGCTGAGGTTTACTGACACAACCAATCGACATGGGTGCCAAGATTAGTCATCAAACACCAAACAACCAGTCAGGCACAAAGTTACGATACTCCAGAATACCTGGATTAAGTATGATTAAAAAAACCGCATACTAACATGGAATCCATGATAGATTTTTCCCGAGACATTCTAAAAAACTTTTCATCTAACAATTAATGAAAACAAGTCACGACAACATCACTAAACTAACCAGACGATCGTTACAGATAAGATGGGAGAATGGAAAATGTAAAATCGAGAAGCCGATACAACTCAATGTCATTATCAATATCAACATACGATCAGGCATCTCTGCTCAACTGTCGAAGCTGCCACACCCATATCAGCACAACAGAAACAGATGGAAAAAATCAACAAAGAACCTTACATACGAGTGTATCAACTCAAATTGCCACAATTCCCAGTACGATATAAAGAACAAGTGGATAGAGAAAGACTGATATCAAAGTAAACAAAGTCGTTTAAACCATCTGAAAATAAAGGTCAGTGTGAATATTCACGCTTTAGTGAACAGGTCTGCATCATTGTCATCGATTTTCAGCCATCTCATCAATCACAGATTCCTTTTATCTGAAGAACTCCAACCAAATAGTCGACACCAGTGAACACGGCTGACAACAACAGTTAAAGGATTCAACGACTGGTGCAACAATCTTGATATGACCACCCTCAACTCTCTTACGATTTCATCAAACTTCCAACACCAGCATAACACATCGATGTAGACAGTGGATCGGCATGTACAGTACATGCTAAAGCCATATCAGTCGAATAAAGTTTACAACCTCATCAATCGACTTGCCTGTCTTGTCAATTACCCTTCGCCTCATCTCAACATTCCTCACTCGGTGATTCAACCACACAGGAACAATGCTACGAAGGCACCTATAGTCAAAACACTGTATTCACTAAATGTCTTCCACTTTCAACAGTAATGTCTCGTAGACGTATTACAAGACAGAACGGACTGCAACACAGTATACTCTTCTTCGAAACCGTAGTCAGATATCTCGCCAGATGGGCCCACAGATGACGCAAGTCGGCGAATGTCAAACAGGCCTTCTATATCCGGGCTGAGATTTCGTCAGCAAATCAAACCGGTCGGGTTGATGCAACTCCCCAAGTAAGTGAAGTGGTTCACACATTCCTTCAATTCATTCCCTATCATTAAGCTGGAAGTACCTGCAACACATCAGTCCTGGAGCATTAACTTACATTTCACAGGTGTGATTAAAAGGAATCCTAAAAATACTCAGATATCCACTCAACGCATTCTGTAGACCCTGAAATCTGTCAGCGTTTTCACCTCAGAGGACGATATTTTTATTTAAATATTTGTTCCTTGGGTTCTTAGTGGAATATACCGCTTTAGTAACACGACCCCATTTCACTCTCTTATCTGCAGTCTTTCAATCTGGCTCCACAAATACCCACAACTTACAACTTCTTCCTCACACCACCTCCTTCCTACATGTCATCCTCGACTCCAACCCTCAACTAACTCGTCCGTTCCCATTCACGTTCCACTCGACCACCTGGCACGTGATGTCCACAAACCATCTTCTTTATCACTCTATGTCCAACACAATACAATACAATACATCTCAACTTTCTTCTTTCTTTCATATTTCTTCAGCGATAGCTTCCATCTTGCTTCGTTGACAGCCAGCCACAGTGACTTCCTTCTTCCTTGTTCTCCTCGTCATCTCATCCTTCGCATCTTCAGTATCGAGTAAGTGTAGGTGGCACTTGTTCATCATCTATGTCTGCACTTTGTTGGAAATGCTTTCCGTTACGCGCAGCCAACTCTCTCAACCATCACATAGAAGCACTGACTCACTTGACTGACATAAGTGTTCAAAATCCCGATCCCGGCCTGTCTTTCTGTCTTTCCGATCCTGACTTTAACATTCTCATCTGTGCCGCTGCCACCAATAATCAAAACGATGCTGCCTAGGTAGGTGGAAAAGTCAGAAGTATATTAGATCTCAGAAATTGTGTTCAGAATTCACCGAAGTAGACAATTGACTTCAACCAGATCATTATTAAAAGCTCGAACACACACACACACACAGAAACTTGAATTTAGCTCCAGAAATTCGTTTTCGTAGTGATCATTGACAAAGTCTTTGTGCCAAAAAGTTCAGTGTTTCTACCACTTATCATCTATCAGTTTCCTATTCACATTCAGCAAATGGTTGAGTTGAAAGATTCGAACTAAGCACCCAGCGGCAGTTCTTCACTTCACTGTTCATTGTTCGATTGCAAATCAGATAATGATTAGAGAGAGAAAATGTTACAACCATAGTATAACTTAGATTATGACAAATAAAACTAATCACCACAAGCAGCTGAACAAATGATAAGTATATGAATTTTTCTTTCAACGAAAAAAAAAAGTTTAATCAAAACAAAATAGATGGATTAAAACGATTAAAATATACCTTCCCTTAATCCTGAGTTCATTACACGATCTAGGTAGAGAGCTGCCTCAGTGCAAAGGATAATACCCTCTTGTGTACCTAAATCACCTTCCATCAATGCACGAAAGTATTTTGGATCAACATTCAAGCGGTCAACCAATTCTTCAAGAACGTGAAGTAAATTGGCACGATTATCCACTGTTGTCTGAATCAACTGGTCATGATCACGTAGTGTAGACATGGCATCTTCAACTTCCTACAAAAATAAGCGTGTGTGTGTGTGTGTACATGTTTACAATTTATAGTTATAAAATGATTATTATTAATATTACATGTTAATTGAGTATTAGGTAAGCTAAGATATTTCTCCTTTGTGTGGATTATCATTATCAGTAAGCAGCATAACAGTTCATGTTATCACAGCCCAATCAGCACATCAAGCAAAAGACCATTCGGATAAAGAAATTTAAGAAGAATCTGTCATAAGAGCAGTAGAAAGTAGTACAAGAAAATAAGGATATGTGGTTAGATCTGCGTTAGTGACAACCATTCTGAGCCATGTTACCACCAAGAGTCTCCAACCACTGGTTAATGTCGTATCACGTTGACTTCAACCGACTAGTCAGTATCTCTCTACATGGCTCACTTAAACCAACAGTTAACAACTTCATGCAGTGATGTTATGTTTAACTCCAGCCGTCTCAACTCATTTATCCAGCCTAAACTCACCTTTAGCTAACATTGTACAACGAGGTGGACAGTGATGACTAGACATGCGTAACGAATGAAAGTTAAAATTGTAAAAGTTTCGTCAGACTTGTTAGTATCGACTACTAATTCTTATCGGGAATTATTATATAACTTGTAGAATAAATTAGAGGTAGTATTTATCACGGACTGACATCAGTTGAGGAACCCCTGAAAATCTGGGATTATTGGAGTTGCTTCGTCCTAGTATGGCACTTCTCAGCAGTACGCCTCCACAACCCGGCTAGAGATGGAACTCAGAGCCTTAAGGTTTCACGGCGAACGCGTTAACCATTCAGCCACCGAGTCGGCTTTTAGTGGTTCAGTTTCCAACTTCTGTCAATTCACGATAGAGCGCGACCATCACCCAAGGTCTTCACTTGGCATCCACTTCCTTTCAGACTGACTGAACCCATAGATTACAGCTTCTCATTACAACTACGTGATATCCATCTGGAAGAGTGTCACTAAGGAGTACTATACAGTAATGTGTTTTTCAGAAGTATAGGGATTTTGATTTACAGGTAGTATTCATTACGGACTCATCATCAATATCAACATAAGACCAGGTATTACTGCGTAATGGTACGAGTTGCCACACCTTATATCAGTACACCAAGTAAAAAGGCAGTCAGGCGAAACATGAAGATAGGAAAATTCAATCAAAAGAAATATTAAGTACGAAAAGAGAGAAATGAAGAATGAGAAAATCGTGAGATTCGGTATAGCGTCGTTAAGATGATGATAATGTGTGTATACATCTGCACCACTCACATCGGTTCTCAGCTACATCATCACTCATTACCTAGAGTCTCCAACCAATCTCACTGGTTCCCCTTGTCCCGCCGACCCCAACCAACTAGTCTGCATAGCCCCAAATGGCTCAAATCAACAGTCAGAGACTTCATACATTGTCATGCCATGTTTTAGTCTGGTCACCCCGACCCTTTTTCCAACCTCAACCCACTTCGGACAACATTGTGTGATGAGGCAGATGGCGACTAAGCATACGTAACTCATGTCCCAACCATCTCAATCCATAAACGTTCACAACCTCGTCTACTGATTTACCTATACTCCCTAATACTCTACACCCGACATCTGAGTTACTCATGTGGTGACACCATGGTATACGGTCTATACTACGAAAGCAACCGTGGTCAAACACTTGAAGCCTTCTCATCTCTTCCACCTTCAATGACCATGTTTCACAACCATACAGTAGAAGAGAGCGGCTTGCTGGCTGTGCAGTACACCAATAGATCTTAATAGATAATCGGATATCACAGCGGCATCACAGGTGACGTAAATTGGCAAAAGCCAATCGAGCCCTTTGTATGTGTGCAGAGATTTCATCGACCAGTGAACCATTAGGGCTGGGATGATCCTACTTCCCGGGTAAGTCAAGTCATCAACACACTCAACTACTTCACTCTCTATTGTTAGCCGTGGCACCGTTGAAGACCAGTCTTGGGGCAGCAATTTGCATTTGGGTGGTGAGAACCGCATCCCAAATATTCTCAAATTCCTACTCAAAATGTTCAGAAGACTCTGCATCTTGTCGGAGTCTTCACCTAACAGGACTATGTCATCTGCATATTCTACGTCTAACGAAAATTCTCCTGTGACTAGGTCAACGTCTGTGTAATCAGGAGACGAGAGGGAAACCTCCATAAGAATGTCTATAATGAAACTAAATAAGAATAGAGAGAGCGGGCACCCTGGATGGACACCACTCGATGAGTACAGCTTACCTGATATCTCTCCATAGGCTCTAACAAGCCAGCAAGTGTTCGAGTAGAGAGCTTTCAATAAAGTGATGTACTTACTCGGCACATCTTTCAGTGAGAGACATTGCCATAAGACTTCTCGATCAACCGAGTCGAATGCCGCCTTCAGGTCGAGAAATATAGCTAGTGTTGGGCGTTGGTAAGCGTGCCTGTGTTCCAAAACCTGGCGCAGTGTGAATATTTGGTCGAAACACACACGGCCGGTTCCAAAGCCTGCCTGTCTGGTTTTCTCGGGCTTGTTGTTCCCGCGCTCCACTCAGGCATCGAAGAATTATAGAACCTAAGATCTTGGACACTGTTCGTCAGGCTGATTCCTCTGTGGTTACCACAAGAGAACTTCTCACCTGTCCTGAACATTTGGATAATTAGTGATCTAGACCAGTCAGAGGGGATCGTATTTGATTCCCATATACTAGCTAACACTTCCGTTAACCTAAGAGCACCTCACCGCCATCCTTATATACCTAAAGAGTTAATTCGTCTGGTCCTGTTTTCCCTCCTGGTTTCAGGTTACCTACCGCTTTCTCGACTTCTGCCGGTGTTGGGGGGCAACCTCAATGTTCTATTCTGGATCCGACTGGATAGTGGGCAAAGTAATGGTGGATGGAGGCCAGTTACATTGTTCCTCGAAGTGTTCTGCCCATCATTCCAGTTGTCTCCTCTGCGAGTGAATCGCTGATCTGTCCTTCTTCCCCCAGCTTCCTTAATAAGTCTGAGTAACTGTCTACTGTTACCAATCGCCGCCGCCTTTTCCATCTATTTAGCCTTCGCTGCCCACCACTGTTTGCAGTCGTTGCGCAGACTTTTCATCAGTCTACTTTTGAGCTGTGCCCGCTCTTCATTGTACTTGGGGCCTGTAGGGAGGCCTTCACAATCATCCATTAGTTAGGAAGAAGCTGCTGATATCCACTGGCTCTTTTTAGCCAGCCACTCTTTAGGAGTCGGCTACGGTCTTCAGCACTGCTTTTACAGCAGATGGGAGATGGCACCATGCTTCTTCTGGATAAGTGATAGTGTGATATTCCGATAACTGCCTAGCCAACTTCTCACTGAACACGTCTTTGGTGTTTTTGTTGTCAAGCGGTACTCGTGGTGATTTTGTTGCCAAATTTTTCCTATATCCATTGAGACGCAGACACATACGCGCTCGAACCAACGCGTGGTCGCCATCCAGGCAAGTACTTCAGGAGGAGCGGCATTCTCCCACCGATTCTCTCCAGCGATGACTGATAGCAATGTGGTTTATCTGTGTCCATCGCTGGGTTGAGCTCGGTGGACGCCATGTCAGATAGTCTCTTTTTTTATGTCCGAAATTTGTGCTAGCTAACATCAGTTGGGGAATCCTTTAGAACCTTGGAGCACTGTACAACTGTTTCATCCTAGTATGGGACTTCTCAGTGGCTGAGTGGTTAACACGCTCACTATGAAACCTGAAGGCCCTGAGTTTGATGCCTAGTCGGGTCGTGGGTGCGTATTGCTGAGGAGTCCCATACTCAGACGAAACAGCTGTCCAGTACTCCTAGATTTTCAATGGTTTTTAAACCGGTGTCATTTCGTGATGAATACTACGTCTAAGTTAAAAATACCTACTTATCTCAAAAATACATTCGTTGAATAAATGTTTAACAGGTGATCAATTAAATCTTTCATTATCTCAAGATTTAAATAATACACATATCAACCAGACTGTTAGGAATTCTATTGTATGAATTCAAAGAATACATACTAATGAAAAGCAATGATAATCGAACTGTTGGCACTACAATGCAGATACGAATAGACAGATAAATTAGCGTAGAACTTAGTGTAAACATTCTTTATTTCATAATGCGATACCATACCTTACACTAGCATACAAAGAAAAACCTGGATAGAAGAATGGTATTGAATTAGGCCAGAAGGAATAAATAAATTAGGGGTAGTTGGAACGCTTAAAAAGAGTACATATATGTGTACCGCCTTGATTCATTTCAATCTATATCACCAAGAGACTGAAACCGTTCTCATTCCAAAACATCAAGAATACCCAAGCCAGGAAGTTCACATCAGCTAACACACTTCTGATGAAGACGGGAGTAAGACAAGGCTGCCTACTATCATTCATCATCTTCCTGATTGTGGTTGCCTCTATTGGACTGGACTGGATCATGCAACAGACAACTGTGAGGAGCGAGATGGGCATACATTAGCTGGACTGATGAATAGACCCCGGAAGAAGATTTGGATTTCGCCAACGATGACGATTTATGTATAATATCTTGTGGCATAAACTCGAAGATGTACAGGCAAAAACCAATAAGTTGACAGAAAAGGCAAGGCAGTGAAAACGGGACTTCAAGTAAATGTAGAGAAGAGGGAGGTGACGAAGAACCCAACCAACAACAGCATCAACAACAAACACCAATCACCATCAACGGGGGAAATTTGAAGGAGATAGTCTCTTTCACCTATCTAGGCGGCATCCTTTCAACCACAGGCGGCACAAACGGGGACGTCAAAACCAGGATCGGAAAGACAGCAAGATAGGCCTTCCTTTATTAATCTGAAATCAGTGTGAAGATCTATTGCACTCAGCACAAAGCGTGAACGAGATCCGGATTTTCAACGCTAGTGTCAGTCAAGTTAGTAAGTGCTTCCATGTGATGGTTGAGAGACTTAGTGGTGTGTTACGGAAAGCATTTCCAACAAACTACAGACATTCATCAACAACTGCCTCCTACACTCGCTCGATACTGAAGATGAGGTCAGATGGCCAGAATAATGCGAATAAGCAACAAGGAACTCACTGTGGCTGGCTGTCAATGAACCAACCAACAACCTATCACTCAACAAATATGCAGAAGAAGAAGATGGTGGAGATGGATTGGACTGGGCATACAACAAGAAGGCCGGCTGGGGACATCAGGTGCCAGGCCAAACCATCGAGTGGAATCCAAAGAGGAAATGATGAGTTGGGCGTTCGAGGCGAGGGTGACATGGAGATGATATGAGGAATAAATGAAAGGTTGTGGGAGGTGGTGGAACCGTGTTGGAAAGACTTCAGAGAAGAGAATGCAATGGAGGCGTGCTACTGAAGCGCTATCTCCCACTAGAAACCCAAGGGACAGTGTAAAATATATAGGCAAGAGAGATAGTCATCATTCAAGCGTTTTAACAACTAACCTCTAGAAAACGATAATAATTATTCAATTGTTCCTCTAACATTTCAGCTCTTTCAATAGCGCTATCCAATGTTGTCATAAGACTTAATACTTGAGTCTCAGAGGCCATAATTGAATGAACATTTGTCTACAAGAAGAAAAACAAGGAAAGGGAGACTGGAAACAGTTGATATGTTGAATAACAATAATATATGCATCAAGTTATCAATCAATTTCTATCGGGAAACTGTTCGGTAGATAAATATGGATCCAATTAAAAGAAATTTTAATGAGTTGATTACCCACAAATCGACATCATCTAACGAGTTACCCAAAACTGGGGAGTATTGTGAAGCTGTTTCTTATTCTACTTTGTAACTTCTCAGAAATGTGCTATCATGATACTATACAAGATTGAAGAGCGGATTATCATGTGGCTTTGCGGTAAAAAATTCACTTTTCAATCATAAAATCACTGAGTGAATGACAATAAATACGCGACGGAACATTTCGATTGGATATTAATAGCAAATGTTCTCCCTTAGTACCTTATAGTTTACTGAGTCGCGGAAATCAAAAGGCAAAAACTGGTCTGTGAAGACTGTAAAGAAAACACTTTATTCAACAAAAATACATCATATATATGCAACTTAGATCAACATATAAAATCACTAGGTCAAAAGTAAAATAACTTATTCGGATTGGTCTACTGTAGGACAAAATTGTCCAATAAGGCTTTTCCTGACTACACAATGACATGAAATAAAAATTGAAGTGCAAAAGTTTCTACCTTAGCGGTTGATGACTTAAAAGGCTGATCGTGAATTGACAGAAGTTGTTTGCTTTGAGATGACCCCACTATTCTGGACTCGAACCTAGTCAGATTCACAGTTAAACATCGCTAAAGAAGTGGCTACCTGGTTCTTAACGGTTCTCTAGCCGATTTTGATTCATGATGAAAACCTGCGATTGGGTCCAACAACATGTAACCCGAAACAGGAGTTCCTAATAGGTGGCAACACTATATAGTTCTGAGTGGTGATAGAATTCTATCCATGAAACTCGTCATATGACCCCAGGAGTAGATGATTCAATGACATATTTGAACTCGGGCAAGTTGACAGTAATCCAGCAAACAGACTTCCTTGAAATTACTAACAACCTTAGGAATATGAACTGACACCATTCAACATGGTAACCAGAGACTTAAACGCTGAATCAAATCTTGCAAAGTCGATTACACCACCCTTAGTCCTCATGTCAATCATGTTGTTTTTGAGTGGAAAAATGATAATAAGTGGTTGACAGCAACTTTTAATAACCAATCTACGTAATCTGTGAATATTTCTGCTCTGTCTTGCAATTAGCGTAAGGAAACAGTGGACTGTTTTTTTCAACCAGTGGTGAGATCGAAGATAAAGAAACCACGAAAGTAGTAGTACGCAACTCAGGAACCCAGTGTACATTCATCCAGTAGATAATATGCCTCACCTATTGTGTGAAGAATATTGATACTATTTAGTTGCGCAAACTGCAAATCGAACCACATTTCTACAAAAGCTGAAGAACGATAAGACCTCTATCTGATGCTTCAATATTTCCAGCGACTTATCAACTCATTACGTGAAACACAACTCTTCAACAACCTGCAGGTTTGTGTAGTAGATAAACCCCTATACCTGAAGGTATGTGGTGACTGATGACACGGTGGCGTGCAAAAACTTCTACCTTAGCGGCTGATGACTCAAAAGGCTGAGTTCCGTTTAGTCCACTTCCTAATAAACCAACACACTTTAATAGACCATGTTTTCCAACTGCTGAGGCTAGTACTGACGAACTTGAAGATGGAT
Source organism: Heterobilharzia americana (assembly GCA_944470555.2). Taxonomy (NCBI): domain Eukaryota; kingdom Metazoa; phylum Platyhelminthes; class Trematoda; order Strigeidida; family Schistosomatidae; genus Heterobilharzia; species Heterobilharzia americana. The sequence goes on from OX104129.1 coordinate 63,218,760, forward strand.
AGCTTGAGGTTCCAATAAAAAGTTGTAATCTGTGGTGTCAACCAAGCCAAGTATTAGGATGGACACACACTGTTGCATTGAACGGTGGTCATGCTTTATTTTGAATTGACAGAAGTTGCTTGCCCTGAGATGACCCCACCAGTCTCGGCTCGACCCCGCTCACAAATCATTGAGTTTGAAACTGTGACCAACCGGTAGAAAGTAGTGCCCTATTTATATGAGTCACAGTGCTAGTTCATGAAGAGAACAAAACTCCCAATTAATAAAACAAAACATGATTGAGTCAAAAGCAAGACAAAACAATGCCTTACACCTTCAATATGAGCTAATTGTTCTTGTAAACGTTCTGTAAGTTGTGAAACATTCAACAAAGTTGAATCATTATCAAATTCATCCAAAAATTGACGTATATCCTCTTCTTCACGTTTTGTTAGTGAACGATAAGTATCAGAAACTGGTGGACTGATATCTGTCTTACTTGGATCTAATGATTTATCACCGGATTGACTAACACCACCTGTTGAATCATCAATCTCAGGATCTGGAATGACCAATTATGTAAGAGGATATGATTATTGTACAACAGAAGAAGAGAAAAATTTAATACAAGATTTCAAAATTCAGAGAAATTATTCAGTTACCAGTAGTGATGACCATTTCTATATAGCCTGGACTGCTTTTCTAGTGTTACAACATATAATTGAACATTATGGCATCAAATTTCAAGTTGGTTCGAAACAATTAAATCAGGAAATATGCACAATCTCTTCTCTTTTTGTCTCTAAAACTCAATACAGTTTTCAAAAAGCAGAAAAAGAGAGTGATTCGAAACAAAACAATTCAAACCAGCACCAACACCAACACCAACAGAAACAAGCAGTGTGAAATAGTGAGCATGCGTACAGTAAAACCATTTTTCCAAGTATCTGGAACTAAGTATACAAACAGTTTAGTTAACCTATTGTTATCGCAATTTTAACAGATGGCCTACACCTTTCTGATTGATTATCGTCAAACTGTAAATCTGTCATCACGAGCACCCTACTCGCCTTTCCCTAATCATTGACTGATTTTCGAACATAAACGAGGTAAAATTAGCCTTTGCATAGGAAGTCGATGGATGTGATAGATTGATTAAAGTTAAACTAAACCTTTGCATTTTCAGTAACACTTTGAAGGACACCAACCTGCTGGCTCTGATACAGTTCGATTGGTATATTTATTATGATTATTTGTCCCCTGGATTCTTAGTGGAATATACCGCTTTAGTAACACGACCCCATTTCACTCTCTTATCTGCAGTCTTTCAATCTGGCTCCACAAATACCCACAACTTACAACTTCTTCCTCACACCACCTCCTTCCTACATGTCATCCTCGACTCCAACCCTCAACTAACTCGTCCGTTCCCATTCACGTTCCACTCGACCACCTGGCACGTGATGTCCACAAACCATCTTCTTTATCACTCTATGTCCAACACAATACAATACAATACATCTCAACTTTCTTCTTTCTTTCATATTTCTTCAGCGATAGCTTCCATCTTGCTTCGTTGACAGCCAGCCACAGTGACTTCCTTCTTCCTTGTTCTCCTCGTCATCTCATCCTTCGCATCTTCAGTATCGAGTAAGTGTAGGTGGCACTTGTTCATCATCTATGTCTGCACTTTGTTGGAAATGCTTTCCGTTACGCGCAGCCAACTCTCTCAACCATCACATAGAAGCACTGAATCACTTGACTGACATAAGTGTTCAAAATCTCGATCTGATACTCTTCACGCTTTATGTTGAATGGAGTGGAGTGGAGTGGAGTGCAGTGCAGTGCAGTAGATCTCCACACCGATTTCAGATGAATGAAGGAAGGCCTGTCTTTCTGTCTTTCCGATCCTGACTTTAACATTCTCATCTGTGCCGCTGCCACCTGTAGTCAAAACGATGCTGCCTATATAGACAGGTAGGTTAGAGACAACTCCGTTTACATTTCTCTCTCCTGTTGATTGGAGCTTGTTGTTGTTGGTTGGGTATCTTCATCACCTCTATCTTTTCTACGTTCTCTTGAAGGAAGTCCCATGTTCCCTCGCTGCTTCGCTACGCCTTTTCAGCCAACTTGTTAGTTTCCACCTGTGGATCTTCGAATTTGTGCGACATTATACATAAACCACCATAGGAGAAGTCCAAATCTTCCACGGTCTTTTCACCTGTCAAACATCGTATGCCCATCTTCTCACTCCTCACAGTTGTTTGTTGCATGACCCAGTCCAGTCCACTACAATCAGGAAGATCATCGGTGATAGTAGACAACCTTGTCTTATTCCTATCTTCACTTCACTTCAAAGGCATCACTGAGCTTTCCATTGTGAATTGCTCGGCATGTAGCATCATCATCCAGCTATTGAATGAGGTTGGTAGAGGTTCGTGGTACTCCGTAGTGTTGAAGCAGCTGCCAAATTACTTCTCGGTCGACGCTATCGAAGGCCTTTTCAAAGTCGATGAAGTTAAGGTAAAGAGCTGATCTATTGGTATATGAATGAGTAAAATTGCCCACCTAACCAGGCCCCAGAGATTGTCAGTTTGTTTCTCAGTGTCTGTCGCTGTATTAAAAAGACTTACATGGTGTCATCAACAAAGTCATTTCTCAGGAGCACAATGGTAATAAATTTTAATTTCACCTCAGATCTTAAAGATGTGGGAACTAGTGAAATAATACATATGGTCGACTACATATACATGTTGAAATATAACCTTAAGGTCAAGCTGAAATTAGTGCGCAGCACAAAGATTTATATCTTTGCCTCAGGATGAGATAGATGCACTTGATTTCGACCGAACGTACCTAAAGGCAAACTGTTTCTTCATCGGCATCTGATTTCTTTTCTGAGCCTCAGTTAGAAATTAAACACTGTGTGTTCTAAAACGTTTTCCAAACAGCTTAAATTCAGTTGCTTTTAATTTCCATGATAACTTTCGTTTACTTGTGTGAACTCTCAGGGAAATAATCATCAAGGGTGTTTTGAAGAAAGCTTGTCTGACTACAACATTTCAGTGTAAAATCCATAAGAGTGGAGGAGAACCAGAATGTACTGATGTTCACTGTTCTACGTTTAGTATGATGTTATAAACTTCAACAAGAATTGGAGTGCAGATGAAAACTTTGCACTTATGCCGTGAGTGGATTGTGAACAACTTAAGTTTAGCCAAGGGACTAGTACCCTACCATGAGGTCTCTTGCATCGGTTAGCACCATGCGATAATGGTAGGCATCCAAAGACTGGGACACACTTTCGTCTATCAGTGATAATTTCAAAGCACTACTCACATGTGACGAAATTCTCCAAAGTGCTAACATTGAAACTTAGACTCCCAGTGGTATAAGGATTTAATCTAGAGAAAAAATGAGTGAAAGTTGGTTACAAAAAAACCCACTGAACAATAAAAAGATATAAGGCCTGTGAGACAAAAGAAATCGATTATTGTTAGCCTTAAATGATAAAACAACTGTTGGTCAGTCAGTCAATCAATATCAACATAGGACCAAGCATTACTGCATAACGGTCCAAGTTGCTACACCACATACTACCACAACAAGTAACAAAGCAGTAAGATGAAAAATGAAGAATGCAGTAAAATGTGTGGATAAACCCCAGTCACTGAGATCGACTCAGAGCCATATCACCATATAGTCTCTAACCACTGGTTTTTCCTGTCCTGTGGACTCCAAGCATCTAGTCTGCATCTTCCGATATGGCTCATACCAACAGCCAAAGGCTTCATGCATTGATGACATGTTTTAGTCTGGCTGCCTCGAGTCTTTTACCAGCCTGAACCTACTTCAGCCAACATTGCACGACGAGGCGAACGATGACTACGCATACGTAACGCATTTCCCAGTCATCTAAGTCGATGGTACTTGACTAGCTTAGCGTTTGCAGCAACCCTTCCGCTTAGTGGAATCAGCATATGAGTCATACAGAGGATAAGTATGCATAAATTAAATGTTGAAATTTTTTTACCTTCATCAATTGACGTGGTCGACACTGAAATGTCCATCTCAGCTAGAATGGAATTGTTGAAAAATAGTACTAATTCATGATGTTTCTAAGTGATCTAAGCCACTGTCGGGTTCCACAAAACAATCAGAACTAATATTTGGTGATATGGTGGCCTGGTTGCAGTAGCTCGAGTGGGTTTACAGCACATCACAATCAACTGCTGAAGACTGTTATCATATACACATCAGATGTTAGGTATTTTAGATCCTCTTTTCCAGAATCATTTCACGACTGTTGACGTTTATTATTTCGATTTCGTACATATAATACGCTACTGAACAAACAGACTAATTAGAAACCACTTACGATAGTCTGTAGATTCCGCGAGCCAGACAAGTTAGAGTGGTCTAAACACCGAACGGCTGGATAGTTCGTTTAGAACCAAGACCCCCAGCAGTGAGCACGGACAAACTCAGCTCATACAACCGAATGAATTCAAGTCACCTGAATATGGCTAGCTGACTTCTATGGACGGCTATGCCTTAAATAGTTCGCCACACTTTCGTGCCAGAGATCACATCTTGCGATCCTGGTAGGTGGGTAGTTTCCAACAGAAACCCTGTTGGAAACACAGTTGAGCAGCTGAAAAAGTAATCAGCTGTGAGGAATGTCAACGCGGACCATGTAATTTGTAAATCACCTGTAAATTGATCATCTGATTTCCTACATTTTGGCAACTTCGTTAACGATGTATTGCTATACACTGGGGGTGGTGTGGACCAATACTCGAATGTGACAGGCATTAGGTTCTTTATTTCTGTCTACCTGTTAATCATGGAATATGATTTTGCATTCTCACATTCTCTGTTTTACTTAGGCTTCTCTTGACCTTCACGAGTTGGGACAGCTACAAACAACAACTTATTGAACCAGATGTTCTAGTTTTCGTTTTCTCCCTACCTAGAGTAGAATAAAAGGGAGAAATCCACCCAGCAGCCATGTATACATTTGTACAGCAGACAGTGAAGCCCATCCTATTACATGAGAGCTAATCATACTGCTCGGTTGTCCAAACTCCAGTAGATAGAGGAGGGTATGAACCTATGATCCATCGGTTGGAAATCAATTGTGCCTAGACGAATGAGTTACATCATCACACTCGATGTGCAGAAAAACTGTAAGCTCTTTTAATAGAGGCAGTTCATTCCACTTACCGATCTTATGCACTGTAAAGTCAAACGAAATTTAGAGAAAGTAAAACACACAGGCGATAACACAAGTAATAAAGATATTTATAGTGAATGAGAAAATCTCTAAAAAATTAATTTTCAAACTTGTCTTACATTCCACACGAGTAGACAAGATACCTGGTATCATCATACGTTATGCATCAATCTATCGATTATTTGGATGAGTGTCCTCTGTATAATACGACTACATTTGTTCATGAGCCTCAGTGACCTCAATAGTTAACTGATAGAGCAAGTGAAACTATAGTTCATCAGTTTAAAACCGGCTCAAACTACCAATACTCAGACAAAATCCCAGGTTGGATACTGAAGGCTTATTTGGCATTCGCTAATAGTGAGTGAAATGAGTAACTTTAGGCGCAATATAAAGTAGTCTCTTCATCTATTGTACTATTTTTAATTTAGAATGCCATACAAAGCTTACGTGGCAACATACCGAATACCATTAGTGTAAAAAGCTTTCTGATAGAAAAATATTCAACTACATAATTTAATTTATGCTTGGATGCATTTGAGATGGAACTTATGGGGAGCAAGTGCAAATAACTAAATGTGAGATAGCTACTAAGACGAAAATACGGTACGGTTGGACTAGTGGAGAGGTGGTGTGGTAAGCCTTGAGAAGCTGAGTGGTATTCAGTACAGAACGACAGGTATCGTTCGCTCTAGTCTCGGCCTTTTATATGTAGACTGGGAGCAGCCTCCGCTTCTGAAATTCCGGTGAGGGAGATAATCTTCCGGGAAAATGAGCTGCATCTCTTCTGCAAGATTGTGGAGACTCAGTGAGATGTACCACACACACTTCTGCCCACGGGGAGGTGAGTACGGTCAAACGATCCGATTACCCGGCAAATGTGGATACATTGAAGCAACACAGTTGGGAGGGTTTTAAGATTCACTGCTCAGTTTTGAGGGAGTGTCAATAGAGTGCTGTGGCAGGGGTATTCGTTTTATGTAGTCGCATCGCTATAATGTTTCCTAATTGGCGAGAGGACCTATTCACCTGGTTTTTGGATAATGACGTCCAAACAGACGGCCTGGAACTGGAAGCTGAGTAGAAAATTGGAGTAAAACCCTCTTGAGGTAGCGGTTAAGATGAAAATACAGCATGGATGTGCGTGCATCACAGCGATAGATTATGGGCCAAACTGAATAGAGTTGCTAAAAATCAGTTGCAGTTAACTCGCCTACCATAAACACCCGCAAGTCTACATTTCAAAAACCAACAGCCAGAGATTTCCTGTACACAAACGGCAAACTGGCACAAATTTCACTTACTTAACAAGACATCTAACGATTCATTTTGTCCAAGAGGTGAAATATTTAAATCTTGCGGAAAATTGACCAATTCAACATCCTTGAAAACATGTGGCAAGAGAGTGGCGAATGTACGACAGAATAAACCGATGAAATGTCGTTTTTCCTCTAATTTTGCAGCATTAAATAACCAAGTCTAAACATACGAGTGAAAAAAAGTAAACGAGAAATACCATGTACATCTATCTATAGAAGGATTAAATAGGACGAATCAACTCTGAAACACTTATTAAGGTACACTTGATATCCTGTGCATAATTAGCGCATTCAACCAATTTTTAGATCAGCAAGAATACCTAACGAAATACTTGTAAACAGATGCTTAGTTCGTAGAAATGATGTTGGACTATAAATAGCTTGTGAAATGCACCAAACGGAGTGTCATTTGTCATCCATGAAGCTGAGGTTCATTGACTAAGGCAATCGATTCTAAACCACAAAAGTCAAGGGATCGAATCTCGCCCTGCTTACACAGAACTACCATCATACTGTACGGTAACTCAACCCGGTGTAAGATTATGTACTAGGGATCATAAACCACAATTATTGTGACAGATAATGATCCGAACCACTTGCTTATGCCTAGATCGAAGTAGCTAAGATGGTGTTTAAAGAGCGAACTACGCTACCCCACGTAGCATTAGTAGTCCCCACAAATTCAGTGCTGTTCATAACCAAATGCACAAACGTAAAAATAATTGACGAATGAATCTGAATACGCAGTAACAACTGATTCCAACTGACTGCAGGTACAAACGCCACTCCACCCACCGATGTTCAGATAACTGGGTAATACAACTTGGTTTACTACCTAGAGTACGAACATACAAATGTTCGCTGAGTTACACATTACAACGAACTTACATTAACTAGATAATGCAGTAGACATACTTGGCGTCATACATTTAACAGAATTGTTGACCTAAATATGACATGCGACCTCATAAATCGAAGGTTTCTGAAGCACTATACAATTGCAAGATTTACTGATATATATATATATATATATATATATATATATATATATATATATATATATATACTGAACTACTAGAAGCTTTCAAACATAATAGTTAAACCACGGTATTGCAGAAGAATGCGATCCCATATTCGATTAGCTACAACAGTATTCACTGGATGAGGTTTCGCGAATAAATTATTGCTCATAACCAACCACGCGCTTCTGACAGCACCCAAACTCCTTCAGATCATTAACCTTCCACATTTTCGCGTCCTGGACTTTCTTCAGACTCCTCGGTCAGTATTCCTTCGTAGTTTTTATTTCCTTTCACCTATATGGCTCTTGATTACGGTCTGAGTTCACGGAAAAGCACAGACGGTCTCCTGAAACCTCTCTTCAAACTGTGCATCGGAGCTTTCAATGTTTACACCTGCTGTCACACCGGGGAACAAGCTTTACAAGTCAAAACTGTAGCATTGTGGTCCACGGATGTGTTGTTTTTGTCAAACTTGCATACAAGGCCTAAGTGTAGTTATTTACATAACCTTAACCAAGTTTCTGGATATTCCATGGCCAATTTTCATGATCTTGTAGGTGTAGGTATAGCGTCAAGTCCTAAGGTAAAAGGCGCACTGCTCAACTAGGTCCCAAGTTGTGTCGACTGAGCACTGTCCAACTAAATGTCGCAGAGAAGACCAAAAAATGCTGAAACTTAAGATTGTATCTTGGTAATCTCTATTTACGTACCTATTGACTGCAGTTCAGATGACGTGAAAGATAAGTTATACCAAGAGTTGTCTAGCTTCCTACTGAAACCCAGGCTTTGAGAAATGGTTGTCATGGTAGGTGATTTCAATGCACAAGTATGTAAGCAAAGTTACGCAGAAAGACACTTAGGTGGTACTTTTGGAATCCTAACTGAACGGATGGACAAAGGTGGTGGTCTGCTAAAACCGCTTATTTTTGGTTGGCGTGAACTTCAGACATAAAGAGGGACACGGTCTCATGTGATGCCTACCGAACTTAATTTAACGGTGAACACAGATTATATTGGTATGAGTTATCGTTGATAATAGTCAATGAAAGATTCCTACCGTTTCCGGAGCAAGTGTTTGGATGGCGATCACGAATTGGCTGGAGTACGTGTGTAAGTGGATGTAAAACTATGAAAACTGAAAGACAATTCCGATAAGAGATCGATGACGAGGATGGTGAGGTTGCTTTCAGTGAGAAACTGACTAGAAAACTTCAGATGTCGTGAAGAAGCCTGGTGCCATCTTTAGTTTCATTTCAAAAAGCGTTAAGGACCAACATTCAAGCCAGTCGTATAGTGAGAATTTCAACCCCCATTGGTAAAAATATCGTTAAAGACCGTGACTGAACCTCAGAAACGGGTAAGAAGAGCTTGATGACCTCAGCAGCTTCTTAATCGTCTAGTGCATGTGGACACATTCCTGAAGGCTTCGATCACAATGAAGACTGCCTTCACACGTCTGTCAGGACTCAAGTTACTTTAGGTTGGTTTCCACGTTACACATCCTTCAAATCTTCTTTCATGTCTCTCGATCACTTATCCTACATCACCCTTAATTTGTTCCAGCTCTGCATCTCTCAGATTGTGCGGCCATATGTTGATATTTATCACGATGACGAAATTTGACTCCATCTTGCTTTCCCTTCCCGATATCAGTATTAAGTCTCCTACAACTTTCTCATCCTTTCGCCCTGCGACAATCGCCAATGACACAAGCCATCTTCTAAAACCACACTGCCGATTTATCATTGGGTTTTTCAACGTCCAAACTCCATACCAAATAGAACAGGCGTCTCTTGCCAAAACTGCGGAATCTCAAGTCGTGGGTGTATGCTGTGTTTTCGAGACACGCCAGAGAGGATCCGAATGTGGTTATTCAACTGACCTCACCTGATCAGTGGTGAGTCTGAAAAATCCACTTTACGAGTGTCCCGATATTCAACGGTTAGTTATCATGGACTCGCTGATATCGATACAATATTGAGTTGTAGAGGAGGAAGCGAAATCGAATGGGTACGTCAACAGCCGTCTCTGTGCTGTTCGACTGAATGGATCTGTAAGAACTAGGAAGGATTTTTAGGTCGACCTGTTCTTAATCTCTGCCAAGACACTCACCAACTGTAGTTTGGATGATGCAAAGGATGCATTCTGTGAAAAGCTGCCAATTTTGCTACCGAAAGCAAAATCTTCAGATGTCGTCATAATGACAGGTGACTTTAACGCTTAAGTAGGGGGGCTGAGACAGTTGGATAGGTATATTGGGGGTATTTACGGAATCCTATGCCAACGAACCGACAACGATGATCATCCCTTGCAATTTTGTTCTGACAATCACCTGTTTCAGGTCAGTACTAACTTTAGGCTTTAGGCAGGTTTTTACATAGCGTCCAGTCGACATCAAAACAAACGAATGACACAGATAGATTATGCTGCTATAAGCTATCATTTGAAGAGGATCGGTGAAGGATTGCCGCTCTTTCTAGAGTACTAGTCTGGACTCCGACCACACGTCAGTACGAACTTGAGTATGTCTGTGCCTTACTGTTCGCGGGAAATAGACGACAATAAAGTCTATCTGTGCTTGACTGGAAGATGAGGATGTGAAGTACGCAGTTAAAGAGGAGTTAGCTAAGTGTTTATCTGAACATGACAGCAACTCTTATCCTGACGTGATATTAAGTAAGCTGTGGAAACAGCAGTAAAGGCATTTGGCAATCTATCTCCGAAGGTTAGCAAACGTCATTGAAATTCCAAAACGTCATTCGAACTGATCGCTACGAGAAGACTGATTCCAGATGGCTCTGACCATGACGAAGAGCAAAGGCAACTTAGACGTAAGTTGACCAAGTCTTTGCGCCGATCACGAGCAGCGGTGGGCGAGGAAAGCAAGAAAAATGGAGAAAGCATCCGTGTTGCGTAACGCTCGCTAACTATTTAGGCTTATTAAAGATACCGAAGAGAAGACGATGATGAGTGAAACCATCACCAAAAAGGATGGGATGCTGATAACCACCCAGGAAATGCGCCTACAACGTAAGGCAGAATATTTTGAAGCACAGCTCAATTAGACCTAAGCAACGCTTCAGCTATTAAACCAGCTGGAACATGAGCCGGACATAGATATCAGTCTTTCAACCCCCCTTGAAGTTGAGAAAGCTGCATCGAACGTGCAACAAGACAAAGTAGCAGAACCTGACAGTTTTCTACCTGAAGTTCCACCGATGAAAGTAAGAAATTGCTGCTTAAATTGACGGAGGTACTAGGTAGTGCCGTCAGGCTGGTGTACTTCACTGATCACTCCACTCTATAAAAAGGGAAATAAGTTCCACTAATGTGTCCAGGACCCTACGCTGCGTAGTTATGCGACGCCTAACGGGAGCTCGAGAACAAAGAACTCGAGAGAACAAGACAGGTTTCAGATAGAGCTGGATGAAGGTGCATCGATCACACTTTTACCCCCCGACAGGTTCTGGAACACACGTATACTTACCAGCCGACGACCGACACTTGATATATTTCTTGACCTAAAGGTAGCATTCGACTTAGTCAACTGTGAGGTATTGCGGCAGTGTCTGGCTGTGAAAGGAGTACCAAGCAAACATAAAATACTAATCAAAGCTTTCAACGCGAAGACATACAGCTATGTCAGGGCTTATGGAGAGTTGTCATGTGGAATGACGACAACTGGTGGTGTCCGCCATGAATATCTACTGTCACTGTTCATCCTTAACTTTGTTATAGATGTGCTAATGGTAATAACACCAAGTACTTCTGACTTTACAGGGATTGCTCTAATCGTTGGAGGTCATCTGGTTGACTTGAAGTATGTAGACAATATTGTCTTGCTAGGTAAAACACTGACGAAATGCAGGGTCTTCAGAACGTATTAAGCAGAAATCTGAGTATGTTTGGCCAGCATGGGCTTCGCACCTGTCAAATGTAAGGTGATGCTTCAGAACTGGTCTGTTGCAAGTACTCCTAGCCAGTTTAGTGATACGGAGCGAAGTGGTGGAATGTGTCGACCACTTTACTTACTTGTGGAGTTGCATCAACCCGAACGGGTTGGTTTCTGACGAAATCTCAGCCCGAATATAGTAGGCCCGCTTGACATTCGCCAACTTGAGTCATCTACGGCGTCGTCTGGCGAGATATCTGACCAGCGATTAAAAGATGAGTATTCTGCGCTGTATTTAAGTATCCTATTGTACGGCTATGAGACAAGGTCGTTAAAAGTAAACCTTCCATGATTAAAGTTTTCCCTATAGGTGTCTTCGTTAAACTTCTCACGCTTAGTGGAATTATCGTGTGAGCAATGTTGAGGTGAGACAAACGGTACTCGACAAGACAGGCAAGTCAATTGATGAGGTTGTGAACCTTAGTTGACTGAGATGGCTTGGACATGTCCTGCCCATGCCAAGCCACCGCCTACCTCGACATGCAATGGTGGAGAAGGCCATGTTAGGTTGGTTTAGGATGGCCAGACCAAGACGTGACATCAGTCGACGAAGTCCCCTGACTGTTGGTTTGAGAGGTATAGGGAGATGCAGACTACCTGGCTGGAATCCCTGAGACGATGAGAAACAGTGGTTGAAATGGTAAAATGGCTGAAAATCGACGACAATGGAGCAGATGTAGTCAATCGTTGACAAATCCTACAGCTTGAATATATTCGCACTAACCTTTACTTTTAGGCTGTCTATTCTCTTACACTACCTTGATATCATTTTCTATCCATCTGTTCTTTTTGCACTACTGTGAAGTGCGACAACGTGAGGCGGTGCACCTGTGTGAAGTCCTACGGTGATTTTGTCAGTGTCGTTGTCAGTCACGAATATTTTTATGCCGCACTGGTCGCAGGAAACAGACAGCAATGAAGCCTATATGTTCGACTGGAAAATAAGAACACTAAGTGTGTATTCAATGAGGAAATAACTAAGCATTTGTTTGTACATGGCAGCAATTCTCTTTCTTATGAAGCTTAGCACAATATTCAGTTCTCAAAAATAGTTGCTAACCTACATCCAAAGTTTATCAAAAGTCAGTGGGATTTCCAAACCTCATTTGAACTGATTGATGTTATGAAGACTCATTCCAGCTGGTTTGGACTACAATAAGTATTGAAAGTAGCTGGAACGTAAATTGACTAGGAATCTTCACAATAATCATGAGCAGTGATGGGTGGTGAAATTGAAAGAGATAGAGGAAGCATCAGCAATAAATAATACTCGGTACTCATTCAGGCCTACTAATCGAAATCGGAAAAGTTAAAATCACTCAACAACCTCGTGCACGCTCATGTAGTAGGCAATGGTCCACATCTGCTGTGTGAGGGCCAACCATACTGCGTGGCTACCAAGACTTGGGAGATGGAACGGAATGCCAACCCGTGACCGACTAGTTCAAAGTCAACTGCCTAAACCAATGCGACAGCTTTCCAGGCTTATTAAGGACACTAAGAAGAGTGAAACCATTACCCTAAAGGATTGATCCGTGATAATCCCTTAGGACAGATAACACTACAGGGTCGTCAGCTAAGCACACTGCGAACACACTCTTTGAGATGACGAGAATTTACTCAAAACACCACTGGAATCTCGTATGCAGGTCTCTGAAATACAGAAGAGATGAATTTTGAGGTTTTACAGAGACCGAGATAAACTCCCATTTTGTCCGAACAGCATCAATGTCTGAAAGTTTAAGGTCCCCAGCTTTGACACTGTGCCCGGTTCAGAATAATTGTGTCAGGATAACGCAATGAATGACAGCTCTCTAGAAACAACTGTTAAGCGACTCAAAGTGATATAGATAAAAATGTTAGTCACTGACAATTACCTTAATTAAACAAAAATACACAAGAGGGTAAGCATGAAAATGATAACGAAAAGATGGAATAATTAACGCAAAGAATAACAACGATATGAAAGTAGTAGAATGAATTATTGAGCGGATAGTATGCAACAGGATGACTTGGTGGGCGCTTTGAGGTTTTCTTGCCAGTATTGATTAATAATCTTTATATGCAGTGAAATCGAACATCGTTGTCTCAAGGAACCACACCCCAGACTTTTGACGAAGCTTAAGCTACTGGCAGCGGAGCAACGTGAGGTGCAGTACTGTCGCGGTTGCTAGCATCCAATGCAGGTTCAAAAGCCATCCTTCCGTTCTGCATCAGATAGCCTATGTGCACCAATCGTTAGGAATAGGATTTTTTGATTCACTATTCGTACCCTTTAGGTATACCAATTTGATGGTAGTGTCAAACGTCCCCTTTCACCCTATCACTTTTTAGAACACCCCCGTCCCGTTAGGTTAGTTCTGTGAACGGAACTTCCACAGCAGAGTCAATGAACATGGGTAACCTGAGAGCATCTCAAAATGATGACCGGGATCTTCCAACCTAATCCTATTCTGACTAACATCGCACGATCAAATGTAGATTCACAGAAAGCAAACTATTTGCTATTATTATTCTCCATTGGGATGTTTACTTCTTCAAGACAGAAAGTGTCTTGTATACTGAAATTCACATTTTATCGACTAGAGACATACACAGATGGCAGTTTCCTTTCATAGACCTATTCAGAAGTATAACGTTCCGGTTAGCTGATATGAGTAAAAAACAAGGTAATCAGTGTCAACAAAAACAGTAACCTTAGTGGAACTACGTAGCATATAGGAACTCACTTAGGAACATAAAGGCGAACTAACGATAGACAGCATAAAGAGTGAAAAATGAAGGTAGAAGAAGGGTGAAAAGCAAAATGTCCGAATATCCTAAATCTAGTAGATATTGCCGGGGACACTGAGTGTTTCTTATACTTAAGGATCGCCAAAGATAAATGAGTACTTATTAGTCCTGAAATTCAAACAAAGTCACAAGATTTTATCAGATGTTCGATACACGAGCCACTAAACGTAAGACCCAATCAGGTTCCACGTGTAGCAATGCCTAAACTATAACAGTTTTCAAGTATCACTCCTGGACTCAAGAGACCTTAAAATTCATATTGCGTTCCACATTACTTGCCAGAAGAAAACGAACCAATCTGCAATTTATGTGTAATACAATCATCAAAACCAACTAACTTTATTCTCTGTTATGATTTGTAGCTCATAACTTGGTTGATTTCTAGTGTCTCTGCAGTCGATCCTCTTCAAGTTTTTTGCATTACATAATAGTATTTTCTTTAGTTCATTTTTGTCAGTAACTTTGATCAGGTAAACTTGAATGCTTGTAGGCTTCGTCAAGGAGACTGAATTTTATTTCATTTTAATCTGCATATCATACTTGTGAAAACCACATGCTTCTGTTTGTGCTTGCTTTGATGAGCAGAAATAACTCCTACTGATGCACCGACACGTTCATTAATCGGATAGAACGTTTTTGAGAGTTGAGTTGACAAACTTTCGGGCATATTTACTTATACGTACGTTTTGGCGCCAAATCATTCCATTCAGATTGCCACCAATTTTTCAAGTATGTTAAAACACGCTGACCACTTTGGTGATTAATAATTTCTTATTACGATAATTATATTTAAAAATATATCATTTTCGTCGAAAAGTAAGTTGTTTTTTAAAACTTAAAGCAGCGTAACTCATCAACTTCAAATACCGAACATGATTGGCTGTCTGCTTGTTTGACCTGCCTGCATTGGATTGATTGCAACGGTCTGCTTAAGCCACTGCTATCTCGTCTATGCATTAGGCCTTCCCTATCTAGTCTGAATAAGCTATTATTGCTAGTATACAGCTAAGCTAAGCTCCCTTTGTGTTGTTTAAAGGCGTAAGTATTGTTTGCAATGCATATTGACTACAAGCACATATTACCATTATGCGATTTACGCATCTGATTCTGTATTAATATTTCCAGGAAACTGAGATCAAACCATGAATAAAATTGTTAAAGACAAAAATAAACCGAAAGGACCAATGTCGGCATATGCCTGCTTTGTCCAAGTTATTCGAGAAGAACACAAAAAGAAACATCCTGGTGAACAGATAGTATTTTGTGATTTTTCAAAAAAATGTGCGGAACGCTGGAAGGTTGGTAACCGTTTTCATAAGATCAACCTTAATATTTTTCTAGCTGATGACACCAAAAGAAAAGAAACGATTCGAAGATTTGGCCGCCATGGACAGAGAACGATTCAACCGAGAAATGAGTGACTATGTTCCTCCAGATGGCATAAAAAAAGGGAAAAAACGAAAGGGTCCTAAAGACCCCTCGGTGCCTACACGAGCATGGTCTGCCTTCTTTTTCTTCTGTGATGAGTTTCGTGCCAAAGTCAGGGAAAATAATCCAGATTGGAAAGTTGCTGATGTTGCCAAAGAACTTGGTCGTCAATGGGAGACTTGCCAAGATAAAGCCAAATATGAACTTCTAGCTCAGAAAGACAAACAGCGCTATGAAGAAGTATGTTGCTTCCTTTTTTTTAATATGCTATTTTTAAAACATACTTGGATTCAAAGTTCTTTATTCCTCATTGAATTAAAATTAACTTTTATTTCAGGATATGATAAAATACCGAGCAGGTACATATGTCCCAGCGCGAAAAAAAGTTGCCGGTTCAGTCTCAAACTCCACATCGTTAGCAGGATCTGAAACACAGAATCCAGATTGCAGTACAATTACAAGTGGCGTTGGTGATGAGAATGGTGCAGAACTAGAGGATGAAGATGATGGTGAACCTGACGAGGGTGAGGAAGAGTGAATTTGATCAGAAACAATAATAGGTTTTTTTTGTTGAGTTCCATACACTTTGATAACTCAATTGTACAGGTTTTATTGCATTTATGATGTTTTAATCCCCTATCCTCAACTTCAGTTCCTTTCTAAACTTTGTATACATTGGTTTTTCTTGTTATTTTTGTATCATTCATATGCTGAATGTACATTAGTAATTCTGTTTTAACTTTCTTTTATTGTGTTACGTGAGATTCTAACACATTATTCTTATTCTTATTGTCCATTATTGAATGTTAAGTTATTGTAATTTGAAAATGTTTCTGTTACTTTACAGCTAGACTTTTTCGATCCACAAAATATGTCTGATTTGGTTGATTATAGCATCAGGTGTATGTAGTTTCCTCGGTGACTGGTTAAAGTACGTAGACTATAAGTCGATCTCACTATGCGTGGTCTCCTTCAAAATGTTGTTAACTAAGTGTTATTAGGTTGTGGATTCCGAGAGTTGAGCCCCATTTCAACGTTTTGGTGATGTCAACAGTGAACACATAGGATGATGATGGTTTGGTGCTCTTTGAGCTTTGATATTTTGTCGTAAACACTTCACCATACTTGATGATATCTTCATGGGTGTTATGTAACTGCACTTTCACGTAGTGGGGGCTTCATGTTGGCTTTTACTGTATTACCTAGGGCATGTTTTACACTGAATCGGTACCGACTAGCGTGGCATAGACATGTAGCGAGTAAACACTTGCCTCAACACCTCATGTTAACAGAATTATGATTAGGTTTGAGAAGAGTTGTGGTCGGCCAGTTGGGCACGTGATTCTAAGTCATAAATTTTCCGACTTGTTGTTTGAACCATTGGGCTAGTTGTGTAAGGTCTTCAATGTGAGGAGAAACGGTGGTTGGGAACACGATAGCATGGCTCGAAATAGGACACAGTAGTAGGGATCTATGCGTGTTATATCACCCTTAAGACTGAATGTCCTCACCGACTTCCATGTACCCGTTACCTCTGTCGTAGGCCTTTTTCTGTGTTAATACCATTCAGTTTCTGTTCGCTACCCTGTTGTGTGTTACTGTGATAACTTGAAGTGATCCATTTCTGTGCAAGCTTTAACGTATCTTTTGTGCTGCCTTACACTAAGAGGCTAATAAGTAGTCCACCCAGCACACTCCATAGGACTAGATGGATTAGTAACTGCTGCTCTTAAATACAACTGACCGGTAAAGTAACACCCTCATCAGAAATATGGTAATACTTATATAAGACACAGATCTAAAGGTGATAGCTAAACGCATCATCTCGTTCTGCCGTAGTAAGCATTGCGCATATACCACATGATTATAGTGTCTAGGATGTTTCACCGGGTGCATGTGTGGTGGGATGAATCTGTTACCATCAGATGAATAATCTAAACGGAGTGAGCTGCTCTTTGTTCTGGAATGCAACCATGAAATAGGGTTTTCGAGTATTTTATACCCTTGTTGTAAAATAAAATTTACTGAAGTCAGTCTTAAAGAGTTAACTTGGCCATGCCTATTGCAGCTCATCTGGGAACTGTCAGACTCATCAAAAACATAGGAGAAGCTCACTGAAACTAGCTAACACATTACTGGTTTCAACCAGATTTTCTTATGCACATCCTGAAGGTTAACGTATCTGAAAGTAAACATTACATCTTAAGTTTGTTGCATACCTTCACCAGAACAGGGGAGATAGCTCGGCTTTACGTAAATCGAGAATATACCTTCAACCATGCTTATGGGTGGAAGTTATCGGTACCCAAATACTATAAAGGTATGAACTTTAACCGGTTATCTACTGTCAAGATGAAATCTTGACAATAAATAACATTGCCTCTAATTCAGCTGCTCATTGTCAGGATTTTTTTGTAAACTCACAAAAATCAGGCATTCCTGTCTCTACAGAACACTGCTTTGATGTACGAAGATGGTATACCGAAGGAATTAGCTCACTGATGTGACTTTATTCTGACTGACCGAAAGTAGTCCAACTGAAAAACCCGGTACAGCTTTATGTAAGGAGTCATACCTATTTTTGTAAAGGCTTAATCAGGTAGAATAGGTGGAGATTGAATCTCAAATTCATTGGTTGAACACTGAGTTATATATGTATGCTGGACTAGAAGATAGTTCTATATGTGACCTGCATTAGATTTCATTCTTTTTCAAGAGCGATTCTTCAAAGAAAGCATTAAGTTGCTTCATAAAGTCCTCACCACATCTTCAGTATGGCGAAGAGTCTTTTTTTACTAAATGATGTAGCATTCGATGGGTTGAACCAACAACTTCCACAGCTCCCTAACATCTTGGAACAAGTCATTCTCTGAATGATAATTTGACAGAATACATGATGTTAAATCGGTAGCATAAAAGAAATTTACGTCTAGGTGAATTTTTCACGAAAACCATAATTCGTTTGTACTGTAACTACCAGTTGTTGATAGGTTTTCATCTAGCCTGTAGGTAGGTACGTTGTTGCAGGAGGGCGTGTAGATGAAAGTGAGTTTATTGGTGACCACGATAATCAAGAAGAGAAAAACGTGAACGAACGACTCAGCAGGTACAGTAATCTTTATTGAAGATTTTTCATGTTCTACCAAATTAGAATTTGAGATAATTATAAATGAATTAACGTTGTTGTTATATATCCTAGTAAATTTTACTGTCCTAGATTCTTTATTGGATGCAGTTCAAAGTCGCTTCACGAACTGTTGATATAAGAAATCCACCTAACTCCACGAAGGGGTTGTACGTCAGTATGCACTGACCTAAACTAAAGAATACGACCGTACTTCTAAACATCAGTAACATTTCGGTATCTATCAATTTAAGGCTTTATCTGATATTTCATAGAATGAGAAGAGATAAACTTTAAGTATTATATGCTTAAGCCTTAGTGTATAAGGCGTAGTTGGGACTGACGTCAGCTGAAGAACCTACGAGATCTGGACAGTCGTCTAGTCCTTGCATGGAACTCCTTAGCAGTGTGCATCAATGATCCGGTGAGGGATCGAACCTAGCACCTTCACGCTTTGTAGCGAACATGTTACCACTGAGTCGTAATGCACGTGGCTACACGTTTTCTTACTTCTGTCGATTTGCGATACTGTGCGACCTTCACCTAATGTCATCTTTCAGTATTCATCTTCATTTCCGATTGACCTGGTTGAAAACGTTTCGAAGATTACATTATGTGAAATGGAAGTTCATTGCATTATAACTAGTAATTGTGGTGGTATTTTTAATGACTAGCTGTTCATAGGTCCGCTACTAATCTAATTGTTGTGAGGAGGCGTATGTAGAATAACCAGTGTGAATACGGAGGCAGTGGTTCACTCAGTCAACTGAATAATCTGTGGAACAATAAGCAAATGGTAAAATGAGGCAGTTTGTATGTCCAAACGAGAAATTAATAATGAAATGAGTAAGGTTTCAAGTTGGAGTTATTTATTCACATTCTTTGAAATTTTTACTTCCAATTAGTAGCATATAGATAGTGAATGGCTTTTACTCTTCAGTCTTTTGTGTGAACTTGAGTAATAACACGGGTGAGTTACAACTCTGAGATGCCTTAGGATATAGAACTACTACAACCTAAGTTGTTACAACTCTCTTTATCATCAAACTTATTCAATCGAAAGGTATATTCTCTCTGTGTTTACACAGTTCATGTTGGCATTTTTGTTTGTTTTTTTGCAATTGAGTAACTTTTAAAGCGATCGAATGCGATGTTAACAGAGTTTTCATCAGTAAACACCTAGCTAATATCACATGTTGTATGAATTAAAAAGATTCTTCGCAAAGTCAGCAGCTTTCTGGTCAAGATATCGAATCATTAAGCCTATTCACCATATTTCATAATTTATATAGGTTTAATTCAATACTGAATACAAGAGTAGGAGAGTAATCATTCACTGAAGACTGACATATGCGCATATTTTGGTCTGGATCTGAGGAAGGATGTTCATCCTTAGTGTTACACGTCATTCTGGTTTCTGTTGTCAGCCAATAAACTTATTACTAGGTCAATCAACTGCCTACGCCTAATGAAGCAGTTTTGACTAAATTTAGCATATTAAGTGCATTCTATAATGCTACATTAGGCTATGAGATTATTTCTGGCTACAGACGCGCATTTATTTGTTCAATGTCATGTAGGTGGATATCAGAGATACGAATCATGTTTACCGATATATACTCGTGTGAGTGATGGAAACCCCACTGTGATTTTGGCATAAAATTTAGTGAATATAACTTTAAGATGCTAACAGATAATTTCTATCTTTTCAACAACCATCCCATTTTCAAAGACAATGGCGATTCTCGAACTTGCAACCCACTAGATTGAAAGTTTCATTACGAATGTTCACACTGGGAAGTGTCAAATATGATTCTTATTTGTTACAGGTCGTAAAACGTTGTGTCGGCCGGATGTAAATTACCGCCATCATCTGGCCTATAGACACGGTGGGAAAAAAACTGTAGACTAATCTCTACCAGATCGTAGTCACTCAAGTAAAAGCAATGTCAACATCCTGATATATTTGATTACGTATATGCAGTTAGCAAAACTCTACTGATCGGAAAAGAAGGTAACATTGAAAAAGCATAGTGAAAATGAATAAATGAGATGAAAAGCTCTGTCATCTGTGATATTTCAATGAAGCTTCTAGAAAACAGAAAATCTTGAAGTAGGCCAGGAAAGATGAGGGGAAGGAGTGAATTGCCTGGAGTTCAAAAATATGTTGATGAGCAGTTCCATCTGAATAAATATGTTTAGTGTGATGGCAGTTAGTTGGTACGAAATGTATTACACTCGTCATCAGTACCTACGGTGTCAAACCACTTGACGTAATTAGTTAACAGTGCCACATATCAATCACCGGCTTTATAGGCCTGGTTTGAAATAGGTATTGTTGTCCCAACTAACTGACCCTTTCAGATTTATAATTCCAGGTATCAAAAAGTTTAACCCTCATAGCAAACGAGCAGCGCTGAATACCTGTATTTAGTAGATTCTTCTTAAACACACTACTGGTATGTGTAAACGTCTAAGCTGTGAGTCAGGAACATACATTCTAAATACCAGTGTTAAAAAGAACCGCTATAGAAATAGTGGAGAATATTTATAGCTCAGGTGGATGGTCTTGGTTGAATTGGGTTGTTTAAACAAACCAGCTCAGAGAACACAATACAACTAAGAATATAGCTATAGGGCAGTCAATGACATCATCAAAACACCTGCAGAAAAAAAAAGTCAAACTCTATTAAGTAGCAAACGAATGTCAACACACATACGGAAAAGTTGATCTTAACTACTATACAAGTGTAACACGTGACAGAATCAACTCTGTATGAGTCACATATATAAACGTGAGTTGAATTTAGACATTCGGATGAATTGATGACATAAATATACACTCGAATTAGTCAATCAATCAAAATGTTCGAAACAGGCTGACTGAATGAATGTCTGAGGTTTAACTTTATTGTATGGTGGATTAAATTAGTCAGTCAGTAATTTAAATAATCATGTTGAGTCAGTTTAGCTTAGTTCGACCGAAAGAAGATGATAGTCTTATACTGTGTTGTATGTGATTGTGTATGAATGTTCAATTAATTTTTAAATACATCAGGGCTGTTGCGGCTTAGATAGAATATAAAGTTTTTGATTGCGTGCAAGTACATCTATCGACTTTATGCAATAGAATACAGTTGCAACTCATAGTTTGCATAGGTCATTAAAGGATGATCAATGAAAGCAAACTGAGTGTCAAATGAATTGGTTATATTCACATTGAAAACACTAGATTCTATCTGCTAATCATTTTTGTATGGTTTATGTTCTTCTTTCTTTATAGATAAGCAGGTGATGATATCGCTTATCTGAGATGTGTATTTTGTAGATTACACCGGAACAACTAACAATCCACTTAGTTGCTTGCTCCAAATCTGTATTGATACTTTACTCATCTTATAATTTGGTCGGATAGAGTCATACATTGATCAACAAGCAGACCTGATGTCGGTGAGAATAAATACTTAACGATGATACTGGGTGGTGGTCGCGCTATGTCTCAGACTGACAAAAGTTGAAAATATTGACCAGTGGATTCCGATCCAGTGGCTAAATGGTAACGTACCAGCCACGGAACGTGAAGGTCCTGGGTCCGATCCCCGGAAGGTGGGGTCATGGGTGCGCACTGCTGAGGAGTTCCATACTAGTAGGACGAAACAGCTGTTCAGTACTCCCAGGTTTCCAAGGTCCCTTCAACTGATGTCGGTTCATGATGAATACCAACTCGAGAAATTTCATGGTACTTTTATTGACAAGCTATCAATAATTATATTGATGATAGTGAAAGGGGTGCATACTTGGAGTTTCTGTCTTTTAAGATGTTAAAATCAGATGGCCACAGGGCAAACTCAACTCTGGCTTTCTTTATAAGTCCAAATGCTCAAATTATAATAATGTGATTCTAATGGATACCCAGAGAAATATTAGGTACATATTAGTGACTGATATGACCAGTAGTCACAGGCCACTGATATCGATCAGTAGTATGAACATCTGATTTGGGTTGAATGACTCTCAGTGTCCTGCTGATGAACTTGTTCTCAAACCAGAGAAATAGCGGCCTGGATACTAGATAACCTACATGTTGCTATGTGAAACTACTTACATTAGTTAGTAGTATCGTTGGACACTGTTTCATATAATGAATAAAAAAGTAGAATGTCTGATTCCATTGGGAAAATACTTAGCTGGAATGAATATATTTCGAGATTAGTCTCCGCCGTAAATTACTTGTAAACTAAAAAACAACCGTCTGTTGCGACAGTCCGGCTCAAAAGTGCCCTGTTTAGATTAACAAGTCAATGAATAAAGCCCGTTCAAAGTAATTCCTAAACAAGTGTTTACTAAATTCCGTTCCCATCTCAAAAAGTGATTTTGACCTGATATACTACCTATTTCCCTTCAGTTTGTAGTTACGAAGTTGAGATCACTTACTTGATAAGTAAAATTCAAAGCTGCATACATCATCAATTCGAATGATACTTCTCATAGAATGTACTACTTGGAGATCTCTACAGGTAACCGTTTTCTACTAGAGTTCATCGAATAGTTTAAGGTTCTTCGTCTATAGTGTTCTCAGTACATATTTTCCTAATCCACAAAGAATGTGAACAGATAAGATTTCTACTTTGAAAGACCAAACTTTGATAACTAACTAACTGTCCGTTCCACGTAGGCTTTCTTTGGAGATGAACATAAAGAAAATGGAACGTTGAGTTTGATTTCGATTCTATAGTGATTTTGATTGAGAATTGGTTATTGTTGAAAAACTACCCCCCCCTTCCTCTATAGGAAATAATGAGACCGGATTGGTTACTTCAACAGTTGGTAGGGTGGCCCTTAAAGAGATTCACTTTTCTATAAAAGAAGGCAAATTTTAGTGAGATGAAAAAGTCTAATTAATTACCTCGTTGTTTATGGGAAATCAAAAAAAATGAGAATGACCTTAAACTTGACCATCGAAATAACTAATCAGGTTTCGATATTCCCAATGGACAGGTAGTTTTCTTACAAAATGAAGAAACTTAATTGATCATTATAGTGGTTACTTAGGTGACTTTTAGAGTCAATGGATTAGGTTTTTATGAAAAGAAAAGCTGGTAATCGAGGAGGATACATGATAACAGTGTAAAGCTGAGGTGTTGTAAATGATCGGTGGACAATAATCAGGAATTTGTACCTCGAACAAAGCAAGCTAAGAAGACCTTTGACTTGAGTCCCTCTGTGATCCATACTGTAATTTTAGCTTTAGTTGTCACTCCTACCATATAAAGGATAGTCTGTTAAATCATGATTATCTCAGATGGTTTCACCAGAAATAAATATGACATAATAGGAGTACTATTTAAGAAAACAATCTCCTTTATTAAATAGGATGACAATATGCTGAGAACATCATCTCTACAGATTCATTGTGACCAACGCTTAACTCCTGATACAATGGTTTGACATATGGATTCATGTCACACAGACTTCAACAACAATAATAAGCTTTTCTTGTCCTCTTGTCTGGTTAACTAACCTATGAGACTAGATAGCATCCATATGACTTTCAAAGTTCATCGACTCTTTACACTTTTTGTCTCTGTAAGCCTAAACTATTTAGAAGTGAATTGATAGATGGAGTGTGAACTATTGAGGATTGACGCTTTGTTTTTCTCTGACTGTTTCCATATAAGCTTATTGGTGCTAAGAAACACTGCTTTGTGTCCTCATCCAATCTTCCCTTAGCTACTTTGAGAATACCGTCTTCTTTGAATAGTAAGATACCATTGTTCTGAATGTTTAGAGTTGAGAATACTATTCGTTTGTCTTCTATGCTTCCCTTATACTTAGAGATGAAACCTTGTGCTAGTTCAAATTGGTTTTTTTAGCACAGATTATTATCAGTTGGAGGAAGGCTGAAAACCTGAGAGAGCTATATCGTTATGTTCCCGAGAACTTCAGAAGTGAAAACTCACACCTCGTGGGATATAGAGTTCAGAAACACCAGGTTCTATGGTCAAGTACATTACTCTTCAGCTAATAAAATGGTATAAAATGGTCTACTATTTTCTTCTTCTTGAAAGTCGTGATATATTCTTATACTGGTAGTGTCATTCAACATGTGATCGCAACACGGTTAAGACAGGTCTTCAGCATTACAAATCTAATGGATACGATCCTTTGAAATATATTTTTCTTGACACAACATTCAAGCTAAAGAAAAGTATGGTTGTTTTTTTCGTGTGTAACTGTACAGGCATAAACTGCAGCGTATCTACTTCTTGTCTTATCTTCCCTGAGGAGATACATGGAGATGAGTATGGATAAAGGACGATGCTTATTGCCTGATAGAATATTGAAGGTCAGCTGTTTATAGGAGTTAAAATATTTTTCCACAACTGTATTTATTAACAGGCTGAACAGTTTACCACTTGGTCTACTGACAGCCTTCAAAATACTGTGCAATACAGTAGTCTATCTTTGCTGGAGTTCAGGAAAAATAATTTGGAACAAGAAATACAAATAGAAAGAGTACAAAAATTAATTAAACATTAAACCATAGGTATATTGGGGGGTTTCGATTTTCCTACATACAAGGGAAATCAAGTGTTTTCCTCAATATCAAGACAATATAGGGGGACCAAGAAAGATCACCAGGATAGATCGAACTTGAAATATGCTGTAATACAGAGCTATTGCCAAGATGAAAGTCATGGGACTCAAGCAGTCCACATAAGTCCAATTCAAAGACGACCAACTGCCTGCACCAACTCATTAAACTGTGAACGATCTGAAGAGGAGATGACCGGCATGGATACTGTTAAGTCAGTCACACATTTAACACGAGTACTTCTAGTTGAGGAAGATAAGTCATGCAAAAGGAAAGAGAAAAGCACTCTAAGCCATATCAACTTCACTAGGTAGTGAATTAGATCGCTTCCTTCTATATAAAGCGTACTGCCTTCTCTCAGCAAAATAAGAATGAAACCAGTTTTCAATCTAATCAAATCAATATGAGTTATATTAGGATGTAAAACACCTGTAGCATCTAATGTACTCCTGCTGCGCTAGTTGGAAAACTGATTTAAACCTCCGAAAGCCTCCTTCGAAGGTGTAGGCTTATTAAATAACAATTTTCTCATTGTTTTTACAAATGGTCAGTTTATTACAATCACTCGGAATTCCACACTTGCTACAGAAAACATGGGCTTGATTACTAGGATTACTTTAGTTCCCTTCCACCAGACAGTCAGTACATCATTTTGAACTAAATAGGGTAACATTAACAGGCTCACGTACGAATGACTAGTTAAGTACACAGATATTTTCGCAGGCCTCACTTCTGATTTCCCCCCCCCACACACACACACACTAGTAAGATCTATAAACAGTCTCCATATATTGGAAGAGAAAAGAAAGTCCGTCAAACCGTGGAAAAATTATTTTAGCTCCGCAATAAATATCAAGGCGAAAATTCAAACAACGCATAACAACATCGTTCGAACTCCGCAAAAATTCACTCGATGTAACTTGTAACTGAGTTGTGGATAGTAATTCCATTTATAGTTTGTTGGAATTGGTTGATTTCAAAGGAGTATATCGTTTCTTAGGCAGTATATCCTTCTATATCTGAATTTTACACCTGAGAGTGCTACATTAAACAGCGTTGTGATCAAATTCCTTTTATGTTGTTTTTCAGGAACAAGTCTCTTGAAAACCAGAAAACATAAATTCTTTGCAGATCCAGTGAAAAAGAGACTTATGAAATACTAACATCATCATTTCTTTTATGTTTCAGTGTAAAATTGAGATTACGGTATCCTGAATTACATTCCATCATCATCCGTCCCATCTCGAATGTAACTTCACATCCAATGGGGAACGCCATTAGTACATTGTTGCTGCAGCTTCATCAGTGGTAATAAATAGCGGAAGTTAAGGTCCTACAGACTTTCAAGAGATAAGTAGGCAAAAAGAGGTTTCATACGGCATTCTGTAATTCCCCGCTGTCATCCTGGATTGAAATTGATTGGCCTCTCTCAGTTTATGGGCTTTTATACAGATCCCTTGATAGTTACTGGTTATTTATTGGTGTAATTTACTTGGTGGTGGCTAGCAGTGGAATCTAGGATGAACGTTTCACCTTACTACGGACTCATCGGCTGAACTTATGTGAACCGGGGCGAGTGATGCTGCTCCCACTGGGAGTCGAACTCCGTACTTATCGCTGCAAACACCAAAGGTTTACGCCTTAAGCCAGTACTAACCACCAACAAGCAATTTGCAACATAATCAATAATCAGGTAATGTTGGGACGTGTGTATAGAAGTCCATATGTTAACAGAGGTCGATCGATTTCATCCAGTTTGAAAACTAGGAGTTACAATTATCAACAAATAACGATGACTAGCACTCGCTGCACAAGAGGTAACCCTTGTGCCCCACTGGCTTAGTAAGTAACACTTTCGCGTTTGGAGCAGTGGGTACGGGACATCCAACTGACGAGCCCAAATAGGACAAAACTTAAGTCTTAGATTCCACTAAATTTTAGCTTCCACATTTGCTTCACTGAGATAGGAACCTGTATACTGATGAATAGATGAACAATGTGAAGTGAATTCACGCCAAATCACCGACATTTTGAACAGATTTTTATGGTAGGGAAAAACTGTGGTTCTTAAAGCGTTCTGGAAAGGATCAGAAATTCCACACGACCTACTTAATGACATGATAAAGTCATCATTGGCAATACAGATGTTCAAGCGTCTTCTGATTTGTGTACATTAACACGGCCACGTAATTGTGGAATCTGTCATCCAGTTAGGTGTATACTCTTAAACGGCGTTTCAAGTATTGCGCTAATTGTATTTCACATTAGCATATTTTTATCTAAATCTGAAATTGTCAGATAGTAGATGGCTCACCTTTTTTAAAAGTATAATCTGCGTACTGCTGAGGAGTCTTACGCTCGGACGAAACAGCTACCCAGTGCTCCCAGATTTTCAATGATTCACCAACTGATGTCAATCCATGATGGATATAAACCTCAAGAAATATGATCTTTGTTCATAAGAGTTACACAGTATCTTTTACTGGAGTCTTATATGATGATGTCTTTGTTCACCCAAAGCTAATGACTGGGTAGTGAGGCTTCTGATTACAAGATTCATTACGGAAGTGATATAGTCTAAAGGATCCTATTGAACAAAACGATTTAGTGTACAAATTTCTATGCAATGACTGTGAGGTCAAACAAATAGGTCAAACTACCCGACTAAGGGTCAAATAGGCTAGCAGAACAAAGACCCTAAGATAAACTTAGCTATATCCAGGTCTACTGTCATGCACAGTGGATAGGTGTGGCAATTTTCTAAGATAATCTGGGTTGGTGCAGAGAGAGACTGACAACAGATAACGCAGTACCAATTCCGATGGGATATGCGGAAATTTTTACTTCAAACAAAAACAGTAAGACTATGAAAACTATACGGAAGGTTGTGGGATTACCTTGATATGATCTGGAAACCTTATCACTCAATAATTCTGTCTCATTATGTGAAGAAACTGTATTGGAATCATACTCTAGCATAGTTTCCAAAGTGTGTTCTGAAATCCAGCCATTTATACATTCGAAAAGTTGTGAACATATACGGAACGAGCAATTTTAGGGACTTCGTCTCATCGTGAATGTCACCTTGAATTGAAATCAAGCATCGAACATTTTTGTCAAAGACAACATCTCCTGATCTTGGCTGTAAGGTGGTTTCCAAAGGAAATCCTGTTGACTCCACAGTTGGAGGAGAACTACTCAACTGTTAGAAATATCAACCTGGACCGTGAAGTTTGTAAATCATCCTATTCTAGGTATACA
This sequence comes from Heterobilharzia americana, assembly GCA_944470555.2. NCBI lineage: Eukaryota > Metazoa > Platyhelminthes > Trematoda > Strigeidida > Schistosomatidae > Heterobilharzia > Heterobilharzia americana. The sequence continues at coordinate 63,247,469 of OX104129.1, forward strand.
GGTTAGTCCATGGAAGTCAGCTAGCTGAATTCAGGTGATCTGAACTAATTCGACTGTACCAGCTGAATTTGTCCGAGTGGAAAGTTGATGATCCGGCTCCAAATGAGAGAAACAGCCATTCACTGTTTAGATTACTCTAATCTAGATGGTTGCTGATATCTAGAGATCAATGTGAATTGTTCAGTAGTAATATTGTGACCATGGAACTATTCAAAACTATGAGATATAGGACCACTGTGTCGTCCTGATTTTGGACTCATCAGCAATACGACCTTATTCCATAAAGAACACATTGACGAGGTATCAGATACTCTTGACCTTAAAGTCGCATGAAAATACTTTTGAAATTTCAAATTAGGTGAGAATGAGTATACCGTTTTGAACATGGGACAATTCTGAAATCATTGGAAACAAGTTGTTGAATTAATCTGTTGCAGAACATTTGTGAAACTCACTCAGTCGACCAATAAAAAGTAAGATGAACTGATTGTAGGTCGTCGTTTCGAAGAGATTTCTAAAAACCTCTTAAGAACATATTCAGATAACGATTTTCTTTGCATACCTATAGATCAGCTTCATCACATCATTCATTATAGTTACGGCGTCAGTAGAATAGAAAGCCTCATCTTCCCAATGCAAATTTCAGTTATGTAACAGTATCTCACTCCAATCACCATCAACGGGAGAAATCTGAAGGAAGTAGTCTCTTTCACCTACCTAGGCGGCATCTTCTCAACCACAGGCGGCGGTACAGACGAGGACGTCAAAACCAGGTTCGGAATGACAGCAAGATAGGCCTTCCCGCATAAATCTGAAATCAGTGTGAAGATATGCTTTACGCCACTCCACTCCATTCAGCATAAAGTGTGAACGAGATTCGGGTTTTCAACACTAATGCCAGTCAAGTAAGTCAGTGCTTCCATGTGATGGTTGACAGACTTGATGGTGCGTTACGGAAAGCATTTCCAACAAACTACAAACATACATCGTGAACAACTGTCTCCTATGCTCGCTCGATACTGAAGATCAGATCAGATCAGATCAGATCAGATCAGATGGCCAGAATAATGCGAATAAACAACAAGGAACTCACTGTGGCTGGCTGTCAACGAACCAACCCACCAACCAACAACCTACAACCAATCAGCCAACAAATATGCATAAGAAGAAGAAGAAGAAGATGTTGGAGATGGATTGGACTGGGCATACACTGAGAAGACCGTTCGGGGACATCACACACCAGGCCAGGTCAGGCACTCAAGTGGAACCCAGATAGGAAACGACGTGTTCGTAGGGTGTTCGAGTTGAGGGTGACATGGAGGAAGGAGGTGGTGTGAGGAGGAAGTGAGAGGTTGTGGGCAGTGGTGGGGCCAGGTTCAAAAGATTGCAGGGGACAGAATGGAATGGAGATGTGCTACTGAAGCCCTATGTTCCATTAGGAGCCCAAGTGACAAATATTAATAATGATAATGACAATATCCCATAATATCTAAAGTATAGATCGTGCTGTTAACAATCTCTTCAATTCTACCTGGTATTGGAGGTTTGCCTCAGATTAACTTCAGTGTCGATGAAAATTAGACTTCGTGTACCTGAAATGTGGATAAATCCACATCTCCAAGGTTAGATCAACAATCCACATCAGTTTAGGGCAATGCCTACCAACTGCAAGACATTAGGAATTTTTTTAAAAAATCATTATCATTACGAAGCAGTTTCACCTATTCATCGCAGTGTTTTTCTGGCATTTCCTGTTATTTTTCTCTAGTGTTATTAATCTTTTCGAACAATTTACTTCGCAGAATTGTGTTTTATGTGTGTTAGTACGTTTTCACAACCCGCTTGGTCATTCACTCAATATCCGGTTCGCCCACTAGTTTGTTCACAGTTGATCACTATTTTTTAAAATATTACTACTAATAATACTACTTGTATTTTCTTTGCAATATATGTATATATATATATATATATATATATATATATATATATATATATATATATATATATATATATATTCAGTCAGGCTAGTTGTGTGATTTTAAGGCAAACGAGCTTCCTGCCCACTCTCCTTCTTTCTCTCTTCCAGGCTTTCTCTCTTGTCATAAAACAGGCCATAACCTGTGATCAGCCTTACCCTAAAGGAACGAATCAGCTGACTGGCTGGCTAGATAGATAGATATGTAGATAGCTAGTCATTACCGTTCTAGGCTAGGCAGCATTCTAGCTAACCACTAGCTAGTTTCTTTCTTTTATATATACACATAATGAATAGAACTGTAAGCTTTCTTCTTCTTTATAATACTGGTGATCTAAATATGTTTATGGAGAGAGGAGGAGGGGAATAGGTCTAAACCAAACAGAACCTGACCTTTTCTATTGATAAAACTCTCAGGATGTATTGATTCGGGAAGAATGACCGCCGGGTACAAACATACACAGGTAGTATTTGACACAATCCTCAGGCTATACCAGTTATCAGCTAAAAATTATCATCCTCGACTAAAACTACTTAAATAATGCGCTTCAGTAGTCTGAAACTGCTTGGGTTCGATATTACTTGAGGGATATGATTTTAACAGCTGTCAACCTATATTTGTTACAGTGAAGTATTTTACCATATGGTACTATGCAAAAAATCTACTCCTTGCATACAAAAAGGTTGTCCCAAACTCTGACAAAACTTATTTTCCAGTAGACATGTCATTCAGTCTGTGATAAAAACACTGTCTCGGTTTGAAATAATCATCTGCTAGTAACTACTGTTGATCTTCATTATGGTTCCTAAACTCACCGAATGACGAACGCTAAGGTTCCTTTGAAAAATATCGCTGTTGCTTAAGAAGCAGAATATCTGTGAATGGTTTGCACCTGAGCGTTCTAGTAAAAGAAAGAGAATGCAGTTAAAACAGATATAAAATGTTAAGTTTTGATGGTAATCGCTGATTGGTTGATGTGCTGTGTTATTAGGCTGCTGAATTCTTATTGGTCAACTTCAGACACATGATCATTTGTATGAGTGGAGTGGCTGAAGTGGTCGAAATAGCATTAGGACACGTAGGTCAAACTTGTATCGTGAAGTTCAAAGAAAAAGTTGTGGAGACTATTTTCAGAAAAAGTTCATTTGCTGGGCCAGACAGCAAAAGACAGGCAGTAAAAAGCTTCGTTGTCTCATGACAATTGGTGATAAATGCGCACGACTGACATTTCAAAATAACAGGTATTATCCGTTGATTGTACTTCAGAACATCCTGTTTCAAGACGCATAGCGAATAAGAAAAGCAACTACAGTGGTTTCATCAAGTATGTTTTAGAAGACAATAGACTAGTATTGTCCGATTTCTCAATCAGCAGGATAAACACCGATCACTTGGCTAGACCATTCATTATCAATGGAATCTTTACTCAGGAATAACAGTCGAACGACAGCTAGGTTGTAGTTAGATTTAAAGGTTTGTGGGGCCCTATTGATCTCAAAGTTCTATTCATCATGGGTTGAAGTCACTTGGAGAGCCATTAGAAACCTGGGAGCACTGGTTAGAAATCTTCATACTTTGATCGTTATTATCCCACTACTGATTGCTTTACTTACTTTTATGACTATAAGTCGTTAATGACACACCAAATTAACTTCGACAACCTTGAATGCATGACATGAAAGACTTGGATAACTGCAATAAGTACTTTCATTCTCTGTTATGTTTGTAATTTCAAATGGAAAACTGATAATACTTGTGAGTGCGAAAATCTATCCAACTAACCAGCTTAGGATTTGTTGGACGAAAGGCTTATTTGAAAGACATCAGTATTCAAATATTCAGTAACACTAGAAATGGGATTCAGTCGGTCGATACAATACCATTCAACAAGTAGCAACTCCGGTAATTGTTTCGGCTTCCTACTCACATGAAAGAAAAACTATCAGTTAATTTTCTTTTATTGAGAAAATCCTTATCTTGTCAACACGTCATGCTGTGATTTCAGCGATAAAAATTAATGAAAGACAATTCAGTGGAGAAAATTCAAGGTCATAAAAAAATGGTCAATAAGTTCACAAGATGATTATAGCTAGAAGGTCAATTCAAGGTCATCACACAATTGCCTATATGATTATAGTAAGTAAAGAAATGAATAAACTGTCTTAGAAAGATTATCACCAAAGGAAAATTAGAGATTGGATGGATCTTTTTTGAAAATAAACATCAGGATTGTAAAACTGGATTTCCACAGCTTCTTTTGTGTTGAGATGTTGAGATGTTCACCTTCACTTCATAAATGTCATTTAAAGAAGACTGTCATCTAGCACAGTGACCAGAGATAACCTAATGCTCATGAATCCAGCTGTTGACGATTTTACACTGTCTCTTAGACAGATATGCAGAATAGTGTTCAGAGATGCTTTTGAACAGAACGCGCTTTATGCAGCCTATCTAACCAGTTCCACACCCAAATAGAGAGGTGGTCCAAAACGGTAGTTTATCTTTTACACACCCACGAATCAATTATTGACCGGAGAAAATATTCCGAAACATGGTTGGAATGGTAGTCTTCTTCACTACTTGGCACAGTCTATTCTTCAGTATCTCTGACAATGTATATCCCCTTGAATTCTATATTCATAAAGAGTGTCCTCTTGGAAAAGTTTACGCCTCATATTCCTCTCAAGAAATCTTGAGGAAGAATCATTTTCCATGAACATTCTTCGAAGTACTTCCAGCTCCTCATTTACTGCATCATCCCTACAAATTATTCTACTTCATGTGCATAGCGAATGGATTCGATTTCTTTTCTTGACTAGTGGAACTCTGCTTTGATCACTCCAGATTTGTTTTCTGTAAATCGATCTCCTCGGGGAACCATGATGTCTTCTTCTCAATAGAACGTCTGGGAAGTGGAATTCTGAATAATTTTCAGTTTCCACAGTAAATATCATTGACTAATGACATTCATTGAACTTTCATAGTATTTATTCAAAGTTACTAACCTTCTCACAGATGAAAAATTGTCGTCCATGTACTTTTTTCCAGAATGACCATGAAACAATCAGCCAAGAGCAGCCAGAAGTATTTGACTCACTGCTATCCCATCATTTATGGATAAAAACCCAATTGAAAATTCCAGGTACACAAATATTCTTCTGAATTGCTTTCCCAGTGCAATATAGCGCTGCAGTAACACGACCCCATTTCACTCTCTTCTCTTCACCATCCCCAACCTGGCTCCACCTCTGCCCACAACCTCTCACTTCCTCCTCACACCACCTCCTTCCTCCATGTCACCATCAACTCGAACACCCTACGAACACGTCGTTTCCCATCTGGGTTCCACTTGAGTGCCTGACCTGGCCTGGTGTGTGATGTCCCCGAACGGTCTTCTCAGTGTATGCCCAGTCCAATCCATCTCCAACATCTTCTTCTTCTTCTTCTTATGCATATTTGTTGGCTGATTGGTTGTAGGTTGTTGGTTGGTGGGTTGGTTCGTTGACAGCCAGCCACAGTGAGTTCCTTGTTGTTTATTCGCATTATTCTGGCCATCTGATCTGATCTGATCTGATCTGATCTGATCTGATCTTCAGTATCGAGCGAGCATAGGAGACAGTTGTTCACGATGTATGTTTGTAGTTTGTTGGAAATGCTTTCCGTAACGCACCATCAAGTCTGTCAACCATCACATGGAAGCACTGACTTACTTGACTGGCATTAGTGTTGAAAACCCGAATCTCGTTCACACTTTATGCTGAATGGAGTGGAGTGGAGTGGGGTGGGATGGGGTGGAGTAGAGTAGAGTAGAGTAGAGTAGAGTGGAGTGCAGTGGAGTGGAGTGGAATGCAGTGGATCTCAATACTGAATACGGATTAATGCGGGAAGGCATATATTGCTGTCATTCCGATCCTGGCTTTCACGTCCTCATGTGCGCCTCCGCCACCTGTACTTAACATGATGCTGCCCAGGTAGGTAGGTAGGCAGATAGGTAGCTAGTTGGGTAGGTAGGTAGTTAGGTAGGTGTGTGCGTAGGTATGAAGGTAGATAGCTAAGCAGGTAAGTAGGCATGTAGGTAGGTAGGTGGTTAGGGACCTAGGTAGTTATTTAGCTAAGGCGGTAAGTAGGTGGGTATGTAGCTAGGCATTTAGGCAGGCAGACGAGAGGTGGTGCGTAGGTAGGTAGGTCCTCAGGTGTGGAGTGGTAAGTAGGTAGGTAGGTAGGTAGGTAGGTAGGTAGGTGTGGGGTGGTAGGTAGGTGTGGGGTGGTAGGTATGTAGGTAGGTGTGGGGTGGTAGGTAGGTAGGTAGGTAGGTGTGGGGTGGTAGGTAGGTAGGTAGGTGTGGGGTGGTAGGTAGGTGTGGGGTGGTAGGTATGTAGGTAGGTGTGGGGTGGTAGGTAGGTAGGTAGGTGTGGGGTGGTAGGTAGGTGTGGGGTGGTAGGTAGGTAGGTAGGTAGGTAGGTAGGTAGGTAGGTAGGTAGGTAGGTACTCAGGTACGTAGGTACCAACTGATTCCTAATGGAAAGCTAGGTGATTCTTTGGAAGTGAAATCAGCAGGGAGCAAGATAAGGTTACCGCCTACTATAACCGATCATCTTCATGATTGTGGTCGACTGGAACATGCAACAGACAAATGTGGGGAGCTGTGAGAAGATGGGCATAGGCTGACTGGACCGATGAGAAGACCTGGGAAGAAGTTTTCGTTCCTGCCAACGCTGATGATTTATGTAAAATATCTTGACGCACAAACTCGAAGATGTACAGGCAAAATCTAACGAGATGACAGAAGATGTATGGTAGCGAGGTCGGTACTTCGAGTGAAGGTAGAGAAGCGAGAGGTGATGGAGATACCCAACGACCAGCAGCGAACACAATAACAAGCACCGATCACCATCAACGGCAGAAATCTCAAGGAAGTAGTCTCTTTCTCCTACCTACCTACCTACCCACCACCCCACCCCACCCCACACCTACCTATCTACCTACCTACCTACCTCCACACACCTACTTACTTACCTACCTACCTGCCTACCTACCTAACTACCTACCTACCCAACTAGCTACCTACCTGCCTACCTACCTAACTACCTACCTACCCAACTAGCTACCTATCTGCCTACCTACCTACCTGGGCAGCATCATGTTAAGTACAGGTGGCGGAGGCGCACATGAGGACGTGAAAGCCAGGATCGGAATGACAGCAATATATGCCTTCCGCATTAATCCGTATTCAGTATTGAGATCCACTGCATTCCACTCCACTCCACTCCACTCCACTGCACTCCACTCTACTCTACTCTACTCTACTCTACTCCACCCCATCCCACCCCACTCCACTCCACTCCATTCAGCATAAAGTGTGAACGAGATTCGGGTTTTCAACACTAATGCCAGTCAAGTAAGTCAGTGCTTCCATGTGATGGTTGACAGACTTGATGGTGCGTTACGGAAAGCATTTCCAACAAACTACAAACATACATCGTGAACAACTGTCTCCTATGCTCGCTCGATACTGAAGATCAGATCAGATCAGATCAGATCAGATCAGATCAGATGGCCAGAATAATGCGAATAAACAACAAGGAACTCACTGTGGCTGGCTGTCAACGAACCAACCCACCAACCAACAACCTACAACCAACCAGCCAACAAATATGCATAAGAAGAAGAAGAAGAAGATGGTGGAGATGGATTGGACTGGGCATACACTGAGAAGACCGTTCGGGGACATCACACACCAGGCCAGGTCAGGCACTCAAGTGGAACCCAGATGGGAAACGACGTGTTCGTAGGGTGTCCGAGTTGATGGTGACATGGAGGAAGGAGGTGGTGTGAGGAGGAAATGAAAGGTTGTGGGCAGAGGTGGAGCCAGGTTGGGGATGGTGAAGAGAAGAGAGTGAAATGGGGTCGTGTTACTGAAGCACTATATTCCATTAAGAACGCATGAGAGAAATAATATTAATCAATTCGAATAATAATCTCCTTGTCTGGATGAACAAACAGCATTTGTTTGTTCTTCGGAAGTGCATTTAGTTGGGTTTTATCGTTGATGTTACGATGGCAGCAGTTGAATATCGTTCATTCATATCGCTTGAGACTCTTGCTGAATACCGGAATCATATCATTTGTATAGTTTATGAAATTTTCACACTAAATTTTAGTGCCAAGCTCATTTAAAGAAGTCGAGATATCATAAACCTTAAAGCTTAGTGAAAGTTCTTTTAATTGGATTGACGATAAAGTTATATTAGAATAGTTAAACACATATTTTTCAGAAAAACAGGATTCGAAATCTGTTTTCTTTAGGTTTACTCATACGGTTTAGGTTTACATGTTCTGATCATCTTTTCCCAGTTGTATTTGTGCAGCTGTTGAAGTTTTCTTGCTCATTCTCTGATAATTCATAGAAGAAATGCTGTTTTAATAAAAATATTACGCTTAGTTTTAGGCAACCTCGATTTTGTCTCATTGATATGGTTCAAAGTGAGACGTTTCAGAGTATAAAGATTTGGATGGATTTGATTACGATGCAGAATTTTCCAGAAAGATATCGAATATTCCCATTTCTGTATACAACTTTTCAGTTACATTTAGATCCATTTGTATGAATTTTATATTTGCTTTCTATTTGTTGAAATATACTCCCATGTTTATATTAAAACTGTACAACTGAAGTAGTTAGAAACCATTCAGACTGACTGTCTCCAACTAGCTGATATAAGATATCAGCGTCCATCACTATACTGAGTCGCCTAGCCTGGTGGGCAGTGGCAAGATCAGTAACTTCACCACTGGATGACATGAGCTCGAATCTCTGGTGGGACATCACTTCTGTCGTCGCTGCAAAAATGCCCTGCTGACGAGTGTCGAAAAGCACTGGACCCTGACCGAATAAGACTTCATACCAACTTAACCTAATCAACTCGCATCACTTAGGCTCATCGTTAGATTTTGCTAGCCAGATCATTGTGATCTAAACATCAGATGGCTGTTTCCCTCATTTAGGTCTGACGTCATCAGCAGTGTATATACCTTGTGGATCGCTGGTAGACTTCAAGATACTATTCATAGCACAAAATTAGCACCAGTTGAAATCACAAGCACCGATTATTTGCTTTATCCATCCACACTCACATATGCATATGGTCTCTCATTAAGGACTTCCAGATCTTAGGAGCAGTCGGTTACTATACAGTTCATAAACTCCCATTTTGCAGTTCCTTTCAATTCTTAAAGTGGAGCAACTATAATTCAGTGAACTGTGTGATCAAGAAAGTCGGCGGTGAAGATGGATGTCTACTACTTATACAGAAGGATGGTCACATTAGATTACAGTATGACAGAAGCTGAAAACTTCTGACAACTGAATCTTCATCTAGAAGCTAATTGATGATGTCCTAAACACCTAAACATATTTTTCTTAGTTTTCACTAGCTATCTAGATGATGTCAGTTGTTTTTCTTTCTGTTTCGTATTATTTTCATACTTTTAACTCAACCATTTGGTATAATTACTCCGCAAAGCTAAATTCATTTACACTCTTTTATAGTCACCAGGACCTCAAAACTTCATCAGTACTGTGTAATCATTCCATAATAAGTGGCTTACAATCAGTTTCAATCACGAACACGTAAATTGATCTTCAATGAACAAGATAAGATTACATGAAATAAAGTAGGTGATTTACTTATTCCCACGTGATAAAAACCTGCCAACTTTGTAATGTATATCGAAGCGAATCTGCTGTATGGTATGAAAGCTCACAATTTTGGAAATTATATACGATACTTTAATGAGTAGGCATGTGAATCAATAGTGAATCGGGCACACGGGTGTATCAGTTCCGTTCATGACAATTTTATAACGGCAGAGTGATATTAAAGTTAGCCTAAAATAACAAACAGACCCAAATCAGCTGGATTAACTGAAATGCATGTCTGCCCATTCGATAACTCTGCTTACTACTACTACTCACACTACTACTACTCACACTACTACTACTACTACTACTACTCACACTACTACTACTACTACTCACACTACTACTACTACTCACACTACTACTACTCACACTACTACTACTACTCACACTACTACTACTACTACTACTACTACTACTACTCACACTACTACTACTCACACTACTACTACTACTCACACTACTACTACTACTTGAGTTGAATTTAGCTGACTTCGGATAGTGAAGGTCTATAACGGCACATTTTATAATCTGTAGGTTGATAGCGGAAGTTTTGGATAATTTGTTGCTCCTGAAATAAGTTTAGTTGTTTGTTTGGCAGTGCGAAAATTACCTGTCAAGTACATGATAGAAGCATAAGCTTGGAATACTTTTACGTTTTCCATCTCCTTTCGCATTGACCACCATTAGAAATGGTTGAAGAGGATGCGACCTTGACAAGAGATTAACTTCACTGTTTCAACCGAGTATTAGTAGAGGATTTGAGTGAATTCTTTCCATCTGTTCCGAAATACTACTCGGCAATAGAACCGGTTTTCACTGAGGTGAAGAGTATGTCAAATGTATTCCTGTTTGTCAACACTAACAGGTTCAGTGGTGTGGCACAATGCCAGCACTCACGGATATAATTTCTAAACTGTTTTCATTAAACTTCCTGAAATCACCGGAAGTCTAGGAAGATTTCATTGTCAGCATGATTTACAGAACTGGGTTTCACCACTTACTTACCTATTATCGTCTGGTTTACCTGGTTCATCATTTATGGTAGGCTTCTGATAGACCCAAAAACAAAAAGATTTTCATTGAGGGGACAGAATTGTTTTAGAACTCTACTGCCTCACTTCATAAACATGATCACAGGAACAGAATATTGACGTGAATCCATGAAAAGAATAAGTGGATGTACTGAAATGTATTTGAAATAATCCCTTCTATAAATTTAGATTGTGTAATTTGGAAGACGAAGTTCATCTGAACAATGTGATGTATTTAAGCAATGTATTTCAAGCACTCTGATCACATATACATTTATATCAAAAGGAAGAGTGGTGGGATGCACATATAACAATTGAGATAATTGAGGATCAGTTTCAGAAAGGTGTGAAAAACAAAAAAGAAAGTAACATAGTTGATCCTAATCTTGAAGTCATTCACAAAAGACAATTCAGTGAAGAAAATTTTCTTCTCAACGAATCATTTCCCAGTTGTAGTTATATTTAGAACAAAAGTTCATATCCATCAATAGCTATTGGGTCAATACAAGGTCAATATGAATTGTCTATAAAGTCACATGGGAGATAGTCTACAAGGTCATCAAAATTTTGTTTATCAGATTTCATTTGAACACAAGTAATAAATGAATGAAATTTCTTAGAAAGATTATAACCAAGGTTAATTTAGCGATTGAATGCAATGATCAGGCTTGAACGGATGAGTTCTGTTTCTGTTCAGGTGGTAAAAGATCACTCCCTTGGAAATGTTTGAGTTGACTTTATAAATGACTATGGTGGGAAATTCTGGTGGTGTAGAGTGACCAGAATTAACCAGATATTCAACGGTTGAGCTGTTATTGGCCTTACAATCAAGCAGGATACTGTTCAGAGGTGTTTTTGGATAGAAAGAACACTTTTGTATGGCCTGTTCTTTTTGATGACAATTCATTCTTCAAGTATTTTGTCATATTGTGGAAATCCTTGTTAAAATTAGTTGCCATTCAAATTCTATTAAAAAAGTTGAAATCTGCTCAGTAACTGTGTCCACTTTCGTGTAATGGTTAATGATATTACACTGGCTGCCCAGATGTCGGTTGGTGAGGCTGAGTTGGAAATCAAGCGTCCACTTCAATGAGTCGTAAGTTCTACAACTTCTACTAAACTACGATTCATATTCACCAACCTTAAGAGCTTCGTTTATCTTTAACTAGTGTCAACTTCTGGAAGCCTTCTATGCTGGTTACATTACACCACAAGATGGCTGAGGTCATCAGAATGTTAACTTGTTTGTAAGATGATTTATAGACCTTTAAGTCGACTTCGTGTGGAAATGAAGGTGGGAGTAAGTAGAAAGGTGAGAACAATAGCGAAATGACTGCTGAATGCTACGTGGCTTCAAGTTATTCTTTAGCTATCCAGTCCTACAGGAGGTTAGTCGCAGGGCAAATAGCTCAGTAGTTAAGTCGCTGTATGCTACATTAGATGACATCAGTTCCTCGAGGTTGCAGAATAAGCATGAAATCCAGGCCTGGTAGGATTTCTTGACGACTGCCTCCAACTAATTGGCGTTCATCACGGTGCATCTGGGTGCTCAGCCTCCTAGCTTGCTGGTTACAATACTTAATGGTTGGTAGAATTTGATCAGTACTCATTAATAGACAAGACAAAATTGGCTGCTCTAGAGTGATCAATCAATGTATTGTATAGCTATCATCAAACATTTACCATAGCTGCATTTAAACTTGCTTGTTCTCTGATATAGTAGTAAAACTTGGGTAATGTGGCAGATTGTAATTCCCGCTCAGTCTGTTTATTAGAAATGTCACACACAGTGAAGGAACAGTATCAATTACTGGACAACGTTTCGGACACAATTTATTGTCCATATTCATACCACATAACTAACTCCACAACTTCCAGACAGACTTTATATAGTTCCAGTTCTCTCTCCTTCTTTGTGACAAGACAGGGGTAGTAGAATTCTCCATATATCTGGGACAGGTGCACAATCATTTATGTTACTGCACATATTTGGCGTTGATTTGATAAAGAGAATTGGATTTCATGATTAAACGAATACAAGATGGTAGTTTGGAGGCAAGTGTCTATAGGAAACCTTCCCATTCCAATCTCTGCTCAGACTTCAAATCCTCTAACCCCATCTCCGTTAAAGTTAAAGCCTAAGTGATAGAGCAGAATAGCTTATTAGTGGGCCACGAAATCTACGACCAGAAATTAGACACATCAAGAATACCTTGCGTCGTCATAATTACTCACCTAGATTTATCAATAAATTGATAAGAAATCGAAATAAAAATATTACCAGTAGAAGCAGTAATAGTAGTAGTAGTAGTAGTAGTAGTAGTGTGAGTAGTAGTAGTAGTAGTAGTAGTAGTAGTAGTAGTAGTAGTAGTAGTAGTAGTAGTAGTAGTAGTAGTGATACAGGTGTTAATAAAAATAATTCTCCTAATGATACTAATAATAGATACAGGGTTGAGAGAGAATTAAGAACCAGGTTATTATCTGGGTAGAGATCAAAGCAGACGAAACCAATGAAAGATAGTGAAGGAAACACAGTGACAAAAGAGGAGAAGCAAATGAAACAATGGGCTGATCACCTCATAAAACTCCTGAATCGATCACCACCACCACCACCAACTGCATCTCGTCAAGAAACACCACCACCAGCACACACAGAACTGACAGTGAACACAAACCCTCAAACAAAAGCCGGAGTGAAGTCCTGAACGCCACACCATAAGGTTGCTGGAATCCGGGAAAGCAGCGGGACTAGATGGAATTCCACCAGAAGCACCGGAAACAGACAAAGAGATAACTGGGGACTGGCTCGCACCACACCACCCAAATTGCAGAAGGTTTGCAAGGAAGGAAGGAAAGCTACCTGTACATCGATTGGATAAGGAAGACCTACCTTGTCAAACTCGCATTATTTGGAGGGTGAATAAAGCTGAGTCTTTGCAAGAACTGGCGGGGAATCATGCTCGACTCCTGTCCATCCGAAGCAGCCAAATATTATGTAGCATCATCCTGGATAGACTGACGGATGCACTGGATTCAAATTACAATCGGACCAGGCCGAGTGGCTGGCTGGCTGGCTGGTTGGTTGGTTGGTTTCAGGAAGAACAAATCATGTGCGGATCAAATCGCAACTCTAAGCTACACTACGCATCATCATAGAGCAGAGTGTAGAATGGCATTCAACTGGACATATACCTCAACTTCATCTATTTTGAAGTCGGTACTTCGAGTGAAAGTAGAGAAGAGAGAGGTGATGGAGATACCCAACGACCAGCAGCGACGAAAATAACAAGCACCGATCACCATCAACGGGAGAAATCTGAAGGAAGTGGTCCGTTTCACCTGCCTACCTACCTACCACCCCACACCTACCTACCTACCTACCTACCTACCTACATACATACATACATACATACATACATACATACATACATACATACATACATACATACATACATACATACATACATACATACCTACCTACCTACCTACCTACCTACATACATACATACATACATACATACATACCTACCTACCTACATACATACATACATACATACATACATACATACATACATACATACATACATACATACATACATACATACATACATACATACATACATACATACATACATACATACATACATACATACATACATACATACATACATACATACATACATACATACATACATACATACATATATACATACATACATACATATATACATACATACATACATACATACATACATACATACATACATACATACATACATACATACATACATACATACATACATACATACATACATACATACATACATACATACATACATACCTACCTACCTACATACATACATACATACATACATACATACATACATACATACATACATACATACATACATACATACATACATACATACATACATACATACATACATACATACATGCCTACCTACCTGGGCAGCATCATGTTAGTACATGTGGCGGCGGCACACATGAGGACGTGAAAGCCAGGATTGGAATGATGGCAATATAGACCTTCCCGCATTAATCTGAAATCAGTGTGAAGATATACTCCACCCCACTCCATTCCACTCCACTCCACTCCACTCCACTGCGCTCCATTCAGCATAAAGTGTGAACGAGATTCGGGTTTTCAACACTAATGCCAGTCAAGTAAGTCAGTGCTTCCATGTGATGGTTGACAGACTTGATGGTGCGTTACGGAAAGCATTTCCAACAAACTACAAACATACATCGTGAACAACTGTCTCCTATGCTCGCTCGATACTGAAGATCAGATCAGATCAGATCAGATCAGATCAGATGGCCAGAATAATGCGAATAAACAACAAGGAACTCACTGTGGCTGGCTGTCAACGAACCAACCCACCAACCAACAACCTACAACCAATCAGCCAACAAATATGCAGAAGAAGAAGAAGAAGATGTTGGAGATGGATTGGACTGGGCATACACTGAGAAGACCGTTCGGGGACATCACACACCAGGCCAGGTCAGGCACTCAAGTGGAACCCAGATGGGAAACGACGTGTTCGTAGGGTGTTCGAGTTGAGGGTGACATGGAGGAAGGAGGTGGTGTGAGGAGGAAGTGAGAGGTTGTGGGCAGAGGTGGAGCCAGGTTGGGGATGGT
This sequence comes from Heterobilharzia americana, assembly GCA_944470555.2. NCBI lineage: Eukaryota > Metazoa > Platyhelminthes > Trematoda > Strigeidida > Schistosomatidae > Heterobilharzia > Heterobilharzia americana. The sequence goes on from OX104129.1 coordinate 63,262,841, forward strand.
GAAGAGAAGAGAGTGAATTTAGTCGGTGCTACTGAATCCTTTTATTTTACTAGGTACCGAAGGCACAAATACTGTAATAAACTAATAAGGTTAGTTACTGCTATAAATAGTCGAAATATGTTTTATACTCTATTTGGGATTAATGATGAAGTTGTGTTTGGCATTGAAATGCAGAATGTGTTCGTCGTCTCATTTCACAAGCCGTCAACTGGATTTGCCGACCTCTATGTTGAGACGAACTGATAATCTATCACTTTGGACATCATGGCGGTAGGCTTTATTTATCCTAAACTACTTGCATAGAATTACCGGCTATATGGAGGCATGTACATTGAGCGCATGCATCAAGAAGGACAGATCACTTCTATCCAACACATTCAGCAACAGGATATGACAAATCATAATATCAGACAACACCCGTTGTGCAAATAATGTGGCTGTTGTAACTCACTAACTTAATAGATATAGCTGAGTGCTGCTTATCAGTTCCAGTAGGAAGGCAGGAACAATCAGCTGAGGAGTTCCAGCCGGGATGAAACGTAGATCTGGGATTCCCTGGCTGTCGAATACCGAGATGAAACTATCAGCTATATCAAGGCTTCGGCAAAAGTGCTTATATGACAATCATGGCCAATCAGTCTGCTATGAACTAGTAGACAGTGGGAAATAACAAATCATCAGATGAAGAGCCAAGTTCTGTAGGTTACAGTGGGACAGTTTATGGTGTCGTACCAGACGTTTCACTTCTGTTTCATAATCCATAACTCTTAAGAATCCCTTCAAAAGTATCTTCCGTATAATGGCGTACTACTGAGGGTTCCCATACTTGAACGAAACATCTGTTCAGTGCTTCCAGATTTTCAATGGTTCCCCAACTGATGTCAGTTCGTGATGAATACTACATCAATAGTGAAAGCTTTTTATTTCTGTTGCGGAGTTCAGTGAATGTCAGACCTATAAAAATTCAACTTCATCTGTTGTGATAAGACATAATCTTATATTTACTATCCACTCAAGGGTATACAATGAGTCTTTTCCACCTGAAAGACAACTGAACTTTATCAACCTAGTTTGCCATACGAGATATTTTTATATATGTAGTTTGGGGTTTATGGGTGTCCTGTTGGAAGGTAATGGTTATCACGCGGTGATATTAGTTAGCTGAGTGCTCATCTCATTCGCTACGAGACCTGAGGGGACTGAGTTCTATCTCTGGCGGAGTTGTGGACGCGTTCTGCTAAGGTATCTCAAGTATTAACACTTCTTGGGACTTCAAATGATTAAAGTTTTTAAGGTTCTGGGACTTCTTCAAAAGAGGAATCATACCCACAGAATCAAGGATTGATTCTGTTTTCAAGATTAATCACGTACAAAACACACGTCGCTGATTACACTTCAGTAATTAACAGCCTATTTGAGTAAGTTCTGAAGAATTTTAGTTCATTTTTCTGATTGTCTTACTACTGAGTGACATGTGCAAACCTCGAAGATGATATGAGCCTCACAAAGTTTTCAGATACGCGTTTTTTTCAGTGAATACCAAATAGGTATGAAGCGTATTTCTCATGGTTGGTTTCTGTCAAACGTTCTCCATCCCCTAACACAGCAATTTTCTTGTAACAAAGTTCAGCTGGAATACAAGAACCGCATTATATCTGCTATCAAGAATAAAGATTGGCATCATAACCCTTTCGATCATAAAAGTCTTACATTTCAAGTTGGTATTTATCACAGACTGATATCAGTTGCATGGTCATTGCAACTGAACGACTTTTTCAATGTAGAACCCTGTACAGGAGTGCATTGGCTCAACTTGCCACACTATGAGACATGTCACCTAGAAGCCTTAACGACTGATTTTATCAGGCAGTCTACATCTCCGCACATGACTCCAGTCAACAGTCAGGGATTTCATCTACTGGTAGCAAGTCTTGGTCTGGTCACCTTGAACCCTCTTTCAACCTACTCCAACTTCTTCTACCACTTCACATTCAGGTAGGCGGTGGCTCGGAATGCACAGTACATGTCCAAGCCATCTCAGTCGATGGATGTTTACAACTTCGTTAGTCGACTTGCCTGGCTTGCCTAGTACCTTTTCACCTGACCACAACAATACTACGAAGACACCTATAGTCGAAAAACTGTAACTATTTCATGTCTCCTACTTTGAACGGCAATATCCCACGGCCGTATAGATAGTCAGATATCTCACCGACGTTACAGGTGACATAATTTGCAAATGCCGAACCGGCCTTCTGCATCCTAGCTGAGATTTCGTCAGCAACCATCCCATTCTGGCTGATGCAACTCCCCAATTAGGTGAAATTGTCGACATATTCCACCAATACACTCCCTGTCATTAAACGGAATGGGAGTAGCTGCAGCAGACCAGTCGTGGAACGTCATCTTACATTTGATCGGTGGTCATCCATGACCCCATCAATAATGAAGCCCAGAAAAACTGGATCTCGTGATGGGCACTATTCAGTGGTTCATATTTTTCTACTAGTGTCATTTCGCAATATAGTGTGACCATTATGCAATGCATCAGCGAATACTTGTCCTTACATTTAACTTGATTGACCTCGCAGGTCAATGTTAGTTAAGTAATGCATCTCGGAGTATGCCACTAATGAACACTGAACACCTAAGGTGACTTATAATAGGATGAAATATCTTTCCACTGCTATCAGGTTTTCAATGGTTCTCCACATGAAATCAATCAAACCCCACAGACCATCAACTGAAATTTCATAGTTTTATTTCTTCATTTCTTTGCATTTCTTTTACTATATTATTAACTATAGAATTCATAATCCACCATAAAAAAGAGTTTGTTGTTTATCAACATGAATTCGTGTTCATTGAATGATACAATATCTACAACTAGAAATGGGTTCACTTTAACAGGCAGACAAACAAACACACTATCATACTATCACTCATTCTACACGTCTACATATATACACATATATAAATATACGCATATATACACGCAATCTGTTTCAGTCTACTTGTTTGTAATGACATACACACACATATGCATTTATCATATGGTGTTCAGATGAATAATTGATTTATTTAAATATATTGATGGAATACACACACATACGCACATACAAAGTGATACTACTACTGACTAATTTGAAATTGTCATTTTCTGCTCTTCTTTCTATTTTGGTCTATGATGTCTTATTATTTTTTTAATATTCTTCTTAATAAGAAGTAAATAAGCTGATGTCTAAGGCATGCATGCACATTATCCAACACATATAAGCACAAACAAGGACTATTCAGCAATAGTAGAGCGGCGTGATGATTGAAAATGACATGAGAATCTTATTCGCGATAGGATTCGAACCAGTACCGTTCGGATTACATGTTTGATGTTGTACCAATTGAGATATAAGACCTAAGTATCGGTCGGGTTTTAACTTTACTTCTACACTGTTTGACAGTATACGCTGATTTCGGACGGTCAGTTAGTATAGGCGAATAACCAACAGTTCAGGGTTCTTCTTATTCTACTGCTTTTCAACATGGATATAAAAGGCTTGACCGGATTCTACGAATTCACAATACCTTAGGCCACGCGGGACTGCCGATTACCTCTTTAAGGTCAAGCGTATTGTGGCGCAGCAGTTCAATCTCTTCTATCATATACTGTGTTTCTAGCCACCCAAATGCAAATTATTACTCCAGGACTGGTCTTCAGCGGTACCCTGACTAAAAATAGAGAGTGAAGTACTTGGGCGCGTTGAACACTTCACTTAGCTGGGAAGTCGAATCAGCCCTGATACTTTGGTCAGTGGCTGACGAAATCTCTGCACGTAAAGAAAAATCGAATGCCTTTTGCCAGCATATGCCATGTGTGATGCTGCCACGATATCTGATTGTCTGTTATGGATCGAGTGTACTGTGATGGAGTGTGCTTCGTTCTACTGTGTATCTGTGAAACATGGGGATTTAAGGTGGAAGACTTGATAGGGTTCCAGGTGTTTGACCATTGCTGCCTTCATAGCATAGGTCGTATTTCGTGGTGTCACGACATGAGTAGCTTAGAAATCAGGAGTAGAGTTTTAGATAGCAGAGGTAAGTCAATCGACTATGTTATGAACCTTCATCGACTGAGATGGGTGGTGTGGACATGTTTTAGGTATGCCTAGTCACCATCTGCCTAGTGCCACAATGTTGGCTGAAGTAGGTTCAAGGTGGGGAAAAGCTCTCGTTGGCCAGACTAAAACATGGTATGAATGCATGAAGTTGTTGACTGTTGGTTTGAGCTATGTTTGGTGATTGAGACTAGTTGTTTGGGTTGTGTGGTACAATGTAAACCAGTGGTTTGAGACTGACTGTAGGTGATGACATGTGTGAGAACCGATGTCAGTGGTGGAGATGTATGTATACTCACGTTATCCTTACCTAATGGCTATAGTAAATCTCATCACTTTATCATTTCTCAATGTTCTCTTTTAGTACTTCTACTTCCTTTGACCGATTTTTATTCCCTTCACCTTCCATTTTATTGTCTTGTTACATGATGTGCTGATGAGAGATGAGGTGTGGCAACTTGGACGTTTACGCAGTAGTCCCTGGTTCTTTGTTGATGACGACCTGAGCAAATGGATCTGAAACGTGGTTATGATTGCAGCTATGCCTTGCTTGTAAGTGCCAATAAGTACAGAACCACGGTTGAGCAGGAATTCCTGGTGACTGGTTTCCAATGTCAAACGCCGAGTCTCCTCAAATCTACGAATCTTTATCCAGTAGTCAACAAACACTAGGAAAAGTTGAATGATTATTTCACTCATTTTGGAGGTTAAAAGCAGCACCCACGCACAACTCTATGCCAGATCTACCTGAGGTGCTTTAACTCTCATAAGGGGCACATTGTCATTTGGCCGTTAGTTTGCGATCATATGTTGTAAGCATCTTCACATTTCTGTCAACACTGGCAACATTCCGCATCCGGCATGTTGTCATGTAGACTTTATGAAGCGTAACTGATATTAACGATCATTACTCGGTTCAAAAAAGCTGTGAAATGCGTAGTTTGAAGCGTAATTTTAATTCTTCTCTTCATTTATTGGGATATTTTAAATCTCGAGAGTGCTACATTAAGCTTACATGGGAACATGTCAAATAACAACTGTGAATTAAAAGATTTGTAAGGAATCGGTTGATTTCACATATTTTTGTCAACAAAAAAACTTTTGATACTGCATGATAATTGAAGGCGAAATGAAAATTTGGACCACAGTCAGATTCGGACTAGGGATCACTGGGTTTCCGGCCCGATGATCTACCGACTGAGCTACAAGGTCAATTATCACTCAGTATCAATACCAGCCTGCCAAACTACGCAGGGCTATCTCAGATAGTCAAAATGATAATCAATTTGATGCTCCCCCTCTCTGTTTCAGTTACATTTGGATCGGGATGACAAGTGTGAGTTGGATCAAGTGGTAGTTACGCATCACGAATTCACATGGTAGTCAGGCGAAATTTTTGGTGATTAAAGTGAAATAAAAATCTAGTCAACAATCGTACCTCGTAACTCAGTTGGTATAGCGTCGGGATGGAAACCCAGTGATCCCTGGTTCGAATCCGACTATAGTCCGGATTCTCATTTCACCTTCAATCACCACTCGGTATAAATACTATTCTGTCAAACCATGTAAGGCTATCTCAGATAGTCGAAATGGAAAGAAACCTTTGATTTACTGAGTTATCTCAGGGAAAGATATGTTAGCAGTGCTACAGGCAGGTATGAACTGTTCACGCTGATTGAATGATGATACACACTGACTTCAAATTGTATATTAACCATGCACTTATTCTGTTCTGACAGCACTTGGCCGGAGAATCCGATTTTTTAAGAATAAGAAGAGTCTCCTGAACTGCCTGCCAAGATTTGACTTTTAAAATAACTTGGTCTAAGCAATAGTAAACTCTTCTTCATTAAGTATTGTCCTCTGAGGTGATGGTTGGTAACTGCAGCTTGAGTTTCACAAGTCTTGACACAAATTAATCTTTTTCTTTCGATTTTAACGTTTTTTCTGTACCCATGTAAGTGAAACATTTTCTTTGATGTCATCATTATTATTTGTGTGCCAGTGTTTCTTCCCCTACGCGAACTGATGAAGTCTTTGGCGAATTTGCCGGTAATCGCTACGTTTGAAATGATAGAAAATGTGTCATATGATCTGTATGAGAGTGTTGTTTTATATGGTGTTGATGGTGCTCACACTTTTGAGCTTGAAGTGACCGGTGCTGGGTTTGACTGTCAGTAGGAACATGTATTACTCACTGACATACATGTACATACAGCTGACGGGTCCAAAGATGGGCGAAATGTGTCTGTGGTCAAATTGGCTAGTGGGTAATGGAGTGATTGATTTTTCATGATGAAACTTTACCTGTCTTTCATGTAACGGACCGTCCATTTTTTCCGCCATGATGATTGCTATATTCCTTGCTTACGGTCTGGGTAAAATACCTTTCAGGCTTCCTTACTCAGTTGTTTCATGTCTAACTGTTCAAGGAATTTTAGTGCTTCCGGTCGTTTTAATTCGTCTGCATGACAGTTTTTATTCCTAACAGTTGTGAGGGTGCAGTTTCTAAGCCATTGTAAAGTTACTGAAACTGATTGCCTTCTGAAATATACTACTAAGAAAAATGGGTAGTAGGTATGCATTGCTTAAACTTCACTTACAAGTGAAATTAAGCCCCCAACTTTAATCCACAACCTCTTAGAGACTGATATCAAATATAAGGCAATTTATGAAGCAAAAATCACCGAAAATACTTCTTTGTGAATTTCATAAAAATGTTTTTCTTCAGTGAATGTCGTTAGAATCGATAAAATAATAGAGTAAAGCAGACAAAAAAGTTTTTTAGACATCTTAAGAGGCATTTTCGACTGATGCTTTCGACAGCGTCATCAACAGTCTTGGGCTCGATTCCTGGCGGGACAGGGTTCCGGGTGCGCACTGCTGGGGAGTCCTATACTAGTGGAACGAAACAGCTTTCCAGTGCTTCCAGGTTTCGAATGTTTCTTTAACTGATGTCAGTTCATGTCGAATTCCAGCCTAAAATCAATAAATAAATCTCCACAAACCTTCAAACAGAATTAATCTAAGGTTTATTGGTGACTAGCTTCGAGAGGTGACTCCCGAAGTTGCAATCAAACGTCTCACAACCAATGGAGTCAACCAAGTTGAGTGTGAGGACAGTTACTCAACGACGACACTGGATGAAGGCAGCGCTATGCATTGTAAACTGACAGAAGCAAGAGATGTGGACTATAGGATTCCGATCCAGTGGTTCAGTGGTAAGGTAATAGCCACGGGACCTGAAGGTCCTGGGTTCCATCCCTGGTGAAGTGGGGTTGTGGCTGCGCACTGCTGGGGGACAAAACAGCTTTCCATTACTCTTAGGTTTCCAATGTTCCTCCGACTGATGTCAGTCCATGATGAATATCAGCTTGGAGGAATTTCCAAATTCTCACAAATCCCCCAAGACATATCTTGCTCTTCAAGTCCTGTCTAAAAAAGTGATTTACACGATATATTCTCTCGGCCATGTAGTGAGTTGTATTCCTTTATAGTTTTACAAAGCATTGTATACGGAAACAAAGCTTCCTGCACATCATAAGAATCTCCAACATATCATTAAGGCTGATAACGAATCCAAAGACCAGTCAATTTCAGTGATATTATTATTACTATTTGTTCCTTGGGTCCATAGTAGAACATACCACTTCAATAGCACCTCACCATTTCACTCTCTTCTCTCCAGTCTTTTTAACTTGGCTCCACAATTGTCTACAAGCTTTCATTTCCTCCTCACACCATCTTCTTCACGTCACTCTCGGCTTGAACCCCCAACTCTTCGTTTTCAATTTGGCTTCCACTCGACGGCCTAGTTTCACCTGGCCTGACGCGTGATCTCCCCAAACCGTCTTCCTTCTCAGTCTATGTCCAATCCAATCCATCTCCACTTCCTTCTGCATATTTGTTGGGTGATGGGTTCGTGGTTGGTTGGTTCATCACCAGTCAGAGTTCCTCGTTGCTTACTCTTATTCTTTCTGGTCACCTATTTGATCTTCAATATCGAGTGAGCTAGTGTAAGCGGCAGATGTTGATGTGATGTATGTCTACAGTTTGTTGAAAATACTTTGCGTAACACACCTCCAAGTCTCTCAACCATCACATGGAAGCACTGACCGACTGATTTGACTGAATTAGTGTTGAAAATCCGGATCTCGTTCAAGCCTTATGCTGAGTGGAGTGCCTGTAGTTGAGACGATGCTGCCCAGTTGGATAGGTAGGTGAAACAAACAACCTCGTTTAGATTTCTCCCGTTGATGGTTACTGGTGCTTGTTGGGTATCTTCATCACCTCTGTCTTCTCTATGTCCACCTGAAATAATACTACTAAACAAATCAGACCATTTAAAAAAACTTTCACTCATTCTATCAGATGGAAATAAATTCTTACAACAGACAACACAGAAAGATCCTACTGAGCAAACAAAGTTGCAATTGTCGAAAATATCGAAGAAAATGAAAGATGAATCACTCAGTAGCAAAGAACTATATGAATAACTTCGCCCATCGGGTTATACAATCTCCCATTTATACGATCTTCTCAAAATACACAAAGAAGACATTCCAATCCATCCAATACTAGACATGATAAATTCTCTATATCATTTAATCATGAAATGGCTTATGGAAATACTGGAACCTGAAAAGAAGAAGCTATTGAACCACAGTCTCTGTGACACATTCAATTTTATTGACTCAATAAAGAATGTCATTTTGACAGGTAAAAGAATGATTTCATTGGATGTCGCGTCCCTCTTCACAAATGTCCCATTGACAGAAACCATCTGCTTTCTATGTGAATTCATTCAATGTCATAACATAGATGTTAATATTCTAATTCACTACCTAAAAAAGCTTCTCCTTCGATCTACCTTCAGTGTACACTTCACATTTAATAATGAGATCTACAAGCAGATAGATGGTGTGGCAAATGGTTGTCTATTAGGACCTCTGCTAGCTGACTGTTTCATGGCAGGCCCGGAAAACACCGTGTCATAAACAATCAATAAAATTCATGTTTACAAAAGACACATGGATGATACGTTTATAGTTTGTGATGAAGATATGAACCTTGCAAACCTGCTTCCTACTTTCAACAACGTCCACCCTTCTATCACGTTCACTCTAGGATCAGAATCAAACTCAACCTCCCATTTTCTTGATGTTCAACTTCAAAGAAAAGATCGATCTACAAAAAACCTACGTGGAATGGATGATTTGTTAGTTTTCAAAGTTCAGTCCTTCTATATGGAGAAGGAAATCTTTCTCATTCACTTCCTTCGAGGATCAGGAAAGTATGTACTAAGGATAGTGTTGACGGAGAACTGCAAATACTTCGATGAACTCTAGCGGAAAATGGTTTCCTGCTCAGATTCATACATAAGAACATAAAGTCAAAGAACCCAACTGAACGAACACATTTGGTGCCGAAAAACATTCTTTTGTTGAATCTTGAATGCAAAAAAAGATATCCTTCGAAAATAACTGTCAAAATCCTTCTCCGCCAACCTTCGAATTAGTTTCTCATTCAAGAAACGTTTTGTTGAATGTATGAAAGACAAGCCGAGGCATTGGGCCACATCTCTGTGTGTATACCAGTTTACTTACTCTTGTAAAGCTGAGTACATAGGCCATACCATGAGTCTGCAAGTAAAATGTGCCCACGGACACCACCCATCTCGTTGGCAAAAGTCTAATGGAAATGTATCTTCACTTCAATAACAGAACACCTCCTGAAAATCAAGGCATTTATCTTTAACTGAAGCACTAGCCATCCAGACATTCAAACCAGCGTTATGCGTCCAAGAAAGGTATGTTCAACCTTTATCTTTGTCATAACCATCATAAAGCCTTGACTGTCTTAGATTCACCCTGCATTGCATAATTACATTTAATTTCATAATCCCTTGTCTATTTTCCCACTTCAAACCGGAATATGCATTGATTAACTTCCTTTAAATATTCAATACATTTTACCCCGCAGACGGAAATAATTCTGGAGCATTCTGCCCACTGTAACATATATTCACTAATGTACAGCTTAGTAAATGACTCCGTTGAAAAGAACAATATTTCTTTCCTACAACCATGTCTTGACTTTTCCTATGATCAAAATGGAATATAAGCCGAGAGGATCGTCTCAGGTTTCTTGATTTGTAGATTAAACGACGTGATGATGGTTGGTGAACTGAGCAGTGTTCAAAGTACGACAGCTTTTCTCTAATGAATTCATAAATATGGACTAGTTATAGAAACGTTACTTGAAAGAGTCAGAAAATGTTGCACAGAAGATGAAATGTATGACAAGTTGATACTATCAAGGAGTATTCAAAAGTCTGTATTGAAGGTAGAAACATGTCTCATGATTGTATAGGATGATGATTTATAATGAATTGTCACAGAGTTATGAAGAACTCTAGCTTGAATTTATTTAGCGACGAAACTAGTTTCCATTTTACATCATCTCCAACTGTATTTATGAATTCATATGTTCTTGGTGAAGTAAATTTATCAGAGGGACAAATATATGTTCAGAGGTAGGTTCTTTTGAACATGTCCCAAACAATCTGAGACTCAACGCTTTGAAGTTACTCTCAAGTTAAACCTCACAGCTTTTTTTCTACTCAGATATATCTATCGCCTTGAAAACAATAAATCCATAAGAAACCTCTATGTTACTTTGCTTTGCTGAAGTGGTGGCAATGAAACCCGTTAGACCTGATCTCTCTGTTGAGAAGTAGACAGTAACTAATTTATCTGTAATTGCATGTGTTTTTGCCAACCATTGTGTTCATTTGTTTTATTTTTCTTATCTGTTCTCTGTGTCTTACATAATACAATGTTCATCTATTTGTTTCTGTATGAAAAATCTGCCAATATTACGATTATTACAATCATTATTACAACTGTAGTGGGTGCTACTGATAAGAAGGATATAAGTAGTATATGTTGAGAGGTCGGTAGAAGTTATAGGCAATTATGAGCGATGGGTAAATCTTCTGCCCAGAGAAATGCAAGAGACAATGTGGGCGTATGAAGAGCGAAACAAGGTGGAAGCAGAAGAAGAAATGAAGTACATTGTGCAAATGACTATTTCAATGGAAAGTTTATAATATTTCATCAGTAGTATACAAAATGTCATGATAAACATTCTTCTACGTCTCATCCTTTGTCGTTTTCTTACAATACTATTATTATGTTACTAATAATGGTTATTTTATCAGTATTCCCATTTCTTACACCTACCTTCTTCTAATTACTCTCTAAATAAACAAACTTTATCATTTATTCGCGACACTGGTTATATTCTCCAGTTGATTTTGCCTGTTGTATATAATATCTTCTCACACTTATTATACACAGTCACTTTTGTTCCATACTAATTCTGGATTGATTTTAGGCTATTTTCAGTTGAGGAGAAGTTATAAAACAAATCATAAATATAAGTTGAATTTATCATTTAAAATTCTCTTATTCTTACTTTTTTCAGGGAGTTGTGGGGATTTGGAAATATTTCAAGTTGTTATTCATCATAGGCTGACATCAGTTGGAGGAACAAAGGAGACCTGGGAGCACTGGACAGCTGTTTCGTCCGACTAGTATCGGACTCCTCAGCAGTGCGCACCCACGACCCCGCTAGGGATCGAACCCATGACCCTTAGGTTCCACGACCAGCAAGTTATGATTGAGCCGCTCGGTCAGAACCCAATGGTCCATATTTCCAACTCCCGTTAGCTTGCGATGTAGCTCAATCGTAACTTGCTGGTCGTGGAACCTTAGGTTCAGGGGTTCGATCCCTAGCGGGGTCGTGGGTGCGCACTGCTGAGGAGTCCGATACTAGTCGGAAGAAACAGCTTTACAGTGCTCCCAGGTCTCCTTTGTTCCTCCAACTGATGTCAGTCTACGAAGAATAACAACTTGAATATCCTTGCTTTGTTGTAAATCCACCAAACTATGTACGTAAATTTACAGTATTAAATTATACTACTTTTTGTTATTCAACAGCTTCAATTATATTATGGCGAAATTTGTTTTAGCGTGCGATAATTGCAAATAAACGTTGGACACTGGTTACGAAAGTTATTGTTTTCGTGTTTCAGTTGATGAAAGTAACAACTGAATATTTCAGTGAACTGATTTATTTTCGAATATGTGAAAATGATTTTGTAAAAATAATGTTTACAGGGGAGGGAGGGTAGAACAAGTTCACTATGGGTCTATACTAGTTTAAAGGATTCAATGTTCGCTGGTGTATAACCAAGGGAAGTATATGTATTGGATCCTATTGTTGTTAATTCCAAAGTATGCTTAACATAAATTATTGATGGATAATGACTAGCAGTGAGATCCAAGATGCACGTTCCGGCCTATTTAGGACTAGTTAGATGGATGTATCTACCTCCGAGTGAGTGATTTTCTTCCCACTAGGACTCGAACTCGGGACCGAGCAAAAATACTATACTTTACATAAGTTAAAAGTAGCCAGTAAACACTTACAGCACTCTGAAAGGATTCAAGAAGTTCCCTTTGCTTAGTATGTCCATGATACTTTGTAATCTGATTGTATAATCCCTTAAACTGTTCATTAACAACAGGAGACTTGAAACGCTAATCTGAGATACTTTTCAGAGCTATACATCTTCAATCAAGGATGAGAAATATACGTCCCAATGATGCCACCAAGCAAGAGCTGGAAACTTCCCTTGAAGCATTATCAAAAAATATCTATCCGTGCAGGTTTATAGGCTGAAATACGGAGGGAGACAAGGTTACGAAATGTTCCTACCTGGCTTGTAAAAGTCCTTCTATCAAGCCTAGAAGTCAGAGGTGAAATCACCATCGATATTATGCATAAAGACTTTTCAAGATTCCTGAGTAGAACACTATTTACTACAGGTTCATGAATAATCTTCTCATGTCAGCAGTTGATTCATTGGGATTCATTATTAGTGTGTGTAATAATTTACTTGTTGTTGAACAGCTGAGAGGATTGGTTGAATTATTCACTCACTTGCCAAACGCATTCCGAAACGTCGACTAGGCTGGTTATTGAAAGATGGGATTAATGTCATCAGGAGCTCCGTCAACAAGCATCTACAGCACTGGAGATAATTAACTTCTCCACAGACATCTTACAAAGTCTTTTAAAACAATGTTCGACGAAATCGTTGAAAGGAAGTAGAGAAAAAAGAATTTGTATACAGAACAAGTGCTAGTTATCTACAACTTCGAGCCTCAGTTATGTGTTCTAAAGAAGTATGTACAGTTATCAGGTTGTTTACCGTAATCTGAAAATTATCCGATTGCATAAATCTTTCCCTTCAGGTTTGTCCTTTACTTTTCAAACTACTTCCCCTATGGCTGTCACAAGATAATGTCCCTCCCTTTTTGTAGACTGAAATGCTCAGTGAAGTACACCAGTCTGACAGCACTACTTCTGGTTCTCATACACTACCTAGAATCTCCGCCACTCCAATTAGCAATTTCTTACCTCCATCGTTGAAAACTTCAGTCGTCAAACTGTCAGGTTCTGCTACTTTGCATCGCTTCATGTTCCATACAGGACCGTCACTTTCTTGTTCGAGCTGGTTGGATGTTGGGTAACTGAGGCGTTGCTAAGGGCTAGCTGAACTGTACTTCAAAGTTTTCTGTCCAACGTGCTGGTGGCCGTCTTTCCTGAGGGGGTCATCACAGTCTCATCCTTTTCAGTAGTGATCTAACTAGCCATCGCCTTCTTACTGCTATCCTTAATAAGCTTAAACAGTTGGTGAGGGTTTCCCAATGCCAATGAGTTCCCCATCTCTCTCGCTTTCGCTATCCACCACTGTTGGTGATCATTGCCAACAGTGTTATTCAACTTACGTTTAAGTTGCCTTCACTCTTCATCGTGGTCAAAGTCAGCTGAAATTAGTCTTTCAGCATCACTCAGTTCGGATGAAGTCGTGGAAATCCAGTGGCGTTTGTTAACCTTCGGGTATGGGTTAACAGTTGCTTTAATATCACGCCAGGTTTCTTCAGAACAAACAGTGGTGTCACATTCAGATAAATGATTAGCCACCTACTACTTGGTGTCCTTATCTTCCAGTCGAGCACAGATCAGCCTCACTGCCTCCTGTTTCTTGCGGCCAGTAAGGTGAAGACACACTCGAGCCCCTACTAAATCGTGACCGAAGTTCAAACTAGCACTGCAGAAACAGAGGCAACACTCCACCGATCCTCTGCAACAATGGCTGATAGCAATATGATCTATGTCCACCGTTGCTTTGAAGTCGACGGATGCCATGTGAGACAATATCTCTCCTTCTACTTAAAGTTAATGATGGCGAAAAAAAGTGATGATTAGAAGAATATTGGAAGAAAGGATCACCATTTTTGGTTCGTTGGCATGGGATTCCGTTAATACCTCTTAGATGCCTTTCCGATTGTCTCAGCTTCCATACTTGGGTGTTAAAGTCACCTGTTAATATAGCTGTATCTGAACGTTTTGCTTTCTGTAGAAAAACTCACAGCTTTTCATAAAAATTCATTCCTTGCATCATCCTGACTTCAGTCGGTAGGTGAGGAGGCAGAGATTGGGAAATAGGCCGATCTGACGATCTTAAATATTCATCACAATGGCCAGGGGAGTTCAATTTAATAACCACACTCTAATCCTGTGTCCGTATCGCTGAAACAGTATACATCCACGGCTCGAGACTCCGGAGCTTTGACGAGTGACGCTTGGTGTCCGATTTGGCATAGACTTCAGACTCTGAAATCGATGCGTAGGTCTCAGGAGACTAAGGGTGGGGTTTTAGGTAGCTTTGGTCGTCCGCAGTGGTCACGGAGTACGAGGTTGGGGAAGATGTAAGAGGTTTAATATTAGTATCAGAAGGTGACGGAAACAGAGTTGAGGGGGATAAGTTATTCATTGAATCTTTTGTACTACTGGAAGCGTGCTGGTAGTTGTCAATTCTCAGATGCCCTCACCGTAGAGGGCTTGCAAGAGAAAAATATTTGTGTGACCTTAGGGCCTATGAAAGCCTGCCTGAAGCCTGCCACTCACGTCCATTTTCGGGATGTTGTTTTGAAGTTTGGTTGTTCTAACGCCGGATAGAGAGAATCCATACCACAAGCACCGGAAGACTGTGGGGTAGGGAGGAGTGTGCTATTTTAGGGCTGAAATATTTTTAACCTTTTTCTTATCAATGGAAAGGCAGCATAAGTGTGGCAGTCACGGTTATCCACAGGAAACGCCCAATTTTTGTCACACTCCATCAAGCCAGCAAATAGACTTGGAATCAGCAATTTACGCGACAATGCTAACTGCTTTCCTTCTTTCCACAGTCTGACAAACCTTTCTGGCATGGTAGAATCTTGAGGTGACAAGCGTTACAGCCAATGTGGCTCTTGTGGTCAGTGTGATATCCAAGCCCAACCATCACATCAGAGTAGCTGTTATCAGCCGGAATTATTTGTTTTGGTTATAGGTAGGCAAATGATGACAAAACATATGAAATAAATTGCATTACTTTACCCAGCAGACAGTCTTCTCATCGTATTATTTTCAAGTACTTTCATGAATCTGGAGAGGATTCATTGATTCAAATGGGAAATAATCAAGATGTTGGCTGATCAAGAAGTGATCGAGTTTGCTGAAGTTGTCAGAGTTACTCAAAGCTTAACAAATTAGGTAATGATACAATGGATATTTTCGAGAATATCGTGGGTGTGTTGCTATAGAACTAAATAAATGTGTCTTTAAGGGCCACTCCAGTGACTGCTGAATTAACCAATCAGGTTTAGGTATTTTGGTTGGTAGGGTATTTTTGCATAAAATACAGAGACTTCATCGGTTATATCAGTTTTTATCAGGTGGCAGTTAAAGTCACTCGTATAACTTTACCAGGTTCTTGAACTGACATCTACGAAATATAACACTGCCGCCATCTGTCTCGTGACTATGACTTGTCTCAAAAACCAATGCAGTATCTATATTTTGGGTAGCCTTCAGGGTCACCCCAACGACTTCTGAAATGACCAATCACGTAGCAGTGTTTTACCTGAGAAGGCAGTTTTTCAAAAAAATGAGTAACTTTAAAGGCCGCGACAATAAAGAATGAGATACAAGAAATTAGTTACTTCAGTTTATAAAAAAAAGAATAGAAAAACATAATTCATTTTCTAAACAGTTGTGACCTTTGGAGTTACTCTTAAATTCCCTTCATAAAATAATGAAACCAAAATAGTTATTTCAGCAGTTGTCAGGGTGGTCATTACTCTGGTCCTTTTTACACCCTTGTCTACATATTGTTGGACTTGTCGATGTTTTACTCACACCGAGTGACTCTAAAGATACCCTAGCAACAGAAATAACCGTTCATATTTCTGTATGCTGTGAAGAACTGCCTTCTCAGCTGAAATTCTGAAATCTTATTGGTTATTTCAGCAGTTACACAGGTAGTCTTTAAAGTCGCTTTCCACTCCTATGAGTGTCACCCAGTGAACGAAATATTCGCTAATCTTAGATTGGCTGTGTTTCTTCCTCTTCCAAGTATACAATGGGAGACAACTGCATCTGAGCCAAATAAATAATATGTACAGATAATCGAATTTCATGTTCAAGACGCACCACAATATATCAAAATGCATAGAAAATGGAATAACGCGCTATGTTTGATTTCATTCAACAGGCAATTTCTCCATCATCGTGAGTTGTGGTACGGAATTTGTCGTGGCCCAATGGAATTAAGTGCGTGGGTATGGTGATACTGAGACTCAATGGAGACCTCAACCGAATACTGCTATGACTGACCTCCCTCAGTTCCCTCTGCTTCATCTAGGCATGAAGATGTTAAAATACAAAAGACTGACCTCTAACCGTGAGAAAAACAATTACCACACAAATACATATATATATATATATATATATATATATATATATATATATATATATATATATTATTATTATATTATTATTATTAGTCCCTTAGGTTCCTAGTGGAACATAGGGCTTCAGTAGCACGCCTCCAGTGACCTCTGTTCTCTGAGATCTTTTGGACCTGGTCCCACGACAGCCCAGAAGCTCTCATTTCCTCCTCGCACGACCTCCTCCATGTCACCCTCGCCCCGGACGCACAACTCGTGGCTTCCCATGGGGATTCCACTCGAGGGCCTGGCGTGTGATGTCCTCAGTCGGCCTTCTCAGTGCATGGCCAATCCATCTCCACTTCCTCCTGCATATTTGTTGCGTGATAGGTTCTTGGTTGGTTCGTTCCCAGAGTTCCTTGTTGCTTATTCTTTCTGGCCATCTGATCTTCAGCAGCGAGCGTAAGCAGTTGTTGATGAATGTCTGTAGTTTATTGGAAATGCCTTTCGTGACGCGCCAAGTCTCTGAGCCATACAAGAGCACTGACTTGACGTTGGTGTTGAAAATCCGTATCTTGTTCCGCATGCTGAGTGCAGAAGATCTCCACACTGGTTTCAGGCTAATGAACGCCTGTCTTGCTTTTCCGATTCTGACTTTGACGTCCTCGTCCGTCCCGCCTGTAGTTGAAACAGTGCTTCCTAGATAAGTGAAGGAGGTTACTTCATTTAAGTTTCTCCCGTTGACGGTGATTGGAGTTTGTTGTTGTTGTTGTTGATGGTGGTGGTGCGGTATCTTCATCACTTCTGTCTTCTCTATGTTCACTTGAAGTCCCGTCTTCGCTGCCTCTTCTATCAACTTGTTAGTTTTTGCCTGCAGATCTTCAAGTTTATGTGACATTAGGCACAAGTCATCGGCGAAATCCAAGTCTTCTAGGTTCTTTTCGGCAGTCCAGTCAGCGTATCCCCCTCTTCTCGCTGCCCACTGTTTGCTGCATGATCCAGTCCACCACAATCAGGAATATCATGGGGGATAGTAGGCAACCTTGTTTCACTCCTGTCTTCACTTCAAAAGTATCACTGAGCTTCCCATTGTGAATTACTTGACATGTGGCATCTTCATATAGTTGTTGAATGATGTGGATAAAGGTTTGTGGTACTCCGTAGTATTGAAGCAGTTTCCAAATTACTTCTCGGTCGACGCTGTCAAAGGCCTTCTCAAAGTCGATGAAGTTGAGGTAGAGAGCTGATTGCCATTCTATGCTCTGTTCTATGATGATGTGTAGTGTAGCGTTGCAATTTGGTCTGCACATGATTTGTACTTCCTGAAGCCTGCCTGTTCCGGTCGCAGTTTTGAATCCAGTGCATCCTTAAGCCTCTCCAGGATGATGCGGCTTAATATTTTACTTGGGGTGGATAGGAGAGTGATTCGGCGCCAGTTCTTGCAAACACTGAGGTCTCCTTTCTTCGGCAGTTTGACAAGGTAACCCTTCTTCTAATCAATGGACAGGTACCTTCTCTTCCTTCCACGCCTTCTGCAATAGTGGTGTGAGCATATCTGCTGTTGTCTCTGCATCTGTTCTCAGTGCTTCTGGCGGTATTCCATCTGGTCCTGCTGCTTTCCCGCATTTCAGTAGCTTTATGGCATTCAGGACTTCCATTTTCGTTGGGGGATTAATGTTCACTTGTAGTTCAGCGGCTGCAGGTAGTATTTCTGGACGAAGTGCAGGTGGTGGTGGTGGTCGATTCAAGAGCTTCTTGAAGTGGTCGGCCCATCGTTTCCTCTGTTTCTCTTCTTTCGTAATTAGATTTCCTTCTTCATCTTTTATTGGTTTCATCTGTGTTGATCTCTTCCCTGATAGCAACCTGGTTATTTGATACAATGTCGTCAGGTCTCTTTCTCTCCCACCTGCAGCCTGTTCTGCTTCACTTGCCAGTGTTTCGTAGAAGTGTCTTTTGTCTTTGCGTGCACTCTTCTTCACTTCTTTGTCCAGTGATTATACATTGTGCTCAGTTCCTCTTGTCGTTGAGCATCCTTGCACTGGTTTATCTTCTGCTTCACCATCCTCCTCTCCTCTATCAGCTTCAAGGTATCCATCGAGATCCATTCCTTGTCTTCCACCTTCTTCCTTCCTAATACTGTTGTGCAAGTTTCTTCCCACATCTCTTTCAGAGACTTCCAGTGTTCTTCCACACAGGTTTCTTCAGGGATGTTGCTCGATATCTCCCATTTTGTCTTGATGGCTGCCTTGAAGATCTCCTTTGTATTTTCTTCCTTCAGTTTCCGAGTGTTGTACTTGAATTGAGGTCTATCACCAGCTTCCTTGAAGGCTTTTAACTTGATTTAGAAGGTTCCTTGCACTAGATGGTGAGTGGTCTGAACCTACATCTGCTCCTCTTCTTGACCTTGTGTTAAGTAGACTGCGTCTCCATTTTCTTGAGATTGAGATAAAGTCGATTTGATTTTTAGTGTGTCCATCTGGTGAAATCCATGTCGCTTTGTGGATATCTTTGTGCCTGAACACACTGCCTCCAATCACCAAATCGTTGAATGCGCAGAATTCTGCAAACAATTCTCCATTCTCATTCATTTCACCTAGTGCCTCTCGACCCATGGTTAGTTCTCTTCCCGTGTTGTCCCCTCCCGGTTTGGCATTCATGTCGCCCATCAGAATTTTGATATCGCCAACTGACGTCTTGTCCAGTGTTGATTGAAGTTGTCTGTAGAAATCCTCCTTTTTCTCTTGCTCTGCATTATTTTTAGGTGCATAACATTGTATGATTGTGACCTTTCTTCCTTTTGAGTTGAATCTTGCTGTCATGATCCTGGAGGAGATTGGTTCCCACTGCATGAGAGCCTTCGATGCTCTTGAGGACATCATGATAGCCACTCCATAACTCAGTGTGCTCGTGGTTGGCGTCTGGGTGACCGGAGTAGATTATTGATTCTCCAGTTGACAGTTTGGAGAGTCCACTTCCATTCCATCTGCTTTCGCAAATCCCAAGCACTTCGATGTGATACCTTCTCATCTCCCTTGCAATCTGGGCTGCCTTACTGGGTTCAGACAAGGTGAGGACATTCCATGTCCCCACGTTTACTTTCGCTTTCATCGAGGGAGAGAAGACACATCGGCCAATTGGCTTCCCGAAGGCTTTCACCAACTGGCGTCATTTCGCCTCTCCGATTTAAGCGAGGAATAAGTTTGTTTTCATTTTTTATATTTTCTTTGTGCTTTGAAGTTTGTTTAGAGATTAGATTTGTTTTACGGGTAGGGTTGCTAGCCCTATGCCCAACCTTCCCTCTTTACCCGAGCTTAGGACCGGCTAGTAACTAGTAAACTATATATATATATATATATATATATATATATATATATATATATATATATATATATATATATATATATATATATATATATATATATAGCCGTAAACAAACCAATAAAACCAGTGGTATGACGTCGAATTCGTTCAATCAGGTTATCATGCCAGTTTACGTGCATAAATCATGAGCGAGAAACGTTTACTCCATTGGCTGCATTTTTACCACTGTTAATATTATTTGTCCCTCGGGGTTCCGAATGGAATATAGGGCTTCAGTAGCACGTCACCATTTCACTCTCTTCTCTTCACGATCCCCAACCTGGCTCCACCTCTGCCCACAACCTTTCATTTCTTCCTCACACCACCTCCTTCCTCTATGTCACCCTCAACTCGAACACCCTACGAACACGTCATTTCCCCTTTACATTCCACTCGACAGACTGGTCTGGCCTGATGCGTAATCTCCCCAATCGGCCTTCTCAGTGTATGCCCAGTCCAATCCATCTCCACCATCTTCTTCTTCTTCTTCTTTTGCATATTTGTTGGCTGATTGGTTGTAGGTTGTTGGTTGGTGGGTTGGTTCGTTGACAGCCAGCCACAGTGAGTTCCTTGTTGTTTATTCGCATTATTCTGGCCATCTGATCTGATCTGATCTGATCTGATCTGATCTGATCTGATCTGATCTGATCTGATCTGATCTGATCTTCAGTATTGAGCGAACATAGGAGACAGTTGTTCATGATGTATGTTTGTAGTTTGTTGGAATGCTTTTCGTGAGGCTTCAAGTTTATAAACCATCACATGGAAGCACTGACTGACTTGACTGGCATTAGTGTTGAAAACCCAAATCTCGTTCACACTTTATGCTGAATGGAGTGCAATGGAGTGCAGTGCAGTAGATCTCCATACTGATTTCAGATTAATGCGGAAAGACATATCTTGCTGTCTTTCCGATCCTGGCTTTGACATTCTCATCTGTCCTACCTGTAGTTGAGAAGATGCCGCCTAGGTAGGCGAAACAGACTACTTCCTTCAGATTTCCTCCGTTGATGGTGACTGGTACTTGTTGTTGTCGTCGTCATTAGTTGGGTATCTTCATCACCCCTGTGTTTCCTACTTTCGCCTGAAGGGAGTCCCGTCTTCCTTCTCTGCCTCACCTCGCCTCGCCTCCTCTACCAACTTGTTAGTTTTTGGCTTCTTCGAGATTTTGCTACAAGATATTATCCATAAATCACCATCGTTGGCGAAAACCAGATCTTCTTCCCAGGTCTTTTCATCGGTCCAGCCAGTCTGTGCCCATCTTCTCACAGCTCCCTACAGTTGTCTGTTGCATGATCCAGTCCAGTCCAGTCGACCACAATCATGAAGATGATCGGTGATAGTAGGCGGTAACCTTGTCTTACTCCCTCCTGTCTTCACTTCACTTCAGAGGCATCACTGAGCTCTCCATTGTGAATAACTCGACATGTGGCGTCGTCATATAGCATTAAGCTGTTGAATGAGGTTGGTAGAGCTAGTGTTGATATTACAAGTGTTCCAACAACCGAATGTTGCAGAATTTGAAGAAATCCTCTGAAAGATGATACTGTTCTCACTACTACATTCAGTTTCAGCACAAAGATTTAGTCAACCAATCGGAATTCTGTTGCCGTGATCAACACTATCTAGGTTTCGTGATCGTTAGCAGTAGTCAGCAACGCAGTTATACAGTCTCAAGGGAAGTGAAATTGTATAGAAGATTTGAACCAGCATCACTCAGTGCTGCATTCGAAGACGTCAGTACTGAGCTATTCCAGTCATATTTCCGTTCAGCAGAACAGGGTTAAGTACATTGATTCTTCCCTGGAGATTAACCACTTTCACATCGTCTAGTTCTGAAGGCTGACTAGTTTCAGTCGATCATTTTACAACATGGAGACTGAGCTAGGAGATTTCGCTTCACAGTATACTTTGATTGATGTCAAGTGGATGGAAATAATCGACAGGAAGCTCTATTCCATCTAAATCCCTTACTTTCTGACACTCGCCAGCAGGTTTATACTTATAGAAATAAGGCTGAAATGCAAACTATGCTGAAACAATTCAGCAGTAACCAATATCAGTAGGAAGGAATTAAAATATCATATATCTAAGCGTCTAATAAGGAGGAAGACAAGGCTGCCTGCTATCGTCACTGATGATCTTCCTGATTGTGGTCGACTGGACTGGACTGGATCATGCAACAGACAACTGTAGGGAGCTGTGAGAAGATGGGCACAGACTGGCTGGACCGATGAAAAGACCTGGGAAGAAGATCTGGTTTTCGCCAACGATGGTGATTTATGGATAATATCTTGTAGCAAAATCTCGAAGAAGCCAAAAACTAACAAGTTGGTAGAGGAGGCGAGGCGAGGTGAGGCAGAGAAGGAAGACGGGACTCCCTTCAGGCGAAAGTAGGAAACACAGGGGTGATGAAGATACCCAACTAATGACGACGACAACAACAAGTACCAGTCACCATCAACGGAGGAAATCTGAAGGAAGTAGTCTGTTTCGCCTACCTAGGCGGCATCTTCTCAACTACAGGTAGGACAGATGAGAATGTCAAAGCCAGGATCGGAAAGACAGCAAGATATGTCTTTCCGCATTAATCTGAAATCAGTATGGAGATCTACTGCACTGCACTCCATTGCACTCCATTCAGCATAAAGTGTGAACGAGATTTGGGTTTTCAACACTAATGCCAGTCAAGTCAGTCAGTGCTTCCATGTGATGGTTTATAAACTTGAAGCCTCACGAAAAGCATTCCCAACAAACTACAAACATACATCATGAACAACTGTCTCCTATGTTCGCTCAATACTGAAGATCAGATCAGATCAGATCAGATCAGATCAGATCAGATCAGATCAGATCAGATCAGATCAGATGGCCAGAATAATGCGAATAAACAACAAGGAACTCACTGTGGCTGGCTGTCAACGAACCAACCCACCAACCAACAACCTACAACCAATCAGCCAACAAATATGCAAAAGAAGAAGAAGAAGAAGATGGTGGAGATGGATTGGACTGGGTATACACTGAGAAGGCCGATTGGGGACACTACGCACTAGGCCAGACCAGTCCGTCGAGTGGAATGTAAAGGGGAAATGACGTGTTCGTAGGGTGTTCGAGTTGAGGGTGACATAGAGGAAGGAGGTGGTGTGAGGAAGAAATGAAAGGTTGTGGGCAGAGGTGGAGCCAGGTTGGGGATCGTGAAGAGAAGAGAGTGAAATGGTGACGTGCTACTGAAGCCCTATATTCCATTAGGAACCCGAAGGACAAATAATAAAATAATAGAACAATAAGCTTCTAATCGCTATCATCGCCTTGGACATGAACTTACTTTTATCTCCTACCGTATGTCTCATTTGTGAAATCTGAAGTATTCACAGATGACCTCTGTGGACGTGTGGGTATGTTTGAGTGAGTTGGTTCGAATTGACACCTTTAGGTTTTACCTTGTCTGAACAGGAAACATGTCGCAAATAGGTCCGCTTTTTTAAAGATTGGAATCAACCTCAAGCTTTACCGTAGACGTGAATAAACATGAAGTTTACTCAGCCTCAGAATTATACTATCACCAATAAATTCTGGCTAGGTTTCATTTGAGCTGTTTATAAGCTGTTGTGCACGGGTGTCTGAGTAAGCAATTGAGGGTGCCTGAGTTTGACAGAGGTAATTAACTCAGTCAGCATAGAAATCTCGAAGAAAACGTGAGCTGACGACTCAGGAAACCTAATGGCTGTACACATGTTTCATAAGAACAACAGACAATCAATTGGAGTTAGTAATACTCAGTCAGAAGACAAAGGCAATCTGCAAATGTAAACTTGAAAAAGATAAGTGAGTAATGTCTCATATGAGTTGCAATGTCGTTAAGAGGTTCTCATTGTTAAATACACTTTGTTTTACAATATAATCCAGATTTAAGAAATACTCCCACATATTTATTGCCAGCATCTGACCATATGACAAGGTCTTATGTATCGTCTGCCAATTATTACACGAAATATCGGGTTCTGAAGTTTGTGCTGATGGTTTCCCCATATTTCTTTTTTGGGCATTGCATAATGGGATAGTATTATTTGCTGATAACGTTTCAAGCGCAATTTATTGCTTACAGTTATATCGAAGGAATAACGCAGCTTTCCGGTCTAGGCTTTTTCGTTTTTTACTTATGTTTGCAGTAAAATTTTCCACGTATTCGGTCGGAATCAATATTCTTTCTTTCTTTCTCTTTCTCTCTCTCTCTCTCTCTCTCTCTCTCTACCTACCTACCTACCTACCTACCTACCTACCTACCTGCAAGTTATTCCGTAAAATTGTCACCATGCCCATACAATTATAGATTTCACATCTTTGGCAACATGGGCAGTGGGATAAGATATAATAATATAATATTAATGGATAATAACGATGACACAAGTAGAAAGGAAGGAGTTACCCTATAAGGAAGTAACATCAGAAACTTTACACAAGATACTCAACAAAGACGGAACTAGGGTGACATTATGAAACCTACAAACTCACTGACAGATAAGTTCTATCGGTTGCCTCAAGGATCCGATAGAACCAATAAAGTAAAATAATCTAATCTATCAAATTCCACGTAATCCCCCTGAGTGAGATCAAGTACATAGGTTAAATTAGCCGATCGGAGTCAGTTAGAATAAAGGAACATAGGAATGTTGTTAAACATAGAATGACAGACACCAATAGCATCAACAATCTAGAAAACACACTCGCTTATTGCAATGCATACATTCACACATAACCATACAACAGAATGGGTGGAATAGAACCAATTTACTTAACTCCAACATGATTAGGTGAAGAGGAAGAGAGAGAGAGAGATTACTGTATCTCTGTTCATCAAATCAATACCCAACTCAACACACATGTGATAGAAATGACACCACACCCATGTCGGAGATGATATGGAAGGTTTTATCACCAATAAAGCGAAGAATATGCGAATGACAGGGTTATAGAAATGAGATGTGGAGAGTGCTGTGTGATTACACATTGATATGATAATGAGTAGTGATAATTTATATTGGAAACTTCGTCATCGAGGAAATCATACTGTATCACTCACTGTGTATCAATCACTATGGGCAAATAATTCATCACATGCTCTTTGTGCTACTTGATTAGTCAACTTCAGAGAAGGGAAAAACTGAACTTACTCCATGCTAAACGGTATCCAAGATACCATACAATAAGTAGATTATCACCTTTACTAGAAACCATCATTGAAAACAGATGTGGTTCAGGTAAACACGGGAGCAACGTCCAGTTAAACAACGTTCAACTACCTTGCTAGATATTTCCGTCTGTTGAAGAAATACGACCATTATGTACAATTTTCGGATAATTTCTTATCTGCAAGCGAATACATACCACCGATCAAATGTTTATAACTCAGGATTCAAAAAATTACTACTATATTGCTACGTTTGTAAGTGGAGATACAGTTTGCTTGTTTGCTTGATGAAATAAACAGGATTTAATTCCAAATTATATTTGTTTATTTGATGTAGTCAGCACAAAATGATGCAATACTGCTCACTGGATGACATTTCGAGTATAATTTATTACTCTTAAGCATATCGAAGAAATGACACAACTACGGAACTTTCCTTTTTATAGTTGAACAATTCTTGATTCGTTCAACGTTTTGTGGAAGTGAAATTTGTCAAAGCATGAGGAATTATCCTTTGAATTTCACATTATCTCACCTTTTAGTAATCAAGGCAGACCTGTTGGAATATTCAAGTCATTGAGTTGAGCGTTTGACTAGTAAGCCAGAATATCTAAATAAGGTGCTGGAACACAGTGAAGACACAGTGCTCATTAACCACTTACGAGAGTTTAAATCCTCGTTCTTAAGAAGCAAATCCCCATCACTTTTTTCAGTAAACGATTGCGTTTACTTAAATTGGAATTCAGTAGTTCAAACTATTTTTGTAAATTGTTGAAGAACAATGAGTAGGCACTGGAAATGCAGTAATACGGTATCACATTTATGACAGTGATGCATCTCTTGTTTGTCTAGTAATCCCATGTTTATGAAATGTCAGAATGCACCAGATTTCACTTGTGATTCATAATACTCACAAAAACACGGATTTTTTTTTGAAAATTATCATTTCCCTAATATGAATTCGAATAATCTGTATG
Source organism: Heterobilharzia americana (assembly GCA_944470555.2). Taxonomy (NCBI): domain Eukaryota; kingdom Metazoa; phylum Platyhelminthes; class Trematoda; order Strigeidida; family Schistosomatidae; genus Heterobilharzia; species Heterobilharzia americana. Next base: position 63,289,326 of record OX104129.1, read on the forward strand.
TGAAGAAACTGATCAATTTTTCTTTTAAAATCTCAGGATTGAGGAAAACAAATAAAAGGCGTCTAGATACACTAGTGTCTTTGATGAAGTCCTGCTCATTGCTTTTTGGAATAACAGAGGCATAAGAATCTATCTAAGACAACCAGATGCCGGCTACTATCGACATTGTACCCAAATGACTATTTTGATTCTGTGTACCGCCGATAGAAAGTATTTAGTTATATGTAGATCTACCGCCTAATATCCAGTGGAAAGTGGGAATTTACATACGTGATTCTAGCAGGTCACTGGAGTGCACTGATGTGGGCTTTCAAACGCTTCATGATCGGATTACCCGACCGATAGCTGCTACCTTGACGTGGTGGTCGGGCTTGCATATCACAATGACCCAACGAGCTATGCTGGTGGAACGCTTGTTCCCTCGAGGTCCTACCATACCAGAAAGGTCTGTTGGGTAGTGGTTAGACGAAAAGCAGTTACCGTTATAGTGTAAATTGCTACACTATGATGGGGGTCTGAGGGCGAAGTCGTACTGCTGCTAGCTGGATGGGGTGTGACAGCAGTAAGGTGTTTCCCTTGGATGACCAGCAGTGCCAAGCTGATGCTGCCTTCTCAGTGGAAGGGGGGGTTAGAAAAGGTCGGCCCCAAAAATAACACACTCCACCACGCCCCACGGTCTGCCGGGCCGGCGGTGTTGGTTCACTTGTCGTTTCCTTTCGACCATCCGGCCCCAAAAATACAAAAATTCAAAATAATCATACTCAAAAGGCTGGGTGTGACAGGCCTCAAGCAGATGTCCGATGGGCTCTGCGGTCACACAAATCTCTTTCAGGTACCTTAAGAAGAAATAGCCTTCCACGGTGTGGGCAGCCGGGAAGTGTCAACCGCCCTCACAACTCTGTCAGCACCCAAGTTTCTTCTGACTGCTATCCTCCTCCTCCATCATTACCTTCTAATCTTCCTTCACGTCTCTTAATTAATGATGCTGCATCATCTTCAATTTCTCCTACCTCTGCAGCCTTCGACAACGATCTGAGTCCACAGAACAGCGTCCCTGGTCTCCTTAAACCACGCTCCAAATTACATATTGGAGCCTTCAATGTCCGCACCCTCCGTCAAATTGGCCAACAGGCTTCGTTGGCAAAGACTCTAGCAACTCGAGGCATGGATGTGTGCTGTGTTTGTGAGACACGCATACAGGACCCAAGTGTGGTTATTCACCTGACCTCTCCTGACCAATCTGGTGAATCTACAAAATTCACCCTTCGAGTTTCTGGAGATTCGATAGCTAGCTCTCGTGGTCTTGCAGGTGTAGGTATAGCATTAAGCACCAGGGCAGAAAACTCACTACTAGACTGGATCCCAGTTGATAGTCGCCTCTGCGCTATGAGGCTGAACGGCACAGTGAGAACTAAAAGGAATAGTGAGACTCGCCGTTGTCTCTTTGTAATCTCTGCTTACGCACCCACTGACTGTAGTTCGGATGAAGTGAAGGACGAGTTCTACCATAAACTGTCTAACCTCCTCTCGAAAGCCAAACGTTCGGACGTAGTGGTTGTTGCAGGTGACCTCAACGCACAGGTGGGTAGACTGAGTGAGGCAGAAAGGCACTTAGGTGGCACTTTCGGAATCCCAGCTGAACGTACAGATAACGGTGATCGCCTATTACAACTATGCTCAGATAACCGCCTATTTTTAGCCAGCACAAATTTCAGACATAAAGAAAGGCACTGTCTGACCTGGCGTCCACCGAGCTCGACTCAGCGATGGACACAGATAGACCACATTGCTATTAGTCATCGCTGGAGAGGATCGGTGGAAGACTGCCGCTCCTTCTGGAGTACGTGTTTGGACAGCGATCATGCGTTGGTCCGAGCACGTATATGCCTGCGTCTCAATGGACGTAGAAAAAATTTGGCAACAAAACCACTACGAGTTCTGCTGGACAACGAAAACACCAAAGCCGTGTTCAGTGAGAAGTTGGCTAGGCAGTTATCGGAACAAAAGACTGTCACTCATCCAGAAGAAGCTTGGTGCCATCTTCAGTCTACTGTAAAAGCAGCACTGGAGACTGTAGCCGACTCCAAGATAATGGCTAAAAAGAGCCAGTGGATATCAGCAGCTTCTTCCAAACTAATGGATGCACGTGAATGCATCCCTGCAGGCTCTGAGTACAATGAAGAGCGAGCGCAACTTAAAAATAAACTGACGAAAAGTCTGCGCAACGATCGTGAACAGTGGTGGGCAGCAAAGGCTAAAGAGATGGAAAAGGCAGCGGCGATCGGTAACAGTAGACAGTTATTTAGACTTATTAAGGAGACTGGGGGGAAATGGTCAACAACAGTTAGTGAGGTTATAGCGGAGAAGGACGGATCGGCGATTCACTCGCAGGGAAGGCGACTGGGACGATGGGCAGAACACTTTGAGGAACAGTTTAACTGGCCTCCAGCCACCATTGCGCTGCCCGCTATCCAGTCGGACCCTGAATGGGACATAGAGACAGGTCCCCCAACACTAGAAGAAGTTGAGAAAGCGGTAGGTAGCCTGAAACGGGGAAGGGCAGCAGGACCAGACGGACTACCTGCTGAGGTATACAAGAATGGTGGTAGAGTTCTCTTAGTCAGGCTAACGGAAGTGTTAGCCAGTATATGGGAATCAAATACGATCCCCTCCGACTGGTCTAAGTCACTCATCATCCCAGTCTTCAAGAAAGGCGAGAAGTCCTCTTGTGATAACCACAGAGGAATCAGCCTGACAAACATAGTGTCTAAGATCCTAAGTTCTATAATTCTCCGACGCCTGAGTGGAGCTCGGGAACAGCAAGCCCGAGAAAACCAGGCAGGCTTTAGACCTGGCCGTGGATGTATCGACCAAATATTCACACTGCGCCAGGTCCTGGAACATAGGCATGCTTACAGACGCCCGACAATAGCTGTATTTCTCGACCTGAAGGCGGCATTTGACTCCGTTGATCGAGAAGTCTTATGGCAGTGTCTGTCACTGAAAGGCGTGCCTAGTAAGTACATCACCTTATTGAAAGCTCTCTACTCGAACACTTGTGGGCATGTTAGAGCCTATGGTGAGTTGTCCAGGGAGCTATACTCATCAAGTGGTGTCCGTCAAGGATGCCCACTATCCCCATTCTTATTTAATTTTATCATAGATATTCTTATGGAGGTTTCCCTCTCGTCACCTAATTACAAAGACGTTGACCGGATCACAGGTGAATTTTCCTTAGATCTAGAATATGCAGATGACATAGTCCTGTTAGGTGAAGACGCTGACAAGATGCAGAGTCTTCTGAACACTTTGAGTGGGAATTTGAGAATGTTTGGGATGCGATTTTCACCACCCAAATGCAAATTTTTGCTCCAGGACTGGTCTTCAGCGGTACCGCGGTTAACAATAGAGAGTGAAGTGGTTGAGTGTGTTGACCACTTCACTTACCTGGGAAGTAGGATCAACCCGGTGGGTTAGTTGCCGATGAGATTTCTGCACGGATACAAAAGGCTCGATTGGCTTTTGCCAATTTGCGCCACCTATGGCGCCGCCGTGATATTCGTTTGTCTATTAAGGGTCGCGTGTACTGCACAGCAGTCCGCTCTGTTCTACTGTATGGCTGTGAAACATGGCCATTGAAAGTGGAAGACACAAAAAGGTTTCAGGTGTTTGACCACCGTTGCCTTCGTAGTATAGGACGTATTCCGTGGTGTCACCATGTGAGTAATGCAGAAGTTAGGTGTAGAGTTTTAGGGAGAAGAGGTAAGTCAGTCGACGAGGTTGTGAACCTTCATCGACTGAGATGGTTGGGACACGTACTACGTATGCCTAGTCACCGATTGCCTCGTCACACAATGTTGGCTGAGGTGGGTTCAGGCTGGAAAAAGGCCCGAGGTGGCCAGACTAAAACATGGCACCAATGTATGAAGTCTCTGACTGTTGGTTTAAGCCATGTAGGACGATGCAGACTAGGTGGTTGGGGTCCACGGGACAAGAGGAACCAGTGGTTGGAGACCCTAGGTGATATGGCTCAGAACCGAAGTCAGTGGCGCAGATGTATACACACATTATCCTCATCTTAACAACGCTATACCGAATCTCACTATTTTGTCACTCCTCTTTCCTTTCTTCTCGTACTTTATATTTCTTTTGACTGCATTCACTTATCTTCATCCTTCACCTCACTACCTTTTTACTTGATGTGCTGATATGAGGTGTGGCAACTCGGACCGTTACGCAGTAATGCCTGGTCCTATGTTGATAATGATGATGATGATGATGATCGGATTAGATGACCTCATCACTAGTGCTTACTTCATAGAAGTTAAAGGTACTTTAAATTTTCATAAATGTACCAGTTCCTGGCCAGTTTTTTTGATTATACTAGTGACTGCCTGTGCCAAAGAGGAAAATGTTTGCAGAAACCGCTGAAGAGGATAAAGTAACTGATGAACAGTTGTTGTATTCCTGTCTCCTAAGGTTGAAGTTAAGCATCTCTAGATTTCTTGGGTTGAATAACTTCATGAATCAGAACATTTGTGATATCATTTCATTCATTTTAAAGTTTAACTTTCTAGTAATCATAACTATTATTCAGTGTTTCATATAATCAATAATTCCAGTCAGCAAATTTTTTCCTGAATCCCCTTAAAATTTGGTTAGGTTTTTTTTAGAAAAGAAAATATGTAAACAAAGCTTGCCATAATAGAAAAAATGATGTTGTGTTTCTTTTCATCTTCGTTTCGATTGACAGATTTTAAAGTAGCCTTCATTTCACTTGAAAGATTACTGAATGTTATAAAAGCAGTGACGGTGTGCAGTAGATACAAACGCGAACATACACCCACTTACACAATAACAAAATTAAAATCCATGACAGAATTGTTGACAGAAATAAATTTACAGTCAACTAACTATAAGAAATTCATTTAATTTTAATTGATATAAAAATTTTCTATTTCAGTTATAAAGATTTACACAATTGAACAGAACATATCGAAGGACAATTGTTCAATGTTCACATTAAATCACAACTAAATTGTATAAAGACGAAACAACCATTTCTTATCTAGTTTTACTACTGTTATATAATAAGTAGATTAATTTATGGCAAAAAAGAAATTTCAATCTCCCTAAGGGTAAAAAGTTGGGAAATGAAAAATAGATTTTATTAATGGATAGAAAATTAATGTAAAATGACATTGGAAATAATGAAATTTGATCGTTTATTTTGCCTATTTTATTTATTTCATTAAAACAAAAAAAACTTTGTGAATCAAAAAGAAAACAGGAAATGGCAAATGTTTAAAATTAATGGTTTGTAGGAATTAATTGATGGATTTCTGAGGTTGCATTTATTATGAACTAAAAACAGTTAAAGATTTGAGAGATTTTTCACTCTAATATATGACTCCTTAGCAGTAAACACCATCTATCCTACCAAGAATCGGATCCAGAACCTTTATATTTGGTGACGAGTTCGTTACCACACAAGAACGAAACTGATGTAAGTCCTTTATGAATACAACGTTGAAATCAGTACTCCTCATAAACTTTCAAACTGGAAATTGTCGTCACAGATGTCTACTCAGATCATCTGTTTACTAAGCCTCTTCGTCTGTTGTAATTATCCCAAATATTCAATAGACCATTCAAAAATTTGTCATATCGTTCTACAATGCTATCCGCGAGTATTTGCTATTGTATCCAACTTGCATAACCCAGAGTGTTATGACCTCGTTGAAGCTTCATGAGACACATCTACTAGAGCACTGGTTACTGATTCAGTTTGAAGGTTTTGGGGGATTGACTGATAACAAGGTAACTTTCACTATGAAATAGTATCAGTTGGAAGACCATAGAAATCTTAGGAGCGTTCGCCTTGATAATTGATAGTCGTTGGCATTACCCTAGGCGAGGTTTTGAATACGGACTGCTTATGAATCTTTATCTAGGGCAAAACAGCTTTTAAGTACTGTCAGGATTCCAATGGTTTTCCAATGGATGTCAGTCTGCGATTACCTGATTCCATTTATTTATTTATGTGATTCCAACGACTCAGTATCGACGATGACGTTTACACGATTGGTGCCGGAAAATATTTCCCAAGTGTCATATGCTCTATCCACTCACACGATTCAACCCTACCAACAGCATACAACAGAACACAAACTCTTGTGTTTATTGTCTGTGTATATTCTAGATAGTCTCATATAGCTGGATACAAAACGACACTAAGTCACCACAACACAACGATATTAACAATAAAGAACAAATTAAATTTTGAGGGAGTTGTGGAGATTTGTAATTATTTCAAGTTGTTATTCATCGCAGACTATGTTCCTTCAACTGATGTCAGTCTACGATGAATAAAAACTTGAAATAAAGAACAAAATAAGGGATCATCATGGATTTCAATCAGCGTCCAATTATATACTAACAATAAGTCATACACAAATGGATGAGGAATCAATCAAAACCACGTTACATATTAATGCCAAGGATCAGTGTTTTAATTAACAAGCGATAGAATGAAATTTTCCTGTCGATATAACAATCAACAGGTAATTGGTAATCACATCAGTCTACACAATGAGTAAATACATACCAAAACTCACTATTTATCTTCTGTCTAACATCGAAACACTAAAACGCTAAACAAGTCAATGACATAACTTCCATTTGTTCATCGAAATGAACGCCTTACACGTCCTCACCTGTTTATATGCATTTACACTAACACATGCATCATTCAGTGACAAATTTACCCCGTCTACTGTTCCACATATACATCAAGTGACCCTCACACTATCCAGTGTCACATCCTCTTTGAACACGTTTGAGTAGAGACATGAAACCTATTCAATCAGCATCCCCTCACTCACAACACATCAAATTACTCTAACACAATACGATTCATTTCTACATCAAAGCATAATTCACTCTCATGTGATTATTCACACTTGAACAGTCTAATGTTGCTAGCTGTTTTGTGATACACTCGAGTGTGAGAGGAAACAACTTCACATCGATTGTAGGATATTCTGCACATAACACCGAATGAATGAAGTGGATATTTTGATTTGTGATTAGATTCGATGGAGTTGTCATTCTGACAATTTCCTCGAAACTCTACACCCTCGATCTCATCTATGCAAAGCTTATCTTTGTTCACATGACTCAGTGTGTTCGTTCTCAATATGAATTATTATTGGAAGCGTGATGCTTTCACAAATCACATATTCTACTCTCTCATACCCCTCTCTACATTCAGCAACTGCTAAGTGATCGATTAGTAAATTCACACCAAATCGAATCATCATTGAAAGTAACACGAGATCCACCTGTTGGATTTCATTATTATCCACATGTATGGAAGGGAAACAGAATGTCAGTGGGATTGGGGGAAATATCCATATGTTTATTCAAGTGGAGGATGTGCATTCAGCAAGTGGTTAATTCAATTCATCCAGCTCTCCTCCTTATACTATCAATGATGTACTGACTGATGGTTGGTCAGTGAGACTCAACATGACAATGGATTGTGATTGATGTTATTTGATTGGGGGGGGGAATCGGTGGAAAGTCGAGTTGGACGTGAATCAGGTGTATCTCCAGCCTCAACTGAACGGGTGTCTCCGTAGAGATTCAAATCCCGTTAAGCCTGTGCTGCAGTTAGGAATGCAACTACGGCCTCCAGTGAGCTCCTACCAATCACCTTCAATTAGGATGCAAGATATATATCGGTAACATCACAGTGATTGGTAACAAAGATGATAATATGGCTTGTCTACTAAAAAGACTTAACATCGTACAAATTCACAACACCTCGACTTATGAGAAAGGGAATAATAATCATCTACCATTCTTGGACATATTCCTTAGCTGACAACAAAGTGGTTCAATAAGACAGTCAGTTCACAGAAAGTCTACATGGACAGGACAATATCTGAGTTTCCACATGTAATATTATAACTATTGCACTTGAATTCGTAATAGGTACTCATCAGGATATAATTTTAGCTGACATACTTTGAAGGAATTTACAAAGCACAAAACTAGCGTATGCAGTCAATGCAAGATATACTGTCCATACTACTTATGTGTACTATGATACGAATCACACTGAATGTTTGTTAGACATGCTTGATAGGATGGATTCAAGTATGGAATTCACAATGGAAGAGGAAGCTGATGATTCCACATACATTATGTTTCAAGATAACAGAATTATCAATGAAGAATAATGTCAGGGATTCATTCATTGGAGGTGGACTTCAAAATTCACAGTTTGGCATAGTGATATATATATACATATACATATATTTGTGCAACACGAATACTGGAGATAAGATAGACTTCGATGAAGAAAGGTTTTGACTGAAATGACTATGCAAAAGCTAATCAGATGGTCAATTTGAGAAGGAATTAGTAAATAAGTTGACCTAATTTGTGTTATGTATGCCTAGTCATCGTTTGCCTTGTCATGCAATTTTGGCTGAAGTAGGTTGAGACTGGAGAAAGGGTGAGAGTGGACGAACTAGAACATGTCACCAATGCAAGAAGTTATGACTGGTAGTCTTAGCTGTGTTGGAAGATGTGTGCTAAGGAGGTTGGGCTTTGTGAGAGAAGAAGAAGGAATGGTTGGAGAGTTTATTGCTCAGGATGAATGTGAGGGCCACATTTTATTTCCATCTTAACTGTTACACTGAATTCAGCATCTTCACATTCCTCCTTCTTTCTTGAATACAGCAGGCTGTATCTTCCTTTCAAAGGGAGTAAATACAGAGGACGAAGAGATGAATTTGGATTTGCTTTTTCATACATGTGTCAAACAATCTGTGCTTCGGGGGAAAAAATAACGTCAATAGCCTGGTTGTATGCCAGTCACCGGAAAGAGAGTGGAAGATTGATGTTGAAGTAGCTTTCAAAATAATCAACAGATAAATGAATCGTCATCTACCATGGTGTGAAAAGAAAGCCTGTCTAAAAATGCTAAGATCTGACGAATACATTTAAAATGATCAATTAGTCAGCCTTCAGTTGTCTTGATAACAAATTTCATAAGCATTGGTTTTCCTGCAAAACCATTTCATAATATTTGGGAGACTTAGGTAGTATTCAGTACGGAATAACAACAGTTGGAGAAACTTAAAAAACTGGTTAACGTTAGACAGCTGTTTGGTCCTAGTATGCCACTCTTCGGTGGGACACTCCTCTGACCGTCTCCAGGGCTCTTGTTGTGTCCAAAAAATCCATATGCTTGCAAATCACCATAATTCTAACCTTGCCTGCAGTTCCCGATATACCTTCTTGACACGATTATACAGTAGAAACGTGAAACTTCTTCTCATCGGTGTTTCGATTACTGTTCACGTTACCACTTCGCTTTTCCTTATGAATCCTTGAAAATTTCTAAGTAAATTTAACAAGGCGGTTAGTAGACAATCAAGTTTCTTGAAGAGATTTCCAGAAGTTCCAATGCGAAGGTATGACCTGTGACAGCATACAGACCGAAAGTGTAGAAAGACACTAACCTATTGCATCACGAATGGACAGAAGTAAGAAAATCAGGGTTGTTGAACTGCAACCCAGTGACTACTTGATAACGCGCTCACTATGAAACCTGAAGGTTCAGGGTTCATTCCATCGCAGGATTGGAGGTGTAGACTGCCGAGGAGTCCGGTTAGGGGAAGAAACGGCTGTTCCATGCCTGAAGGTTTTCGATATTTCTCCAACTGATGTCGGTTTGTGATGAATTCAGGCGAGCACCCCTTGTTACCATCATCTTTTAAGATAATCAGGCATAAGCGAATCTCAATATACAAGTTTAAAAATTTTACTTAGTTTATCTGTTATAGGGATTAATTTTTAAATATTATGAGACCTTTGGGTATTTAATCTGTATATATGATTCACAGGTTATATACTACTTGCAATTCAAAAGTAGTAAGATTTCATCTGTGTAATTTCTAGTGTTATTGCTTGTATTACACCGTCGCTGATTGGCCCGTATTGATAGGTCTTTGTTAGCATATGGGTTTCTGTGCGGATGCTTCGATTTTACCTGTGTTCTTACCTATATAGCAATGATGGGTAGTGGCTAGCAGTGGAATTCAGGATGCGCATTTCGTCCTATTTGGGACTTGTCAGATGGATGTACCTGTTTCCCAGTGAGTGATGTAGTTCCCACTGGGACTCGGGAGCGATCGCTTCAAAAGCGACAGCATTCTCCACTACACTATCCTGGATTCCAGTATTAGCCAATATTCATCATTTCTATAAATTTTAGGCTGCGGTAAGCATGGTGATTGTTCACAAAGATGTCCAAAGTTTAGTTATTCTACGAAAGTAAAGAAAATGAAGACAGTTTCAACCCACTAATAACCTTATTTTACATGTATATGTTTTAAAGTTAGTATGTTTTTTGACAAACATTTACATTTAAAATTGATAAATTTGCCTTAGTAACTTGTGTAAAATCTGCTGTAGGAAACAAGTCATACGTTGACCAATTCAGTTGAAGTGTATATGTATGTCATGACGAGAAAAAAACGAAATGTTGAACAATGGAGGCAACATACAGTGTACATTATAACTGATATGCATAAATCTTGTATAAACACCAGTAAATGTAGATTAGACATTGTTGTGTTATGTGGCTGATAGATCACTAAATTGAATGTTAAACAAAGTGTCTAGAGAAAGTATAACAACAATCACTTTGAAAGCTTGGACAAGATGATTGATTCTACACATTAGGTCTTTGAATATTCAAACAAAATGTATTGCAGATTAAACAAAATAACGCGTTTGTTTTCACAACCGTTTTCACAGTAAACAGTTTCCACTCAGTTTCATCACTGTTAACTTGTCCACCTCCCCACCATATATGATCGTCCATATGCATTCAACTCCATATTTTATTTGTTTACTTGGTATAGCCATCACACAGTGATACAGTATCATTTATTCGATGACGACGTCTCCAATATAAATTATCACTACTCATTATCATATCAATGTGTAATCACACAGCACTCTCCACATCTCATTTCTATAACCCTGTCATTCGCATATTCTTCGCTTTATTGGTGATAAAACCTTCCATATCATCTCCGACATGGGTGTGGTGTCATTTCTATCACATGTGTGTTGAGTTGGGTATTGATTTGATGAACAGAGATACAGTAATCTCTCTCTCTCTCTTCCTCTTCACCTAATCATGTTGGAGTTAAGTAAATTGGTTCTATTCCACCCATTCTGTTGTATGGTTATGTGTGAATGTATGCATTGCAATAAGCGAGTGTGTTTTCTAGATTGTTGATGCTATTGGTGTCTGTCATTCTATGTTTAACAACATTCCTATGTTCCTTTATTCTAACTGAACCCGACTGGCTAGTTTGACCTATATACTTGGCAAACAAAAAGGAGTCCCAATGGGATCATCAATATCCCCAATCGTAGCAAATATATTTATGCCTAGTTGGGAAAATATGACTTTACAAACGTTTCATTCTGCACAAATATACGGTGGGGATATGTAGATGACACATTCACTACTGTGTTGAAACTGGAACATATTGACAAACTTCTCACACATAAACTCAGTAGTGGAGGCAATTCGATTTACTTATGTCGTAGAAAATGAACAAGAAGAATTACCTATGTTGAACTGCATGATAAAATGAAGGACAGAAGATGGTTTGGATACTATTGTCTACAAGAAAGTGACACATTCCAACAGGTATCTAGACTTCAGATAATCTCATCCAAGGTCAGCTAGTGAAGGCAGGTCTAGTCAAATGTCTAAACGATGGAGGTAGAAAACTGACTAGTCGTTGTAAGTATCTAAATAAGGAATTGAACCACATAAAATAATCACTAATAGTTAATAATTATCCCCAACAATTGATTAAGAAGTTCTCACAAACACATTAGAAATGAAATAATAACGGTAACACAAGTACAAATAATAAAGACAACACGAGTAGAAGGGAGTTCACATCCTCCATTGTTTTACCATATAAAGAAGGTACATCGGAAACTTCACGTAGGATCCTCAACAAAGCTGGACATTAGGAAGGCAATTTGAATCTTGAAACTCACGCAGGGACTTGAGGATCCAGTTAGGCCAAATAATCTGATCTACCGAATTCCATGCAACTACAGTGAGGTAAAGTATGTAGGTCAAATTAGCCAGTCGGGTTCAGTTAGAATAAAGGAACATAGGAATGTTGTTAAACATAGAATGACAGACACCAATAGCATCAACAATCTAGAAAACACACTCGCTTATTGCAATGCATACATTCACACATAACCATACAACAGAATGGGTGGAATAGAACCAATTTACTTAACTCCAACATGATTAGGTGAAGAGGAAGAGAGAGAGAGAGATTACTGTATCTCTGTTCATCAAATCAATACCCAACTCAACACACATGTGATAGAAATGACACCACACCCATGTCGGAGATGATATGGAAGGTTTTATCACCAATAAAGCGAAGAATATGCGAATGACAGGGTTATAGAAATGAGATGTGGAGAGTGCTGTGTGATTACACATTGATATGATAATGAGTAGTGATAATTTATATTGGAGACGTCGTCATCGAATAAATGATACTGTATCACTGTGTGATGGCTATACCAAGTAAACAAATAGAATATGGAATTACATCCTATCACAGTGCCCAAGTAAATACACTTATACACACATTTAGAAGTTTTTTTTCTTTCAAGGCTGATTCAATTCACGCATAATGTTCAATTGTTTATTTGTTTATTTATTCTTCCTCGCTGTATTCCACTGTAAAGTGATCACAACTAGTAGTATTCGGTCAATTATAGGATGAAATACATTAAATAATTGAAAATTTATTTTGCCTTTTTAGTCGTTTCATCAGTTTCCTGGGCAAGAAAAGAATCTGTTGATGATATGTGAATATCCACAAGATGTGTGTGTGTGTCTGAGTTTGGATAGGTGGATGAGAAGTTCCAATGACTGTATGCTTGTCATACAGACAAGGGGAAATTGTCGTACATAACTAGAATCAACGCCCACACCCTCGTACACACATACACACACACACACACATTAGTAATACCTCTGAGAAGACAAAAAAAGCAGAAAGAAGTTATTTTTCATAAAACTAATGCCCGTTATTATTGCCTCATTCTGCTTACTTATTTATGACCATTACTATCGTTAATAGTTGTGCTAGATTATTCGTCTGTGTGTATGTGTGTGCACTGGTTACTGTTCTCTTTCGCTGTTAATTAGGCATTTTCTCCATCCGTTTCGTGTCTTTAAAAAAGGATTTCTTCTGTGGTTCTATTTTATGACCCTTTGAAGTTATTATTATTATTATCATCATAATCATCTATGAGGATAAAGTGTTGATTATAGACTAGGGATTCTTTGATGTGAAAGATTTACGACTCCCGACAGTATTCATTACCTCTCGTCATTATCATTATTATCCATCAATGGGATTGTTGTTAGTAAAACGAATAGGAGAAGTGAATAAAATACACAATTTATGACTGGCGTCTAAGGTAAAATACAGTGAAACCAATCAACCATTATTTCTTCGTTATTCTTTTCTCTTCATGTTCAAGGAGAAGAAGAATGGAAATTCAAGTTTGTATTGGTAAACTTTGTAAACATGTGTTTACTTCAAATTATCACTTTTCTTTCTTTCTTTCTTTCTTGTTGTTCATTTCTATTTATTTATCTGTTTGTTTATTTTTGTGTACACCTAAATTTATCTCTACGATAATTTGAAAAGGATTTAAATGACCTGAGAAATCAGACAGTGTTGAATTTTATAGAATTTCACTGTATTACTTCTGTATATTGCTGCGAAACGGTTAAAATTGTTTCAAACTTTAGAAGAAAAACAAAGAGAAACACCATCAAAGTAATAATCATTTATAAACAACGAAAATGTTGAAAGAAGAAAGAGGGAAATGCAAGGAGATAGTTTCAAAATATGAATTCAATTTTCAAACTTTTTGTTACCCATCAGAGTAGGATGTCTGAAGTATAGAATCTGCGTTCAGTTGTCCCTTGGGTTCCTAATGAAGATGCTGAATTCAGTGTAACAGTTAAGATGGAAATAAAATGTGGCCCTCACATTCATCCTGAGCAATAAACTCTCCAACCATTCCTTCTTCTTCTCTCACAAAGCCCAACCTCCTTAGCACACATCTTCCAACACAGCTAAGACTACCAGTCATAACTTCTTGCATTGGTGACATGTTCTAGTTCGTCCACTCTCACCCTTTCTCCAGTCTCAACCTACTTCAGCCAAAATTGCATGACAAGGCAAACGATGACTAGGCATACATAACACAAATTAGGTCAACTTATTTACTAATTCCTTCTCAAATTGACCATCTGATTAGCTTTTGCATAGTCATTTCAGTCAAAACCTTTCTTCATCGAAGTCTATCTTATCTCCAGTATTCGTGTTGCACAAATATATGTATATGTATATATATATCACTATGCCAAACTGTGAATTTTGAAGTCCACCTCCAATGAATGAATCCCTGACATTATTCTTCATTGATAATTCTGTTATCTTGAAACATAATGTATGTGGAATCATCAGCTTCCTCTTCCATTGTGAATTCCATACTTGAATCCATCCTATCAAGCATGTCTAACAAACATTCAGTGTGATTCGTATCATAGTACACATAAGTAGTATGGACAGTATATCTTGCATTGACTGCATACGCTAGTTTTGTGCTTTGTAAATTCCTTCAAAGTATGTCAGCTAAAATTATATCCTGATGAGTACCTATTACGAATTCAAGTGCAATAGTTATAATATTACATGTGGAAACTCAGATATTGTCCTGTCCATGTAGACTTTCTGTGAACTGACTGTCTTACTGAACCACTTTGTTGTCAGCTAAGGAATATGTCCAAGAATGGTAGATGATTATTATTCCCTTTCTCATAAGTCGAGGTGTTGTGAATTTGTACGATGTTAAGTCTTTTTAGTAGACAAGCCATATTATCATCTTTGTTACCAATCACTGTGATGTTACCGATATATATCTTGCATCCTAATTGAAGGTGATTGGTAGGAGCTCACTGGAGGCCGTAGTTGCATTCCTAACTGCAGCACAGGCTTAACGGGATTTGAATCTCTACGGAGACACCCGTTCAGTTGAGGCTGGAGATACACCTGATTCACGTCCAACTCGACTTTCCACCGATTCCCCCCCCCAATCAAATAACATCAATCACAATCCATTGTCATGTTGAGTCTCACTGACCAACCATCAGTCAGTACATCATTGATAGTATAAGGAGGAGAGCTGGATGAATTGAATTAACCACTTGCTGAATGCACATCCTCCACTTGAATAAACATATGGATATTTCCCCCAATCCCACTGACATTCTGTTTCCCTTCCATACATGTGGATAATAATGAAATCCAACAGGTGGATCTCGTGTTACTTTCAATGATGATTCGATTTGGTGTGAATTTACTAATCGATCACTTAGCAGTTGCTGAATGTAGAGAGGGGTATGAGAGAGTAGAATATGTGATTTGTGAAAGCATCACGCTTCCAATAATAATTCATATTGAGAACGAACACACTGAGTCATGTGAACAAAGATAAGCTTTGCATAGATGAGATCGAGGGTGTAGAGTTTCGAGGAAATTGTCAGAATGACAACTCCATCGAATCTAATCACAAATCAAAATATCCACTTCATTCATTCGGTGTTATGTGCAGAATATCCTACAATCGATGTGAAGTTGTTTCCTCTCACACTCGAGTGTATCACAAAACAGCTAGCAACATTAGACTGTTCAAGTGTGAATAATCACATGAGAGTGAATTATGCTTTGATGTAGAAATGAATCGTATTGTGTTAGAGTAATTTGATGTGTTGTGAGTGAGGGGATGCTGATTGAATAGGTTTCATGTCTCTACTCAAACGTGTTCAAAGAGGATGTGACACTGGATAGTGTGAGGGTCACTTGATGTATATGTGGAACAGTAGACGGGGTAAATTTGTCACTGAATGATGCATGTGTTAGTGTAAATGCATATAAACAGGTGAGGACGTGTAAGGCGTTCATTTCGATGAACAAATGGAAGTTATGTCATTGACTTGTTTAGCGTTTTAGTGTTTCGATGTTAGACAGAAGATAAATAGTGAGTTTTGGTATGTATTTACTCATTGTGTAGACTGATGTGATTACCAATTACCTGTTGATTGTTATATCGACAGGAAAATTTCATTCTATCGCTTGTTAATTAAAACACTGATCGTTAGCATTAACATATAACGTGATTTAGATTGATTCCTCATCCATTTGTGTATGACTTATTGTTAGTATATAATTCGACGCTGATTTATTAATTTATTAATTATTATGTAAAAGGCATTTTCGAGTCAAGCTTGGTGTGTTGTGTGCCGATCAAACAGACAACTGCAATGAGCATTGAATAAGACTCCGTTCCAGTTTGCTGCATCGAAATTCTAATGAGTTTAGGTGACATGAATGCCAAACTGGAAGCGGCCAACACAGGACGAGAACTCATCATGGGTCAAGAAGCGCTTGGTGAAATGAAGGAGAATGGATAACTGTTTGCCGACTTCTTTTCCTCCAACGATTTGGTGACTGAAGGCACTGTGTTCAAGCACAAGGATATCCACAAAGCGACAGGGATTTCACCAGATTGACATACTACACTGAGAATCAGATCAACTCAATCTCAATGTGAGGAATGTGGAGGCGCATCCTACTGGATACAAGATGAAGAAGGGAAGCAGATGTAGGTTCAGACCACCCACTATGTAGTGCAAGAACCTACCTTCAAAATCAAGTGGAAGGCCTTTAAAGAAGTTGGTGATAGACGACCACAGTTCAAGTCCAACACCCAGAACAGAACTGAAACTGAAGAATGAAACTACAAAGGACGTCTTCACGTCACCCATCAGAACAAACTGGGAGATGTTGAGCAACATCCTTGAAGGAAGCTGAGTGGAAGAACAATGGAACCCTTTGAAAGGTATATGGAAGGAAACCTGAATAACCGTAATAAGAAGGTGGAAGAAAGAAGACAAGGAATGCATCTCGAAGGTCACATGGAAGCTGATAGAGGAAAGGTAGATGGTGAAGCAGAAGATAAACCAGTGCAAGGATGAACGACGAGAAGAGGAAATGAGCACAACTTATAAAACACTGGACAAACAAGTAAAGAAGAGTGCACGCAAAGACAAAAGACACTTCTACGACACATTGGCAAGTGAAGCAGAACAGGTTGTTGGTAGGAAAGACCTGACAACATTGTATTAAATAACCAGGTTGCTATCTGGGAAGAGATCAACACAAATGAAACCAGTAAAAGATGATGGGGGAAATTTAATTACCAAAGAAGAGGAACAAAGAGAACTATAGGCTGACCACTTCGAAATGCTCTTGAATCGACCACCACCTGCACTTCGCCCAGAAATACCACCTGCAGCCCAGCCACAGAACTACCAGTGAACACAAGCCCTCCGAAGAAAGTCGAAGTCCTGAACGCCATAAAGCTACTGAAATGTGGGAAAGCAGCAGGACCAGATGGAATCTCGCCAGAGGCACTGAGAGCAGACTCAGAGACAACAGCATATATGCTCACACCACTATTGCAGAAGGTGTGAAAGGAAGGAATGGTACCTGCACATCGAGTGGGAGAAGGGCAACCTTGTCAAACTCCCGAAGAAGGGAGACCTAAGTCTTTGCATAAATTGGCGACGAACTATCCTCCTGTCCACCCCAAGCAAAATATTAAGCCGAATCATCCTGGAGAGACTAAACAATGCGCTGGATTCAAAATTACGACCATAACAGGTTGACTGGATTCAGGAAGTACAAATCATTTGCGGATCAAATTGCAACGCTACGCATCATCATAGAACAGAGCATATAATGGCAGTCAACTGTCTACCTCAACTTCATCCACTTTGAAAAGGCCTTCAACAGCATCGACAGGGAGGTAATTTGAAAACTACTTCGACATTACGGAATACCACAAACCTTTATCAACCTCATTCAACAATTGTATGAAAACGCCACAAGCCAAGTGATCCACTATGGAAAGCTCAGTGACTCCTTTGAAGTGAAGACAGGAGTAAGACAAGACTGTCTACTGTCACCGATGATCTTTCTGATTGTGGTAGACTGGATCATGCAGCCAACCGTGAGGAGCTAGAAGATGGGCATACGCTGGCTGGACCGATGAAAAGAGCCTAGAAGATTTGTACTTCGCCGATGCCTTGTGCCTAATGTCGCACAAACTCGAAGATCTACAGGCAAAAGCTACTAAGTTGATAGAAGAGGCAGAGAAAACGGGATTTCAAGTGAACGTAGAGAAGACAGAGGTGATGAAGATACCCAACCAACAACAACAAGGTCCAATCATCATCAACGGGAGAAATCTGAAGGAAGTAATCTCTTTCACGTAACTCTACCTAGGAAGCATCATTTCAACTACAGGCCGCACAGACGAGGATGTCAAAGCCAGGATAGGAAAGATAGCAACACAGGCGTTCATTAATCTAAAACCGGTGTGGACATCTTCTGCACTCAGCATAAAGAGCAAGATCCGGATTTTCAACACTAATGTCAAGTCAGTGCTTCTATGTGATTGTTCGGAGACTTGGCGCGTTACGAAAAGCATTTCCAACAAACTACAGAAATTCATCAACAACTGTCTACGCTCGTTACTGAAGATCAGATGGCCAGAGAGAATAAGCAACAAGGGACTCTGTCAACGAACCAACCAAGAACCTATCGCTCAACAAATATGCAGGAGGAAGTGGAGATGGATTGGGAATACACTGAGAAGGTCGACTTGGGACATCACACACCAGGTCAGGTACTCGAGTGGAACCCAGATGGGAAACGACGAGTTGGGCGTCCGAGGGTGACATGGAGGAGATGGTGTGAGGAAGAAATGAGAGCTTCTGGGCAGTTGTGAAGCTAGGTTCAAAAGATTGCAGAGAACAGAGTTAAATGGTGACGTGCTACTGAAGCGGTATGTTCCACTAGGAACCCAAGGGATAAATGAATAATACTAGTTCACATCAAGATATCTTAAGTTCTGCTTTCACACAGAAATATGAAGTATCACCAGTGACCCACTAGTGAGTAGGCATAATTAACACTTCCAGTCATTGAATTACAGTCACGATTCCCTTTGTCGTATTGATATGAGAGATGGCACAACATGACGTATATTGGTCAACTGATGTTTATATGTAAATGAAGGCAAAGAGGGTGACCGCTTAGTTTAGTGTAGTACTGGTTGAGGTGGTTTTCTGAATGACATTTAGTTTGTCTTCTTTGGCTGTTGCGTCGTTTGTTCTGTTTTGTATGTCTTGAGTCAAATCAGTTCCAAACTGTTTTCGTAGTCTTATCGAAATCTAGTAAATGCTCTTTATGTATGTTACGATGACAAGTATACTGATTCCCGTGGACTACACTGTAGTTGATGATGTCCGGGATAGGCATCTTCTGATGAAGTTTCGTGGGGAGCCGTTCTTCTCAAGTAATGTTCCTCGTCTCTCCATGAAGTTGTTGTACTCCAGTGTGTTCTCCCTCTTCTCAACAGAGTATGCGCACAACTGATTCTCTGAGTTGTTGGCTTGTCACTACTGTAGTTGAGGATTTGATTAGTGTGTGTTGGTTTCTTGTACATTTGTGTTTCCACTTCACTGGTAGTGGTTCTACTGACTAAAACACTCGGGAATGGTAGTTGGTTGTTCGACTCCTTCTCCAATGTCAACTTGATGTCATTGAAAACGTTGTCAATCATCTTTTCCAATGATGATAAGTGTTTCGTGCACATGGTGAATCGAGATTTTCTGTTTGACTGCAGGTGGGTTGATGGTTTATAGTCTGTGCATCACTACTTCTGCAATTAATCCGGATATCGGTGATGTCATATGGGTTCCTTTCATCTGTTTGTATATCTTGCCATTAAATTGGAAGCATGTTGTCAGACAAAGATCATTGAGTTTCATCAAACTTGATCACTGAAGTTTCTTGCCGTCAATGTGGAAGAAAAACACGGTAACCTTGATTAGTCTTAGTTCATTTGACGTTTATAGTGATGTAACGTGAAAACAGAGCTCCAGTTTTTCTTTATCATGAGTTCATGAGGCTTTCCAGCTTCTTTGGAAGCTGTGTGGATAGATTATAGGACTGAAGTCCACGGAGTTGAGACAGTCGGTCTAAGAGGAATATGCGGTTTGTGCAGTTTTAGTCTACCATGAATCAGAAGAACTGGGGACATTACGCGTCAAGCCAGGTCAGGTTGTCGAGTGGAATCCAAATGGGAAACAACGATTTGGGCGTCCGAGTCAAGGGTGACATGGAATAGATGGTGTGAGGAAGAAATGAAAGCTTGTGGGCAGTCGTGGTGTCAGGTTCAAAAGGCTGCAGAGAACAGAGTGGAATGGAGACACGCTACTGAAGCGGTATGTTCCACTAGGAATCCAAGGGAAAAATAATATTATTAATTGGTCCTTTCTTGACCTATTTTAATGCCTGATATTAATGATTACTCTACGTTGAACTGATAAGATATCAGTCAATTAGTTATCTACAGATCATGTAGTATTGATAAGACGAAAGGACAGGGAAAAAAGAATTTCTCTAGTTCCCATTAATTCTCATATCTAATATCAGTTCAGTAGTGTTTTTACTTTTTGCCTCACTTCTTTTACTATGGTGGTTGTTGGATTAATCATTGTCCAAATTTTAGGACCCATCTGTTCAACCGACATCTTAATGAACACCTGAGTATTGTCTGTGTTCACTCGTGTGTGTGTGTTCTCTGGGATAATGGATACGTTAGGCAATCTGCGGGTAATATGATTCCTACATTATTATCATTATTATTATTGTGGTAGTAACCTAATACGTATTGTTTACTGATATAACCCTCTTTAAATATAATGGATTCCCATATTTTTGTCTATATGGAACAACCAGAAGAAACATAAAGTCAGTGTTGTTAATGGGGGGTGGATTAGAAGGGCCTCAAGAAATACAAAGACGGACTGTGAAATAATAATAATGGGGGGAGAGAACGGGAAAAGCGGAAACAGACGAAACTGAACCAAAATGAAATTAGACGAAATTACACACACACACACACACACACACACACACAGAGTACTAATGTCTCGTGTTTCATGAAGTTTGTCTGTGGAGACGGTGAAGTGAAAGACAAAGAACATAGGAAATAGAATACTGTAGAAGATAAAAGCACATCAGGAAACGGCCACATAACGAATAGAAATTCATAATCACAAACATATTCAATCTTACATGAATAATTTTACGGGTTAAATCCATGACAGTGATCTTCGTCTTGTGTGCGATTGGTCAGCTGGATGTATACACATCCAAGTGAGTCATGGAGTTCCCACAGTCCATATCCATGGCTTCAGAAGCCAAAGCATTCTCCAGAAGGCCATCAATTCATGACAAGCCCTTATTGTTCAATGGATATCAGTTGTCCATATGATGGGTCTGTCATGAAATGTTACTTCAAATTTCATTGTGATGTTATTTACCTGGTGATGGTCAGGAGTGAATGACACCTGTTACATAAAAGATGCCTGTCATGATTTAGTGGCCTAGTAGAAGAAGGTTTTGAGTGTGAAGCGAAGGATAGTTGTTGTAAGCCACACAGGGAACACCACCACTCACTAAGATGCAGATACATCCGGCTGACGAGTCCCAAATAGGAGGAGACGTCTGCCATGGATTCCACTACTAGTCACTACCAACTAAATAATATCAGAATTGAGCTTGATACAATATTACGGCGTCTATTCAAACAGCCTATATCCTATGAGAGACCGATCAATTCAATACAGTATGACAACCAATGGGAAGGTAGCAATAACGAAAAGTAGCAAGTTGATGAAGCATCGAGGCTGTTGTTAATTCAGTTGAAATCAAGCAAAAAGGTATTAGTCAATCTATTCTTCGAAGTTCACATACTTCATATAGGGATGAAAAACTTGGTGATGATGATTTTAGACAGATGTTTGAATATCTGTCATTCACATGACTAACATTGATATATGATATTTTGATATGATATATGATCTTTTCTTCTTTCTAAGAAAGAATTTACAGGTTTATCGAAGGCCACATCATCATTGAAATTGTTTGAAATTTATTCCCGTGAGAATATGATGCAGCTTTGTCGACTTTCGTAAGTTGATACATCCTTGAAAAAACTCCTCATTTGTTTTAAAACTTTGGAGTGATTAATGAGCAAGTCAGCGGTTATCATTCATTCAGAAATCTATACTAGATTTCAAGTATACTAATGTTTATCAGTGTTGATTCTGTGATTGTTTTCCCATGTCAACCTCGTTACATCTTCACTGATGGACATCGAAGAGCTTAGATATACAAACCACTGCAAAATGTGGCCGTAGAAAAGCATCATTCCAAGTAGCCATAGTCTGCATTGATGTGCAGAGGAAGAGGGGGATAGAAAAAGAGTGATCTAACAGTTCAACTGATAAGTCATAGACTTCAGTGTTTGATGCTGCATCTTTATCTGACCGGTGTGCATCTATGACGCCGCCAGAGATCGAAGCAAGGAGCTTCAGGTTCCGCGGACACTACGTTACCATTTTGCTACTGAACTAGAATTTAACGGTCCATGTTTACAGCTTCAGAGACATTGGATTTTGGCTACGCTGTGTCGTCAAGCGACAGAAGTTGCCAAAAAAAATGGACCATTGAATTCCGACCCATTGGCTAGCTCAACGGTAACGTGCTGTTAATGGAACCTGAAGGTCATGGGTTCGATCTCCGGTACAGCGGGGTTACAGGTGCGCACTTCTGAGGAGTCCCATAGTAAGATGAAACAGTTTCCCAGTGCTTTCAGCTTTCCAATGTTTCTTTATGATGAATACCAACTTGAAAAAAAATCATTAGATCCCAACAAACCGCTAAATTCGATATGTTTATCATCTAAATGATGCAGAAACAATGGTTGTATTGATAGACACTAATTATAGTGAAATTTCTGTATTTCAGTGTCTACAATGATGCCTTGAATGACAGGGAAGCATCCACAAGTACATCAATCTACATGGACAATGTGAAGGTAACGAAAACAAAGACGAAAGTATATATCCTTGACGAGTCGATGGTAGCAGTTGTTCAATCCCTTGATATACGATTATTGTTACTTACTGATATAAATTTATGACTTGATAATAAATAAAAAAAACTTTAAGAAAGTTTGTTTTATTCTTTTACAAACTGTTTCAATATTTAGTATGACTTGTTTATTCTTTTTTAAAACAATTTAACATTGAACACTGTTAATAAACATATCAGACTAATGATTTACAATAATTATTGTTTTAAAGAGAATAATTAATTTTCTGAAACATGATACTTACATTTCTGTATAGTTTATCTTATTGAAAAGATCTTACATGACGATTCAGTCATAAATTATGTTATCTTTTAAGGATATAGTAGTACTTATTGGTGACATTGGTCATTTTCGATTCATTTGTGTTCTAACTGTACGTGTGTATGTATGGTGTTTAAGACAACAATGGACCAGATCATATTAACTGATGTACATGTGCCGTGTTTAAACCAAAAATTTGTTTTGGCTTTTAATGTTAAAACTTGTCAGTTTCTATCGCTGATTGGACTGAATTGATCGGTTACTATTGGCATATGGACTCCTGTGTGGGGAAACCTCCATACTGCCAGCATTTTCAGGCTTCCATAATAGTAATAATCAGTCAACTGTTTACCTGAACTTCATTGACTTTGAAAAGGAATTCAACAGTGTCGACCGAGAAATAATTTGGCAGCTACTTCAACACTACAGTTTTAGTGCCGCAAACCTTTATCGAGCTCATTCAACAACTAGATATTATATGACGATGCTACCATGCCAAGTAATTCACAATGGAAAGCTCACTAATGCCCGTGAAGTGAAGTGAAGACAGGAGTAAGACAAGGCTGCCTACTATCACTCATCATCTTCCTGATTGTGGTCGACTCGATTGGACTGGACTGGACTGTACTGGATCATGCAACAGACAACTGTGAGGAGAGAGAATATGGGAATATGCTGGCTGAAGCGATGAGAAGACCCCGGAAGAAGATTTGGATTTCGCCGATGATGATTTGTGTCTAATATCTTGTCAGCCTGAAGATGTATAGGCAAAAACCAGCAAGTTGACAGAAGAGGCAGGGCAGCAAGGATGGGGCTTCCTTCAGGTGTATGTAGAGAAGACAGAGGTGATGGAGATACCCAACCAACAACGACGATGACAACAGCAACAACAAGCACCAATCACCATTGACGGGAGAAATTTGAAGGAAGTTGTCTCTTTCACCTACCCACCCACCTACCTTCCTATCCAGGCAACATCCTCTCAGCTACAGGCGACGACGGCGGCACAGATGAGGATGTTAGAGCGAGAATCAGAAAGACAGCAAGACAGACCTTCCTTCATTAATCTGAAATCAGTGTTGAGATCTACTGCACTGCACTGCACTACACTCAACATAAAGCATGAACATGATCCGAATTTTAAACACTAAGCAAGAAGGAACTCACTGTGGCTGGCAACGAACCAACCAACCAAGGAGCCATCGGCTAACAAATATGTAAAAGAAGGAAGTGTAGATGCATTGTATTGTATTGGACATCGATCGAGGAAACGGTTTGGGGACATTACGCGTCAAGCCAGGTCAGGTTGTCGAGTGGAACCCAAATGGGAAATGACAAGTTTGGCGTTCTAGTCGAGGGTGACATGGAGGAAGGAGGTGGTGTGAGTAAGAAATGAAAGTTTTTGTGTAGTTGTTGAGCCAGATTGGAAAGACTGTAGAGAATGGAGTGAAATGGGGCCGCTCTACTGAAGCGGTATGTTCCACTAGGACTTCAGGGGACAAATAATTATACTGTTCATAATAGATAGTAACTGATAGCAAAATCCAGGATTCCGGATTCATACTACTTGAAAATCATCGGCCGGATGTATCTGGGTAATGTTCTCCCCCCTGGGACTCTTACCCAGAACCATTCACCTCAAACTCCAGAACACTATCCACTAGACCACTGTTGTTTAATGGCGGTTGTTTGCGCAGTAGATAGCAATTTGTGATTTATATAGTTTCTTAGATGGAAAGAATATGATTCGAGATGAATAGTAAACAGCTTTTCAAAAGTTATCATTATTGTCGTTTGTTGTATAAGTTGGGTAGAACCGAGAAAGGTGATTCCTGGAAATGATTAACAGTGTTATCGCGAAATTCTGTCTTAAATATTGTTACTTACTGCATAACTGATGAATAGATTTAATTATTTTTCTTTTTAGACATGTCTCAGTCATATCAATCACTTGAGTAGTTTTCCGAGGAACCGTGGAAGTCTACACAAGTAAAAGTACGAACTTTAAAATGATAGGGAATATTCATGGCTTAGATTGATGATCTTGGATGTACTCCATTCCTCCCTTCTTTTCAAAGGAAGAAGAACCCAATGCAGTGCAACAACTTTACCCAGAAAAGAAAAAAATTAACTGCTATCTAACCTAGAAAAGAACGGTGACCCACGAAACTTAATCATAAAATACCTATCCTACGCATCATCATCCTGACGAAGGACCTAGAAAACATACAAATGTTGAGTTTCTCCTTACTTCACTTCAAAATAAAACCATCAATTCTGCACGAAGTAAATCATGATGGAGTCGCTTCACCTGCCGACAAAACATTCAACGACAAACCTCAATACTCAAGCAATACCTAACATTTAACATCCTCATCCTGTGCTATACATCTTCTCCATTCTATCACCATTTCTGTTTCATGTCAACAAGTTACATGCTACTTATCAACAAATGACACCAGTTATCATTCGAATGCAGTCTGAGGTCTAATTCAGTCGAACAGAAGGTGAGTTGATCCCTACAGTGTTACTTCTGCCTTACTCACAGTGCCAACTTTATTGTGATCACCTTCAGTCGTGATCACAAGCGAAAGCAGCATCATTTGTGACAGGTACTAAAATCATTGATGTTGGAGAAGCTTGGTTATGTTGTATGTGTTCTCTCAGCTGGGTTGTTTAAGCCTCCAGCTTTCATCCCCCATCTACACGACATCATCAACACTAACTTCAGTATGAAGTGAGCTGTCAATATCTCTCCATGAGTGATGCAGTAACTTGCCTTGATCAACTGCTTTGTGAGTGCTTGTTTCCCCTGATTGTTGCATCATTGATTGCATAGATATTCCTGTTGGCTGTTCTTATGCTTCACCTCTACACTTTCTGTTGTTTATCATTTTTCTTATTGATTCATAGATTGAGTCAGTGTCTATACATGTATTGATTGCTGACTGACCTGAACTCTAATGGCATCACCGATATCCGGATTAATTGCAGAAGTAGTGATGCACAGACTATAAACCATCAACCCACCTGCAGTCAAACAGAAAATCTCGATTCACCATGTGCACGAAACACTTATCATCATTGGAAAAGATGATTGACAACGTTTTCAATGACATCAAGTTGACATTGGAGAAGGAGTCGAACAACCAACTACCATTCCCGAGTGTTTTAGTCAGTAGAACCACTACCAGTGAAGTGGAAACACAAATGTACAAGAAACCAACACACACTAATCAAATCCTCAACTACAGTAGTGACAAGCCAACAACTCAGAGAATCAGTTGTGCGCATACTCTGTTGAGAAGAGGGAGAACACACTGGAGTACAACAACTTCATGGAGAGACGAGGAACATTACTTGATATCGATCCTAGAGAAGAACGGCTCCCCACGAAACTTCATCAGAAGATGCCTATCCCGTACATCCATCATCAACTAAGGCATCATTCTACAGCAAATAAAGAATCGATCAGAGATCACCTCAAGATTACTGAGACCACATGGAATTGGTGTGTCACCTCATAAACCAACAAATTCCCTCCAAACACTATTATCCAGATCAAACAATCCAACAAGCAAAGAAGACACATCGAATATCATTTACAAAATCAACTGGAATAACTGGAATCAAGAGTACATTGTACAAAGTGATCACCCTCTTCTCTATCCTACACACAAACACCAATTGACTATAAAACGTGACAACATTTCATCACTCATCGATCAATGCACGTGGATAAATGTGCACATGAATTCAATTTTGATAATGTAGAAATGTTGGATGGAGATAGGAAACACAAAGAATATCAGAGAATGTTGAGAAGCTTGAGATTCAGACCGGTCAGTCAGTTAGTCAGCAGTCAATAGATGTGTCGACATACACGCAATCTATCAATCGATAAGAAGAATGACAAACAACAGAAAGGTCAGAGGTCAAGAAGAGGGACAGCTAGTAGGAAAATGTATGCAGTCAATGATACAGTTTACCTCATATTGAAGTTAGTGCTGATGACAGTATCCAGAAACACACTTCAGTGTTTCCAGATTTATAGCGATTCCGCAACTGATTTCAGTCCGTGATGAATACTTTGAAATAAAAATAATTCTGTTGGTGAAAAGTTCTATTGATATAATCTTGCGGAGTCTAATTTAGTATTTCATGTTCCCGGGGAATCAGCTAATCAACTGCTAGGAAACAGAGAGGGTGAGGGTGAGATTTGAATGATTCTCTCATTGCAATTTTTCACATCTTCAAAATTAACCAGTATCAAACGGTGGAAAACAAGAAACGAATAACGCTAACACTTTTGAGATGAATTTAGATACAAAAATGCGGTACATATCATTGTAAATCGATAAAAGTAGGTCATATAGTTAACTACACTTATTGGACATTGAAAACTGACTAATCTTATGGTTTGTTCCTCTTATGAATTTGGCTAACGTAATTAGAAGACTAAGTTTATCTGAACAATGTGATGTATTTGCGCAATACAAATCTGGCTGGTGAACTCATCGCTAAAATTACTCTTTACAAGAGATATGTTGATGACATCATAGTGATTTGTGTGAGGCATGAGGATATGGCTTGTCTACTGAATAGACTTTACACCCGACTTGTGAGAAAGGGAATAATAATCACCTGCCAGTCATAGACATACTCCTCAGTCAACTAAAAGATCATTCAATAAGACGGTCAGTTCATAGAAAGTCTACATGGACAAGACAATATCTGAATTTTCACAGCATATGTCCAATCTAATACAAGCGAGGTCTAGTGAAATACCTGTTTAGTAGGAAGGATCTATTGTATCAGTACATCAGATACATTGGATGAAGATATGAAATTACTGACCAAAGCGTTTATGGAAAACGAATATCCATTGAAGTTGATAAAACGTTGTAGAAATCATGTAGTACGGAAGCCAAGTATATATACGGTTCCTAAGAAAAGCGTCTACATCACTCTACCATAGAGAGAGGGGAGTTGAATGGTATCATTTTAAGACGAAGGCTGACACCAGCAATTAAGAAAACATATTACTCAGTTAATCTTATGATTGTGGAGAAAGAGAAACACATGCCCTACTAAAAACCTAAACACTGTATCAATGATTGCGTCACATCCCATTGTGTCTATCGAGTTACATGTGTGTGTGTGTGTGTGTGTGTGTGTGTGTGTGTGTGTGTGTGTGTGTGTGTGTGTGTGTGTGTGTGTGTGTGTGTGTGTGTGTGTGTGTGTGTGTGTGTGTGTGTGTGTGTGTGTGTGTGTGTGGTCATACATACATACATAGGGAGGAGTAATGGAGTCATGCAGTTGAGGGTGAGAGAACACATACGTAAATGGCTTCAAAAACAAATGGAGTGTGAGACCTTGATAAACGCTGGTGGGAGACGACTCTCTTCATCTATAATTGAACATACCACAGAAACAGGTCACAAAATCAATGTTTAAACAGCACTCAACATTTTATATAGAAACGGTCAGGGGTGTATTCTAAGGTTTATGGAAGCCGTAGGCATACACAAATTGGAACCAGGTTTATGTGTACGAAAGCAGTTTGTTCTCACACTACACCTACTCCTTGGTAAGCTTTGTTTCCTTACCAAGATTAGTATCAATTATGTCACTTTTCCTGTTTGTTCTGATCCTTCCTCATTTCAATCCCTTACTTATCTTAATTGTTGTATTTGTCCTCCCATTTACTCTTCAATTTAATATATATTGACTTAACAGGTGAATATGTGATCGAAATGTATTGCGCAAATACATCACATGTTGTTCAGATAAACTTCGTCTTCTATTCTCATGGTGTCTAGTCATGAATACTGACCGAGTATTATTGATCATCTTTGTAATGAGGTTAGCAAGCTAAGAGATTCACCATATTGATTTACTTTGATGGATATTGATTAGTTGAGGGTCATTGACAAGACGCTTTATTTTACAAACACTTAGTGTTTGTTTGGGCTTGTCAACAAGACATGTCTGCCACTTTGAAGGTAGTGAACTCTTTTCAGAGACCGTAACATACATCAGCCAGTGTTCCGGTCACAGACGGTACCACTGAACTATTCGGTTCAACTTCAGTTCGTTAATTAGATGTATCTCACAGTGGAAGAGTATTGTTTGCTAAGTCACCTTTGTAACACAATTTACCGTTCATAGTTATGTCAAGATAACTCCCCAACTCTGATCCATGATTTGTATTCTGCTACCTTTCTTGTGATGTAGGTAGTAGGGTTTTTCATCTATCCGGAACAGATACAATCCGACGTTACAGATTTGCTAACAAGCATGAAACCTAAGGTCGAGTAGGACTTCCTGCCGATTACCTCTAACCATTTAACATGAATATTTACTTGCTGGACGGTCATATATTCCATGTCTTTTGTGACATCTCAGTCGAATCTGTAGTCTAACTACCAAACTCATTAACTCAAGATATCATGAGGTGTTCTGTTTAATTCTGGACTATCTTGGTAGAACACTTTGAAAGGGAAATTGGCGAGGTAGTAAATAAGCTACGGTAGCAATTGCTGACAAATAAGATACCTCTATGAAGCATCCTTTAGATGTCATAGTGGTGTAGATGTATTCACACTTTGACCTGGTTTTCGAATTTCTTCTCTGGTTCACCTTCATCTACTTCGATGTCAGTCTTTTTATATCCACTTGTTCTCTGTATAGTCCTGTAAAGTGGGATGACTTAAAGCGATGCATTTGTGTACAATATTCTACGTTAATACTGTCTGTCTGCGTGTCTTCCATTGGATCTAGTATGTAGTGGGATATCTGATTAAGTGATATTTTTCTTCCACGTTACGAATAAATATGTTAGTATGCAATATAGTTCATCATCATCATTATCAACATAGGACCAGGCATTACTGAGTAACGGTCCGAGTTGCCACACCTCACGTCAGTTCATCAAGTAGAAAGGTAGTGAGGTGAAGGATGAAGATAAGTGAATGCAGTCAAAAGAAATATAAAGTACGAGAAGAAAGGAAAGAGGAGTGACAAAATAGTGAGATTCGGATAATGTGTATGTACATCTGCGCCACTGACATTGGTTCTGAGCCATATCACCTAGGGTCCCCAACCACTGGTTCCTCTTGTCCCGTGGACCCCAACCACCTAGTCTGCATCGTCCTACATGGCTTAAACCAACAGTCAGAGACTTCATACATTGGTGCCATGTTTTAGTCTGGCCACCTCGGGCCTTTTTCCAGTCTGGACCCACCTCAGCCAACATTGTGTGACGAGGCAATCGGTGACTAGGCATACGTAGTACGTGTCCCAACCATCTCAGTCGATGAAGGTTCACAACCTCGTCGACTGACTTACCTCTTCTCCCTAAAACTCTACACCTAACTTCTGCATTACTCACATGGTGACACCACGGAATACGGTGTATATTACGAAGGCAACGGTGGTCAAACACCTGAAGCCTTTTTGTATCCTCCACTTTCAATGGCCATATTTCACAGCCATATAGTAGAACAGAGCGGACTGCTGTGCAGTACACGCGACCCTTAATAGACAAACGAATATCACGGCGGCGCCATAGGTGGCGCAAATTGGCAAAAGCCAATCGAGCCTTCTGTATCCGTGCCGAAATCTCATCGGCAACTAACCCACCGGGGTTGATCCTACTTCCCAGTAAGCAATATAGTTAGTCAACAAAGTAATAAGATACTTCAGTGAGCTTTGGTGCTGAATCTAACGAAATCAGTTGGAAAGAAACAAACCCTGAATAACTGTTATAATATGAAGAAAAATTAACAAAATCTCCTTAAGAAGCCACACATGCCTAAAGCCTCCTCTAACCAATCGATTCACTTCGACATTTCAAGGAAAACATTTGAACCAATGTATAAGTATCAGGTTAGTTGAAGAGATGAAAAATCAATAGAATTCTAATCTAGAAAGATCTGGAAATATCCAAGGCCATTGTAACATATATAAACCTTGTAGTTTGTATATATTGGTGGACGTTGTCGTTCATGTTGTAAATACACCTTCTGTTCCAGTTACCTCTTTTTCTATTTACGGAGGAACTGAGTAATCATTAAGGGTGGAATCTGAAGGTATTTGTGAAAACGTTCTCATATATAGTAGTCTGCATACATATATAACTCAGGCTATATGAAGTCACTGGTAAAGATTTAAAAAGTGGCGACAATTAAAACAAGGTAACTATTTCTGCTGAAGAATTTCAAACATTTTGGAACCCTATAGTGAAACAATGGAAGCCGCATCACTGAGGATTGTTGATACATTCAAGCAAATGCTAGATGACATCTAGGCAGAATCTACATCAATAAGTCCTCAGATTATGAAAAAGACTCTCAGTAAATGCTTCCCTGATAAACATAGTGAAGGTGAAAATGAGTCCAAGAAGCCTGATAATATGAATCATGTTACGTCGATGGATGAGAACGATATTAACTCATGCAGTATCCATCATGAACTAGTCAGATCACGTTTATGAAAACCATGAAGTACTTGAAGATAGTGTGCAAAATGATGTAACATGTTTAGTGCCACCCGGCTTTTCTACAACCATACCTCACAATGAATGTCCACAAGAAGTTCTCAAGGAGTACCAGTGAAAGCCGAATCATCCATATCAACCATCACATAGATATTCAGGAGGGTTCAATCTCACTGCACACTCATCAATCGACATAGTTGCTTCGTGTGATAGTGGATTACTTTATGAAAGACAATTTATGTTCATATGAGAAAATGGATGCCAGGATGGTGTGCAAGCCAGCCTCCCTTTAGACATCACATCCACTAACCATCAGGCAACTAGAAAACCCCCAATCCACCCAAATTTACTGGTCTGTCACAGTGCATCAGGCAGTCAGAAGCAAGTCTCCGGTGTTGAATACTGTAGTGTTGACGATGGTGATTCATCGTAATGAGGAGTACTTAATCATTCAGACCAACCTCCCTAGATTACTGTGGCTAAAACTGAACACAAGATCTCAGATTGTCATCTAGAAAAGTGAGGCTTGTTGACAAACAGAAACAGAATGGTGTAACATCACTACCCGCTTAGTGTTACAAATACTATGGCAACGATTAAATGCACATGACTGGTTGGCCTGAACTTAAAGTATTTTTGCAGATTCGAGGCAGTGCAATATCGGAATTCCACATCTAAAACTATAGGAGATGATTTTGTAAATACTAATCAGTCCTATATTTTTGAGATGAAGTAGTATTCATCATGAGGAGTCCCATACTAGGACGAAACAGCTGTCCAGTGCTCCCAGATTTTCAATGGTTCCCCAACTGATGTCAGTCCATGATGAATACTACTAACCAGTCTATTTGTTCAGGTGGAGAGGGAGGAGAAGGTTCATCAAATACTCTTCTTCAAAGTGTCAGCAAATCATCCCCCTCATTTCTAGCTGCAATTCAGTTACTTCAGGTTACGCTACAGCACAGATCCATCAGAAGAGTATGATGGAATAATTTGTGACGATCCAGTGAAGCGTTACCAGTCAACCTGAAGACATCGTCCCACTGTGAATCTGTATTTGAAGGGAGAGGTGTTATAGTGTGGTCTAAGATTACCGAAATCTTCACTGGTAGTCGTAAACTGTTAAAAAATATTTCAGTAAATCGCTTTGCTTGGAATTTTTGTGAAGGAGATACGTGAATCAACGTGTAAGTATCAGGTTATTTGAAGAGATGAAAAGTGGATAGGATTTTAATCTAGATAGGCCTTTTTAATATATATATATATATATATATATATATATATATATATATATATATATATATATATAAGTTGTATATATTGGTGGTTGCTGCCGTAGAAGTTCAATATATACCCTCTGTTCTATTACTGCCGTTTCTATTTGCGGAGAAACCGAGTGACCATTAAGGGTGGAATCTGAAAGTTATTGTACAAGCGTCCTCACATATAGTAGTCTGCACAAATACATAACTCAGGTTATATGAAGTTACTTGTAAAGGTTTGTAAAAGTGATGAGTGAATTTACAAAAATAACCCCTGTCTTTCTTCTCGACACTCATGAGTATAGTACATCTGTGACCGCAAGAAGGTATACATTCTTTCAGAGATTTGAGGAGATCAGATGATCTACTGGTAAGTTGTTCTGGATAGGTAAAGCAGGTCACTGTAGTGTGGAACAGAAATAACAGTCTACTTGGAAAAGGGATTATTAGAGCGGCCCCTAAATTTCAGTTGAATAGTATGTTGAATGGAAGACAGTGCCAGTGAAAAGGCTAAATTAGTGTCTTGTGAAAAACGTTAGCAGAGCGTCATTCATGAATAGTTGACGTAGCATCAGTATGATCTGTGGTGGGTCGATGAATATTCTAGGCGGTCTCAGCAGTAACTATACTGTTTGTAATTTCCCGTCGTTGACTAGATCGAATTGATCGGTCTGTATTCGTATATTGTTTTACTTCACCAATGCCTTGATATTGCCCATAATATTAATATGGGAGTAATGATGGATGGTGGATAGCAGTGGAATCCGGGACACGTATCGCATAAGGGGTGGTTTTAGTGATTCAAAGGCCCAATCGATAACGTTTTGGTGTTTGAATCAACGGCTGTAGGTTCGAGTCTTGGTGGGAATAACGTTACTCATTAGGAGGTGAATACACCCAGCTGACAAGTTCATTCCTAGCCACTATCCACCATTACTGTCGATATTAGAAATTACTGATGAGGGATAGGAAACCAGTGAAATCGAGTAAGTATATAATGGTTGTCTCACCATAATTTGTCACTACACACGAGAACTAATCCAAGATTTCCGATAGAGCTGACTGCAAAACATTCAAGTTTCGTGATAAGCAGGTTAGCAACCAGCTACTGGATATAATTTCTAAAGTTAATGTATCACAACCTTGTTTGACTCATCTGGTATCATCTGAGAGTACTCATCTTCCCTATCCGTTCAATCAGCCATGAAACGGAATACAACTCAGCAACCTCATGTATATTCTGTAAGCAATAAGCCATACTTACTGTATGACATGTAATGATACTATCCAACTACTCAGACTTCACTAATTGCAGCAGAGTTAAAATCAATGACCTACTGCTTGAATCAACCGAAGTCGATATAATGGGCTATTCGATTACAGTCAAGTGGAAGTTGCCGTCCATACTGAGATGAAGGGGGGGGGGCATGTTAATATACATTTACCAGGTCTACAGTTGAGATGGTATAGCTCTTTAATTCTCTCTGGTTTTCAAAAATCTCCTAACTGACACCAAATCTCCATGGCTATAACCTTGAAGAGAACAAGGTCATCAGAGAGTTATAGTTCGTGGTTTTGTTCATGTACTCTTCAAAAGCTGTTTCAACAATCAAAATGAAAGTATTCTGGTCAGAATGCAGTTTACACGTGAAAACAGGCTTCTACTCAACCTAGTTAGATGACTGATTTATTTCTGAATAGTACTGTCTGTTCACTGGAGTTACAGCTTGAACAAATGTGTGTCAAGGAGAACGAATATGACTAATACAGTCACATCTACGGCATTATTTACTCATAGTATTATGTGTAGCAAAAAGGTAAAGTACTTCAACAGTGCCATCGTGAAATAACTATGACTCTCTTGGGGTGGCACAGATCCGCTGCATAGTTATGTGCTAGAACGTCAGCAGTAAGTAGCTTTACATGCCACGGTTAGATGGTGTAGGTGTTTGTGCTGGTGGTCTGAAGAACTGGAGATGCTGCGTGAACCGGTGATTATAGGTTGAGCCTAGTTACGTTATGACGGTGAGCCTCTTCTCGCCCCCGCTAAATATCAACTAATTCACCCCCAAGTTGACTTGAGGCAACTGCGGTCAACAAGATTCATATACACAAGATCAGTGATGTGAGTCTTTGAAGCAGAGACACTCTAGCTAGCCGTCAGGATTCCATCCAGTGTGCTGGAAGTAGTTCAGCCGAAAAAATAAGGTAAATCTAGCTTCTTCATTGCAATAGTCACTTTTCTGAAGTAGTCTCCAAAGATGGATGTTGTTTATCCAGCAAAGGTCACCGATATTCGCACAAGAATACCGCAGCCCTTAGCCTTAGCTCTGGGTGTATATCGGTAACCGGGACAGACCCTCTACTGTGAGTAACTATACTGTTATGGGGATTGTCTCTTGGGGAAGGTGAGCTGCACTTAGGTCAACAGGATTGTAGAAATTTCATTGAGATATATCTCACATACCTCTGCCTATGGGGAGAGGAGTGAGGTCGATGAATCAATTATCCGGTGAATGCAGATGTGTTAAAGCCTGACAACTGGAAGGGTTCTAAGGTGACAGTGATCAGTCTGAAGGGCATTAACAGGAGTGTTTGTTTCCATGTGGATACTCGACAAGGAGACCAGTTCACCAGATTCTTGAATAACGACGTCCGTTAAGATGATATCCAGCCTGGAACATGAAGCTGAGTCGAAAATTGAGGTGAAATCTAAAGGGTAAAAAAAGTACTTTAACGGTGCCACCTTGGTTCTATGCAACAAAAGGGATGAGATATCTGTCCAGGCGATTAGTATAGTTTTGCCTAACTATCCGATATACTTTGGAAGTAAAAATAACAACAATTAGATTCATAATCGCGCCTTACCATCCAAAAAGTCATCCATCCTTTAATTCTTTCTTATAGTCGATTCAAAGATGTGATGTGTTATGCAATTCCCTGCTTAGAAATAGAATCTTTCATCTCATTTTCATTTTCGACGTATCTCCATATACTAATAATAAAATCGAGATAGGACTACAATACTATTTTTCTTACTTCATTACTCTTTACCTGTGTTCTTATATGTCAATCATATGAGTGAATGTGACAAGATTTATTTGAAATGCATGAAACTGACTACTGAAAAGTGTGGCTATTCAGTAGTATATTCCATCAGTTCAATTTATAGGAAGAATTCATTAATAATATGCTTCCTATTAATCTATACAACTCCACTTACATATGTGCGTTCTAAAAATAATTCAAATCTCACTTATCGATTGAATATCGATCCGACCTTGAATGTTTAAATGTGGTTATTTTTAGTATCATTCTTATGTGTTATTTACACTTAGTCTAATTGTGATTCGAATTTAATGAAGTCGTTGTCATATTTAATTAAAGTTGAAATACTTCTGTTTCTCCTTTTTTCTAAATTCTCTCTTTCCTTGAGACAAGTAACAAACAAACAAACATACGAAATTTACAAAATGAAATGAAATGAATGAGTAATAGAAGAAAGAAATGTGAAAATGGTGAAAGAGAGTAGAGACGAGAATGTTTTAGGCTGATTGTTCAAGCTTTGCATTTTTTCGAATTGGAGATGAGATTTAGGCTGATTAAAAATGAGTTGAAAGGCGAAGTCAATAGTAATTAGTTGATTAATTAACAAATTAACCTGTCGTTTTCATCTTGTGATGGATGACCAGTTTTGCTTCTATTAAGTTTCATTGGATACATGTAGAAATGAGGATGATTTTCGACGACCGACTAATCTTAGTTTCAATGACCTGTGACTGTTGTCTAATGCATACTGCAGAACGAATTCTATCTATCATTTTGCAATGTGGTCACCAGGCTAGGAGGCTCACCCTTGCCAGCCTTTTGATGGATGATAGTTGGTTGCAGGCATTCGACAGGAAGCCTTGCTTAACCTAGGCTTGTTTGGGACTCATGAGGTAGGATTATCTAGAACCGCAAATGGATTGATATCTACCCTCAGATTCGAAGTCACGTCACCCAGTGCTGCAGTCAGTTGGTTGATCAGCTCTATGATAACGTCGCTGACTATAGCACTGGGTGACACCGGTTTGGACCTCGGGTAGGATATCAGTTACAGATTCAACGTAGTGATGAATGCCAGCAAATACGAAACCTAGTTCGAGCAGAACTTCCTGCTGATCGTCTCTAACCCAGTAACAAAACATAGGAGGTGGATCCATCTCATTGTTGGTAACTATCTAATCTAATCACCAAGCTATCAATGATGTTTCAATATTTAGCCTGAAATTACAGATCAAGTTAATTATAGGCTATTCTACTACGTGTCAGAGATTAAATTAGCCCTGGAAATTCATCTCACACAAATCCTGCATTCTTTTCAATCTTTAAACCTGTACTATTATTAATATCACTACTGTTACTAAGGCTTTCAGTCACGAAGAGATTAGTTGACATGGTAAAAACTTACTAAGAAGACGTGGAGGGGTTTAAAATTTTCAAGTTGAAATTTTGCAACAATATAAGATTAGAAAGTTACTATGGCTGTCAAAAGAGAAAAAAATATGGAAATTATCATTAACTCTCTTTGTTGACTACTGAAGTGATTCACGATGATTGCGTAATAGATCGTGGAGCTGTGAGACATTGGTTTTAGGGAGATAACTTTTAACCAGTAGGTCACAGGTTTGAATATCGTTCCAAGTAGCATCATTAATCATCATCACATATATGAAGGTGTGACTCATTGTATACTGCACAGACATACACAAAGTTCTTGAGGTCATTTCAACATGATAGTTTATTGATTCAAGAAGTGTACCATTAAAAGTTCGAATTTACCTCCCTCTCTCTCTCACACACACGCACATCTAGATTCCGTAGATAGTAGATCTGTTTATCCCTACTTCATAGTTAAAGTCTGTTGACAAAGTTTGTTGTAACCTGAAAACACTGCAGTCTACTGTGCTACAAGTCGACAGTCAGTCCTCACATTACAGACTATATCGGTGTACGTAAGAGTAGAAACCAAGTGCTTCTGAGGTATACAAGTCCTATATTAGTTTGGAGGCGTGTGTGGGTTCACTGATTGGTTGACTTCAAGTTGGCATTCACCACGGACAGACATCAACTGAAGAATTATTGAAAACCTGGGGGCACTGGATAGCTGTTTCATCCTGGTATGGGACTCTTCAGTAGTTTGCACTCTCAACCCCTACGGGGTTCGAGCCCAGGTTTACATCTTAGGTTCCTGATTAGATTCATTCCTAGCGGAACATATGGCTTCGGTAGCACAGCCTCATTTCACTCCCTTCCCTTCAGTCTTTTCAATCTGGCTCAACAACTAGGCAAAAACTTTCATTTCTTTCCCATACCATCTACTGTATGTCACCCTCGGCTTGGATGACCAACTCATCGTTTCCTATTTGGCTTCCACTGGACGGCCTGGAACGTGACGTCCTCAAACTGTCTTCTCAGTCTATGTCCAATACAATCAATCTCCACTTTCTTCTTCTGCATATTTGTTGAGCAACAGGTTGGAGGTTGGTTGGTTGGTTGCCAGTCACAGTGAGTTTCTTCTTACTATTCTGGCCATCTTATCTTTCTGATCTTGAATATCGAGTGAGCGTAGGTGGCAGCTCTTCATGATGTATGTCTGTAGTTTGTTAGAAATGTTTTTCGTAACACGCCAATTTTCTGAGCCATATAGAAGCACTGATTTGACGTTGTTGTTGAAAATCCGCATCTTGTTCTTTAAGCTGAGTGTAGTAGATCTCCATACTGATTTCAGATTAATGAAGAAAGGCCTGTCTTGTTGTCTTTCCGACTCTGGCTTCGAGATCTTCATCAATGCCACCGCCTGTAGTTGAAACGACGTTGCCTAGGTAGAGAGGTACATGAAAGAGACTACTTCATTTAGGTTTCTCCCATTGATGGTCATCGGTGCCTGTTGTTATTGTTGGTTGGGTATCTTCATCACCTCTGTCTTCTCTACATTCACTTAAAGTCCCGTTTTCGCTGCCCTGACTCTTCTATCAACTTGTTGGTTTTTGCCTGTACATCTTCGAGTTTGTGCCACAAGATATTATGTATAAATCATCATCGTTGGCGAAATCGAAATCTTCTTCCGGGTCTATTCATCGGTCCAGCTAGTGTATGCCCATCTTCTCGTTCCTCACAGTTGCCTGTTGCATGATCCAGTCCATTACAATCGAGCCAACCACAAACAGGAAGATGATGAGTGATAATAGGCAGCCTTGTCTTACTCCTGTCTTCACTTCAATTCAAAGGCATCAGTGAGCTTCCCATTGTGAATCACTTGAGATGTGGTGTCTTCCTACAGCTGTTAAGTGAGGTTGATAAGGATTTGTGGTATTCCGTAGTG
The DNA here is from genome assembly GCA_944470555.2 of Heterobilharzia americana. Lineage (NCBI taxonomy): Eukaryota > Metazoa > Platyhelminthes > Trematoda > Strigeidida > Schistosomatidae > Heterobilharzia > Heterobilharzia americana. Next base: position 63,328,951 of record OX104129.1, read on the forward strand.
TTGAAGCAGCTGCCAAATTACTTCTCGGTCGACGCTGTCGAAGACCTCCTCAAAATCGATGAAGTTGAGGTATAGATCCAGTTGACTGCCATTCTATACTCTGTTCTATGTTGTTGCGTAGCGTTACGATTTGATCCGCATATGATTTGTTCTTCCTGAAGTCAGACAGCCTGTTCCGGTCGAACTTTTGAATCCAGTGCATCCTTTAGCCTCTCCAGGATGATTCGGCTTAATATTTTTCTTGAAGCGGACAGGAGTACAGCATGATTCTGAGGCAGTTCTTGCAAAGACAGCTTCATTCACCCTTGAAATAATGCGAGTTTGACAAGGTAGCCCTTCCTTATCCAATCGATGTGCAGGTAGCTTTCCTTCCTTCCTTCCTTCCTTGCAAACATTCTGCAATTTAGGTGGTGTGGTGTGAGCGAGTCCGCTGTTGTCTCTTTGTCTGTTTTCGGTGCTTCTGGTGGAATTCCATCTGGTCATGCTGCTTTCCCACATTGCAGTAGCTTTATGGCGTTCAGGACTTCTGCTGTTGTCGGAAGGCTTGTGTTCACTGCTAGTTCTGTGGCTGGGCTGCTCGTGGTATTTCCAGACAAGTTGCAGGTGGTGGTGGTCAGTTCAAGAGTTTTTTGAAGTGACCAGCCCATCGTTTCCTTTGTTTCTCCTCTTTGGTGTTAACTACGTTCCCTTCACTATCCTTCATTGGTTTCGTCTGCGTAGATCTCTTCCCAGATAGTAACCTGGTTATTTGATATAATGTTTTCAGGTCTCTGTCTCACCTACCTGCAGCCTGTTCTGCTTCACTTGCCATTGTGTTGTACAAGTGTCTTTTGTCTTAGTGTGCACTCTTCTTCACTTGTTTGTCCAGTGTAGTGTTTTATAGGTTGTGTTCACTCCCTCTTTTCGTTGTTCATTCCTGCACTACTCTGCACTGGTTCATCTTCCACCTCACCATCACCATCACCATCTACCTCTCCCTGCTCTATCAGCTTCCATGTGACCTTCGAGATCCATTCCTTGTCTTGTTTCCTCTTCATCTTCCTTCCCAATACGGTTGTGCAGGTTTCTTTCCACATCTCTTTCAATGAGTTTCAGTGTTCTTCCACACTGGGTTCCTCGAGGATGTTACGTGATGTCTCCCATTTTGTTCTGAAGGCTGATGTGAAGATGTCCTTTTTAGTTTCATCCTTCAGTCCAGTTTCTGTTCTGGGTGTTGAACTTGGACTGTGGCCTATCTCCAGCTTCTTTGAAGGCTTTCAATTTGATTCGGAAGGTTCCTTGCACTGGATATTGGTTTGAAGGTTACCTTTAGGGGCATATTAATTGGTACATAAGTTTGAAGAATGGCTAACTACTTTTTCAGTCACTACCTAGTTGGAATTTATCTCGTTCTTCTTTATCAAATTCATAAGAGTGAGTCCAGATTTTGAACACTTTCTAATTGGGAACCTAGTGTCGTGGGTAATTATTTCTAGGATTCGTAATTTCCGGGTTGTTTTGAAGTCTACAATAGGTCTAATAAGAAAACCTGATCTTTGAATCTTAATAGTAGCATACTTACTACTGGGATTAAGTTTTCAGCATTGAGTGATGTCAATCACGTAATGAATACCTTTTTGAAGTCAGTACCACGCTGCCAACTGTAGACATTAGTGGATAGTCGCGCTAGGAAGCTGTGGACAAGTGAACTCGGACTAAGCGGCTGGGTGGTTCAAACATTCACCACGAAACCCGTAAGTCCTGAGTTCAGCCCCCAACTGGCTTATGAGTGTATATTGCTGAGGAGTCTCATACTGAGACAAAACATCTGTGCAATGCTTCCAGTTTCTCAATAGTTCTTAAACTGATCTCAGTCTGTGAAAAATCCTATCTTGAAATCAATCATTTAATCCTGATAAATCATCAACTCAATATCAAGTTATTTATTGACAATTTGTACATCTACTCCTTTTCTCATTTAAGTGGTAAGTTTGTATTTTTATATGGTATACTGACCATTTGTGGCATTCTCATTAACTTCCACTTTGATGCACTTTCGTTCTAAATTTAGGTTGACAAGTTTAATCCCCTCAGGTGATATACGTGCGTACGCACACACACACACACATACACAACTGTCAAGTTGAATTAAATTCACTTTGTTATAATGACGATAATACATTAACTCATTATTGATGACATCAAGTGCGTTCATGAGTGTGTGTATGTTTGTCTTTCGTATGTCTATTTATATATTGTATGCCGCAAGTTGCAATGAGTGATCAAAGGATGGAGTTCTTTGAGACCCTGACCATATATTCTATTCTATACAATTTCATTAGTCTGTAAGGATTAGACCGCATCCACATAATTCAACGTTATACTCTCTCAACCTTGTAGAATGTGTGTGTGTGTAGTGTATGTGGTTGTTTACTGTAATGTCTGTTTTGATTACAGTATGCTAAATAAAATAAAGAAAACAGAAACGAGAGATTTGTTCTGTCAGAATGCATTAAGTCATGACGAATAAAAGCGAATAGAAAGTTGACTTTGATCATATCTAGTGGAAAGGGATCAGAATTTTGATTGTGTATAGGATTTGTGTGTGAAGAGGGGAAATTTCATATGATGAAGAGAATTTTATGAATTTAACGATTACAACTGAGTGACATCAGTTACAGAACCATCGGAAAACTAGTATGGGAATCCTTAGCAGTGTACATCTGTGACCGCACTCGGGACCAAACTCGGGACCCTCGTATTTCATGGGCAATTCTTTACTATGAACCCAATGGATCGCCATCCAACGATCTACGTATCTTATTTCTGTCAGTTTGCTAGGTAGCGCGACCTGCATCGATCCAGTGGCGCAATTGAAACGTACTGGTCACGGAACCTGAAGTTTCCAGGTTTGTTCTCTGGTGGGGTCAAGAGAAGGAGGAAGAGTTCCATGCAAGGACGAAACAGGTACTCAGTGCTTCCAGATTTCCAGTGGTTCCTCAACTGATGCCAGTTCAGTACCAACCTGAAATCAATCAATAAATCCCCACAAACCTCCAAAGTGGATTCAGTCGGTAGTTTATAGAAACTGGTTGATTCCACCACGGATCGACAGCATTTAGAGAACTATCAAAACTTGTTAGCCTCTGGACAACTGCTGGGAACCAGTACGAGACTAATCAGAAGTGTACGCTAACTCTTTCGATTCACGATATTACACTGTCCTGATTTAATGTCACCGGCGCGTAACAGTATTCATTCACGAATTTGATGACTTCACAGGTCACTGCTTCACATTAGAGATTCGGAAAATCCATCTCTACAGATAATCTTATCTCAAGTCGTAGTGTAACTTTGTTTAAGCTAATCAGATCATAGGATTTCGCCGTCTTTGAGCGACTTCTGCTTGACCTTGAACGTACCAATGAAAGTTCGTCTGCCCCTTTATTATTGAAAAATAAAACTAAATTACAGTGACTATTGTTGTCTGATAACCTCGCCTGGTTAACTAGTTTACTAGTTACTAGCCGGTCCTAAGCCCGGGTAAAGAGGGAAGGTTGGGCATAGGGCTAGCAACCCTACCCCGTAAAACAAATCTAACCGCTAAAGAAACTTCAAAGCACAAACAAAATATAAAAAATGAAAACAAACTTATTCCCCGCTGGAATCGGAGAGGCGAAATGACGCCAGTTGGTGAAAGCCTTCGGGAAGCCAATTGGCCGATGTGTCTTCTCTCGATGAAAGCGAAAGTAAACGTGGGGACATGGAATGTCCGCACGATGTTTGAACCCAGTAAGGCAGCCCAGATTGCAAGGGAGATGAGAAGGTATAACATCGAAGTGCTTGGGATTTGCGAAAGCAGATGGAATGGGAGTGGACTCTCCAAACTGTCAACTGGAGAATCAATAATCTACTCCGGTCACCCAGACGCCAACCACGAGCACACTGAGGGAGTGGCTATCATGATGTCCTCAAGAGCATCGAAGGCTCTCATGCAGTGGGAACCAATCTCCTCCAGGATCATGACAGCAAGATTCAACTCAAAAGGAAGAAAGGTCACAATCATACAATGTTATGCACCTACAAATAATGCAGAGCAAGAGAAAAAGGAGGATTTCTACAGACAACTTCAATCAACACTGGACAAGACGTCAGTTGGCGATATCAAAATTCTGATGGGCGACATGAATGCCAAACTGGGAGGGGACAACACGGGAAGAGAACTAACCATGGGTCGAGAGGCGCTAGGTGAAATGAATGAGAATGGAGAATTGTTTGCAGAATTCTGCGCATTCAACGATTTGGTGATTGGAGGCAGTGTGTTCAGGCACAAAGATATCCACAAAGCGACATGGACTTCACCAGATGGACACACTAAAAATCAAATCGACTTTATCTCAATCTCAAGAAAATGGAGACGCAGTCTACTTAACACAAGGTCAAGAAGAGGAGCAGATGTAGGTTCAGACCACTACCTAGTGCAAGGAACCTTCCAAATCAAGTTAAAAGCCTTCAAGGAAGCTGGTGATAGACCTCAACCCAAGTACAACACTCGGAAACTGAAGGATGAAACTACAAAGGAGATCTTCACGGCAGCCATCAAGACAAAATGGGAGACGTCGAGGGACATCCCTGAAGAAACCTGTGTGGAAGAACACTGGAAGTCTTTGAAAGCTATGTGGAAAGAAACCTGCACAACAGTATTAGGAAGGAAGAAGAAAGAAGACAAGGAATGGATCTCGACGGATACCTGGAAGCTGATAGAGGAGAGGAGGATGGTGAAGCAGAAGATAAACCAGTGCAAGGATGCTCAACGACAAGAGGAACTGAGCACAATGTATAAAACACTGGACAAAGAAGTGAAGAAGAGTGCACGCAAAGACAAAAGACACTTCTACGAAACACTGGCAAGTGAAGCAGAACAGGCTGCAGGTAAGAGAGACCTGACGACATTGTATCAAATAACCAGGTTGCTATCAGGGAAGAGACCAACACAGATGAAACCAATAAAAGATGAAGAAGGAAATTTAATTACGAAAGAAGAGAAACAGAGGAAACGATGGGCCGACCACTTCAAGAAGCTCTTGAATCGACCACCACCACCACCTGCACTTCGTCCAGAAATACCACCTGCAGCCGCTGAACTACAAGTGAACATTAATCACCCAACGAAAATGGAAGTCCTGAACGCCATAAAGCTACTGAAATGTAGGAAAGCAGCAGGACCAGATGGAATACCGCCAGAAGCACTGAGAACAGATGCAGAGACAACAGCGGACATGCTCACACCACTATTGCAGAAGGTGTGGAAGGAAGAGAAGGTACCTGTCGATTGATTAGAAGAAGGGTTACCTTGTCAAACTGCCGAAGAAAGGAGACCTCAGTGCTTGCAAGAACTGGCGCGGAATCACTCTCCTATCCACCCCAAGTAAAATATTAAGCCGCATCATCCTGGAGAGGCTTAAAGATGCACTGGATTCAAAACTGCGACCGGAACAGGCAGGCTTCAGGAAGTACAAATCATGTGCTGACCAAATTGCAACGCTACACTACAATCATCATAGAACAGAGCATAGAATGGCAATCACCTCTCCACCTCAACTTCATCGACTTTGAGAAGGCCTTTGACAGCGTCGACCGAGAAGTAATTTGGAAACTGCTTCAATACTACGGAGTACCGCAAACCTTTATCCGCCTCATTCAACAACTATATGAAGATGCCACATGCCAAGTAATCCACAATGGGAAGCTCAGTGATGCCTTTGAAGTGAAGACAGGAGTGAAACAAGGTTGCCTACTATCCCCCATGATATTCTTGATTGTGGTGGACTGGATCATGCAGCAAACAGTAGGCAGCGAGAAGAGGGGGATACACTGGACTGCGGAAAAGAACCTAGAAGACTTGGATTTCGCCGATGACTTGTGCCTAATGTCACATAAACTTGAAGATCTGCAGGCAAAAACTAACAAGTTGACAGAAGAGGCAGCGAAGACGGGACTTCAGGTGAATATAGAGAAGACAGAAGTGATGAAGATACCGCACCACCACCATCAACAACAACAACAAACTCCAATCACCGTCAACGGGAGAAACTTAAAGGAAGTAACCTCCTTCACTTATCTAGGAAGCACTGTTTCAACTACAGGCGGGACGGACGAGGACGTCAAAGTCAGAATCGGAAAAGCAAGACAGGCGTTCATTAGCCTGAAACCAGTGTGGAGATCTTCTGCACTCAGCATGCGGAACAAGATACGGATTTTCAACACCAACGTCAAGTCAGTGCTCTTGTATGGCTCAGAGACTTGGCGCGTCACGAAAGGTATTTCCAATAAACTACAGACATTCATCAACAACTGCTTACGCTCGCTGCTGAAGATCAGATGGCCAGAAAAAATAAGCAACAAGGAACTCTGGGAACGAACCAACCAAGAACCTATCACGCAACAAATATGCAGGAAGAAGTGGAGATGGATTGGCCATGCACTGAGAAGGCCGACTGAGGACATCACGCGTCAGGCCATGTACTCGAGTGGAATCCCCATGGGAAGCGACGAGTTTTGCGTCCGAGGGTGACATGGAGGAGGTCGTGCGAGGAGGAAATGAGAGCTTCTGGGCTGTCGTGGAACCAGGTTCAAAAGATCTCAGAGAACAGAGGTCACTGGAGGCGTGCTACTGAAGCCCTATGTTCCACTAGGAACCCAAGGGACTAATAATAATATAATAATAATTGTTGTCTGATGCGATTTAGGAACGTACGAATGTTTCCAGCTGCTTCATACAGTCTGAAGTTAAAATAGGTGCAATAAAGAAATTTTTCAGGGTACTAAATCAGGTAGGCCGTGGTATTGGGGTAAATGAGCCTTTAAATTACTCCATATAGCATGAACTCCTTGTTGAAAGATCTAGGAAGTGTTCTTCGTAAGCAGGAATGTAATGATCATACCCCAACCTTCTTAAACATCAATTCGCCTTCCAGTTATTCTTGTAAGCAGTAATTCCTAGGAGAACAGCAGAGAATATCCCTGAAATGCTGAAACCATTGTATATCTGTCAACTCTGTCACATTCATCAACGCTGATGTGCTTGGAACTGCTGTGCCAATTATCCATTGTACGACACAGCATAATCTGTCACAGTGATAAGTTGAATCCGGCAAAGGAAAAGCCAGTACAAATAGATTTCTGGCTACAAAATGATCTGAATCTAAGCATTATTGCACTCTTGTTAGAGTCATATAGTGAGTGGTACATGATCCAGTAACAACTGCATCGTATAGTACTCTTCACTGATCCATTTCCAGTCAATTATGCGATTATGTCATCTTCATCCGAATTCACCATAAGCCCGTATATGATCAGAGACATTACGTTTTAGATTGAAACCCTTTATATCGAGAACGACAGCACATTCACCTTGAACACAATTGGTCACTTCAAGGTCACTTAAGAGTTGCTCAGGAATGGTAATTTTGTATTGATCTTTGATTGAAACTAATCAGTTAGATATAAATTACATCTGCTTATTGGTATTTCTACTAGGATTCAAACCAGATACTTGTCTTACTAGTTAAACAAATGAAATCTAAGTAGAACTGAAATGAAGACTTTAAGCCAAGACGGGTCTCAGAAGCAGTTGACAGTCGAGATATGGTGAGTATGTTGGCATACACATTCAACTTTTAAAAAACGAGTACATGGTTTAAACCCTTCCCCAGCTACTTCTCTTTGAGTAGTTATGTAGTCCGCTGCACACAACTTAGCATATCAACCTCTATAGGTTGAAATGTATTTATCTTCAATCTAGAATTTAACTCATCCACTCGTTCAATTCAGTGAGTGCTGGAGGAATGTACTACAATTTGAAGGCTTATAATAACTTGGGAATGACTCTTGAGAAAGTGTGAATGGATATTACAAGACTGTGAAAGCGTTTTCCTCTTCACTGTGATGTGAAGTGGTCAACTTTTCCATAACGTGGATGATGAAATCACTGGATTCAGTGGAAGGTCAGCGGTGAACCACTTAATTCAAATTCTGATTACCCAGTTTGTTTGGTGACTTTTCTTAGACAGGGTTAATGATTTCAATGCAAAATAATATGGATTTAAATATTATTCAGAAGAAAGTGTTCATCGGACAGATTGAGCAGTCACAATTCATAAAAAGCAACCTCAGTTTTGTCAGTACTCATTGCTGAGGAGTCCCACGATAGAATGAAACATCTGTCTAACACTCTCAGTGGTCCCCCTAATGGTATCGGTCCGTGATCGCTGCTGCCTTGAAATCATCAATCTACACAAACCACTAGTTAACCTACGTAAACTGCAATAATCCACGTGGGTAGGATAAACCAACTTGATGGTACTGTTACTGGTAAACTAACCTCTCTCTTCTGGTGTTACAAGTGTCCTGATCTGACTGGCACGCGTTAGTGGCCTCCAGTTGGCAGTAGGAATAAGTGGTATCTGTTGCACATTACAAGCTTGTTCTTCTGTCTTCAGTCATATTGACTGTGTAGTCTGCTTTGATGGTAAGATATCAACCTACCGAAGCTGAAGATTGCCTCGTAACTAAGTGTAAGTATCTGTAACATGCAACATTGGAAAGTCTTTACACTTCATATCGGTGATGTCTTCGTGCACGATATCTGTATCCGGTTGACTAACTGTTTTGTTAACACTTGGAAGTTCAGAAGTACAAAATGTGATAAAGTTTGCTGTTAGACAGCATCTTAGATGGAGACTAGAGCCACATTTGTGGGTACAGAGAAACCACTGGGCTGCTCGCACCTAACGAACTTGAAGTAAACTATCCCCGTCTTTTCTCTTTCTTTTTCTAAGTAAAGGACGTCAGCCAGGTTGTAGCCGACTGTCCTATGTCCAAATATTATGTCCCCGGAATGTCTTGATCGCCATTCCGCCCAGCCGTTATTGGCTAGTCACCATAAGTGGTGGAGACCCTTTTTATGCCCCATAGTCGAGGAGAAATGTGACTCAGTTATTTCTGTTGACATTGCACTAAAATCACAATTTTACCAGTTATCATGATTTCTTAGTATCTGTGACACCGATCTAACTCATTGTTTGAATTAAAAAGCCATCTGAAGTTGTGACCAAGTATTTACTAACGTCAGTCACTTACTTTAAAATCTGTTGACGGATTACTCAACTTATTCCATTTGTGTTTAGTAATATACTACTTACATGAAAATAAGGTGAGTAGTCTGATAACCTACCTGTTTAGAAAATTTTTTTCCAGAGACTGATTTTTTTATCTGACGTGAATTTCTCAGATCTTATTTTAATTTTTGCATGTAGCAATTATTAGAATAATGAAATGCCGCATAGTAGACTTAACAGCTGGTGTCATATTCTAATGATTTACTTAACATTTCGAAATCGCTGGTAACACACTCATGAGACTGAAGGAATTTATGTACTGAAATCGAAAACTACCTTGGAGATTCACCTTCAAAATATTTTCCTGCTGTAAAAACAGCAGTAAGGACAATAAATACTAGAAAGAGCCGATGAATCTCAGTAGCTTGTTGCGAGTGGATGGTGGATATATTTTAAGGCATTCCCACTGGCTACGAACACCATGAGGAGTGAAAGCAGATGAAATATGGACTGATGAGATGTCTACTCAGTTGCCATGAACAGTGGTGGTTAGCGAAGACTAAAGATGTGGAAAAGGAAGTAGGAGTAGGTAACAGTAGACAGTTATCCTTTTCAAGGAAACTAATGTAGTGAATTTCAATGGTTGTGGAGACTATAGAAGAGAAGGTCGGGTTTGGTGGGTAGGTTAGGTGACCGGGGAGATTGGTGGGCTCCATCTAATCTTCTATTAACCACTGTCTAGTTAGATTTTGAAAGAAATATTGAAGTAGGCTTTCTAACTCTGGCATAGGCTGAAAATGTTGTAAGTTACATGAAATGGAAATCAGATGTGATCCCCTCCGACTGGTCTCAATCATCTATACTTCACGTCTTCCAGGTAGGACAGAAATCCTTCTGTCACAATCATAAGAGAATCGGCCTGATGAATATAGTTTTTAAGATACTAGGCTCTATAATAACAAGACACTTAAGAGAAGCTTTGAAACAGGAAAGTCTAGAAAATCAGGTAGGTCTTAGACCCATTCGTGGGTGTGCCGACACAGTAGTTACGCTGTTGTAGACTGGGGAATGAATGTACACCTACAGCAGCCCGACGCTAGCTGTACTTCTCCACCCAAGGATGGCATTCAACTCCATTGATCGATGGGTCTTAATGTAGTGTCTCTTTTTGAGAGGCTGTGTTCGAATATCAGTGGGCGTGTTAGAATCGAATATGAGGTATCACGGGGATTGTGTGTATCAAAGGATGTTTGTCAGGGATGCCCACTCTCGCAAGTAGTACCCAACTTCATCACAGATGTACTCATGGAGGTGCTTCTGTTATCGTCTTACTTTACAACAGTTGAATACCTAGAGCAAGCACATATCAAAGTTTCGTGACTGGAAGAAGCTGACAAGATGCAGAGTTTACTAGACATACTGAGTGGTAATCTGAGGACATTCGGTATATATTCCTCACCGTCCAAGTGTAAACTGTGGTTCCATGACTGGTCTGCGTTAAACAGTGGGGGTCGGGGGGTGAAATGGCTGACTACGTTGACACTTCAGCCCTGGTGACTCAGTAATCAATGAAATCTCCGCACCAATACAATGATCAAAATAATTCAGTCATCATTCACAGCCAGATGGCATGAAATGGGTTACACTTCAGTAAGCAACAGATGAATACAGTAACTGTCAGGAATGGGTGAGCATTTTCACGTTCCAAAACTTATGTCACTTATCATTGTGTTTTTGGCGTCCAATTCTTTACCAAGTAGAAATAACTAGTGAGTGTTAGTTACTATTAAAGCAGTATGCTAGGGAGTATTATTAGCTCAGATGGATGATCTTGATTGTGATGCGTTCTGTGAACTGACCTGTTCAAGGCTGCAGCTTTCATCCCCCTTCTACACAATATCGTCAGCATTAACTTCAGTATGAAGTGAGCAATCAATATCTCTCCATGAGTGATGCAGTAACTTGATCTGATCAACTGCTTTGTGATTGGTTGTTTCCTTTGATTGCTTTATTATTGACTGCATACATTTTCTTGCTGACTATTCCACTGTTTCACCTTCAACCTTTCTGTTGTTTGTCACTTTTCTTATGGATTAACAGATTGGGTGTAAGTCGACACATCTATTGACTGCTGACTAACTGACTGACCGGTCTGAATCTCAAGCTTCTCAACACTCTCTGATATTCTTTGTGTTTCCTATCTCCATCCAACATTTCTACATTATCAAAATTGAATTCATGTGCACATTTATCCACGTGCATTGATCGATGAGTGATGAAATGTTGTCACGTTTTATAGTCAATTGGTGTTTGTGTGTAGGATAGAGAAGAGGGTGATCACTTTGTCCAATGTACTCTTGATTCCAGTTATTCCAGTTGATTTTGTAAATGATATTCGATGTGTCTTCTTTGCTTGTTGGATTGTTTGATCTGGATAATAGTGTTTGGAGGGAATTTGTTGGTTTATGAGGTGACACACCAATTCCATGTGGTCTCAGTAATCTTGAGGTGATTTCTGATTGATTCTTTATGTGCTGTAGAATGATGCCTTAGTTGATGATGGATGTACGGGATAGGCATCTTCTGATGAAGTTTCGTGGGGAGCCGTTCTTCTCTAGGATCGATATCAAGTAATGTTCCTCGTTTCTCCGTGAAGTTGTTGTACTCCAGTGTATTCTCCCTCTTCTCAACAGAGTATGCACACAACTGATTCTCTGCGTTGTTGGCTTGTCACTACTGTAGTTGAGGATTTGATTAGTGTGTGTTGGTTTCTTGTACATTTGTGTTTCCACTTCACTGGTAGTGGTTCTACTGACTAAAACATTGAGGAGTGGTAGTTGGTTGTTCGACTCCTTCTCCAATGTCAACTTGATGTCATTGAAAACGTTGTCAATCATCTTTTCCAATGATGATAGACGTTTCGTGCACATGGTGAATCGAGATTTTCTGTTTGACTGTAGGTGGGTTGATGGTTTGTAGTCTGTGCATCACTACTTCTGCAATTAATCCGGATATCGGTGATGCCATTAGAGTTCAGGTCAGTCAGCAATCAATACATGTATAGACACTGACTCAATCTATGAATCAATAAGAAAAATGATAAACAACAGAAAGTGTAGAGGTGAAGCATAAGAACAGCCAACAGGAATATCTATGCAATCAATGATGCAACAATCAGGGGAAACAAGCAATCATAAAGCAGTTGATCAAGGCAAGTTACTGCATCACTCATGGAGAGATATTGACAGCTCACTTCATACTGAAGTTAGTGTTGATGATGTCGTGTAGATGGGGGATGAAAGCTGGAGGCTTAAACAACCCAGCTGAGAGAACACATACAACATAACCAAGCTTCTCCAACATCAATGATTTTAGTACCTGTCACAAATGATGCTGCTTTCGCTTGTGATCACGACTGAAGGTGATCACAATAAAGTTGGCACTGTGAGTAAGGCAGAAGTAACACTGTAGGGATCAACTCACCTTCTGTTCGACTGAATTAGACCTCAGACTGCATTTGAATGATAACTGGTGTCATTTGTTGATAAGTAGCATGTAACTTGTTGACATGAAACAGAAATGGTGATAGAATAGAGAAGGTGTATAGCACAGGATGAGGATGCTAAATGTTAGGTATTGCTTGAGCATTGAGGTTTGTCGTTGAATGTTTTGTCGGCAGGTGAAGCGACTTCATCATGATTTACTTCGTGCAGAATTGATGGTTTTATTTTGAAGTGAAGTACGGAGAAACTCAACATTTGTATGTTTTCTAAGTCCTTCGACAGGGATACGGCCATGGTTCACCAGACTGATATCATTGATATTAGGGTGGAGATTGAAGGTGAAATGAAGTCCTTGGGAATAAAAGTATTCGAACCTCTATATTTGGATTCAGTCTGGAGGTTTGTGTGGATTTATTTATTGATTTCAATTTGATATTCATCATGAAATGTCATCAGTTACAAAATTTTTGGCAATCCAGGAGAGGTGCACAGCTGTTTCGTCCTGTCGTGCGGCTCTTCAGCTGTGCCCACCCATGCCCTCAGTGGGGTCGAACTCAGGACCTTCATGTTCCACGGACAGCACGTGAACATTGATTTACTGAGTCAGAGTGCATTGGTCCATATTTCCTACTTATGTCAGTTGATGAGGTAGCCCAGTCTCCATCCAATATCGTCGTTAAGCGTCTTCACGTCTGACTTAGTTGGCTACACCGGTAACCACTTCATAAATCTCACCTCAAAGCAACTCACTAATGAGCACTATATCTTTGGATTATCAGTCTTCTGGTCTAACAGTTGACCTATATATAAATGCAGGTACTTACATGTTCAGATTATCTGTTTACAATCAACATTGGTTTGGTCTTGGCTACTGTCAAACGAGTTTACTGTGACCAAGCACAGATAGTGTAATCAGTAGACGAAGTTCATCTGAACAATGTAATGTATTTAAGCAATGTATTTCAAGCAGTCTGATCACACATACATTTATATCAAAAGGAAGAGTGGTGGGATGCACATGTATAACATTTAAGATAATAGAGGATCAGTTTCAGAAAGGTGTGAAAAACAGAAAAGAAAGTAACATAGTTGATCCTAATCTTGAAGTCATTCACAAAAGCCAATTCAGTGAAGAAAATTTTCTTCTCAACGAATCATTTTCCAATTGTGGTTATATTTAGAACAAAAGTTCATATCCACCAATAGCTATTGGATCAATACAAGGTCAACATGAATTGTCTATAAAGTCACATGGGAGATAGTCTACAAGGTCTTCAAAATTTTGTTTATCAGATTTCATTTGAACACAATTAATAAATGAATGGAATTTCTTAGAAAGATTATGACCAAGGTTAATTTAGCGATTGAATGCAATGATCAGGCTTGAACGGATGAGTTCTGTTGCTGTTCAGGTGGTAAAAGATCACTCCCTTGGAAATGTTTGAGTTGACTTTATAAATGACTATGGTGGGAAATTCTGGTGGTGTAGAGTGACCAGAATTGGCCAGGTGTTCAACAGTTGAGCCTCACACTCTCCTTTAGACAACCATGCAGGATAGTGTTAAAAACTAGTTTCTATTCAACTTCTATTAAAAAATGGAGTTGAAATCCACTCAGTGGCTAATATAGTGCAATAAGAAAATTATTAAAAGGTCTAAACGTAATAAAACAATGCAAAATGTCACTATTACACATTATTATGCAGTTTTGATAGGAAGCGACCTAAATGAAAATCAACATTTTATGTCATCAGCCACTAAGGTAGAAGTTTCGGATATCAAACTTGATTCATGTTTTTGTGTAGGCAGGTAAAACCTTATTGGACATTTTTGTCCTACAGTTGACCAATCAAAGTAAACATCCAAGTTCTGACCTAGAGGTTCATGAAAAATGTATATAAAAGTATTTTTGTAAAATAAAGTGTCTTCTTCACAGTCACAGACCGGTCTTTACCTTCTGATTTTCGCAGCTCAGTGAAGTATAGGGATCTGAGGGAGAACCGTCGCTTTTCGCATCCAGTCTAAGTGTCTCATCATGTTATTATAACTATTGTAATTATTCACTCGATCACTTCAAATTGATTGACGCTTGAAAACCTTCCGAGGATTCTTATCGAGTATTACAAAACAGGAATGTAAGACTTCACATGTCAGTGGATAGATGAGACTTATAAGAATTTGCAAGAAGTAATTCATAGAAAAAATTTCTTTTCCAGGAACTATTTCTAACTTTTAACCATTTGGTCAACTCTGATGTGTGAGGATAAATAGGACAGTTGGAATAAATAGGAGGTTACAATGAAGAAAGATGAGAGCAAAAAGGTAAGAGGACTGATATCAGAGTTGACCTAATTCTTGGTAAGAAAACAAAGTTTATCGAGACAGGTGTAATATAAGAATAAACTGTTTTTGTACACAGAAAGGTGGTTTCAATTTGTGTATGGCCATCTCTTTACAAGAGATATGTTGATGACATCATAGTGATTTGTGTGAGGCATGAGGATATGGCTTGTCTACTGAATAGACTTTACACCCGACTTGTGAGAAAGGGAATAATAATCACCTGCCAGTCATAGACATACTCCTCAGTCAACTAAAAGATCATTCAATAAGACGGTCAGTTCATAGAAAGTCTACATGGACAAGACAATATCTGAATTTTCACAGCATATGTCCAATCTAATACAAGCGAGGTCTAGTGAAATACCTGTTTAGTAGGAAGGATCTATTGTATCAGTACATCAGATACATTGGATGAAGATATGAAATTACTGACCAAAGCGTTTATGGAAAACGAATATCCATTGAAGTTGATAAAACGTTGTAGAAATCATGTAGTACGGAAGCCAAGTATATATACGGTTCCTAAGAAAAGCGTCTACATCACTCTACCATAGAGAGAGGGGAGTTGAATGGTATCATTTTAAGACGAAGGCTGACACCAGCAATTAAGAAAACATATTACTCAGTTAATCTTATGATTGTGGAGAAAGAGAAACACATGCCCTACTAAAAACCTAAACACTGTATCAATGATTGCGTCACATCCCATTGTGTCTATCGAGTTACATGTGTGTGTGTGTGTGTGTGTGTGTGTGTGTGTGTGTGTGTGTGTGTGTGTGTGGTCATACATACATACATAGGGAGGAGTAATGGAGTCATGCAGTTGAGGGTGAGAGAACACATACGTAAATGGCTTCAAAAACAAATGGAGTGTGAGACCTTGATAAACGCTGGTGGGAGACGACTCTCTTCATCTATAATTGAACATACCACAGAAACAGGTCACAAAATCAATGTTTAAACAGCACTCAACATTTTATATAGAAACGGTCAGGGGTGTATTCTAAGGTTTATGGAAGCCGTAGGCATACACAAATTGGAACCAGGTTTATGTGTACGAAAGCAGTTTGTTCTCACACTACACCTACTCCTTGGTAAGCTTTGTTTCCTTACCAATATTAGTATCAACTATGTCACTTTTTTGTTTGTTCTGATCTTCCCTCATTTTTATCCCTTACTTATCTTAATTGTTGTATTTGTCCGCCCCCGTTTATTCTCCGGTTTGATACAAATTGATTTGACAAGTAAATGCGTGACGAGATTGCCTGAAATGTATTGCATGAATTCACCACATACATACATACATACACACCTACATACATACATACATACACACATACATACATGGACACACACTGTTCAAACAAACTTCGTCTTCTAATTACGCTACCTAAATTCATAAATTGTATTGATAGTTTCAAGCACAAATGACTGTGACTGTTCTGGAACAGAATCGTTACTACTTGTACTGCCTTTCTGATAGGCTGAAACTCACCATGTGTGTCAAAGTATAAGCAGATGTAAGCATTTTCAGTAAAACTGAAATGTCCCATATTAGATTTGTTTATTTGATATATACCCTACGGCGATACATTATTATTTACTAGATGACGACGTTTCGAGCATAAACTATTACTGCTCATAATCATGTCAATGTAATCATAGAGGATTTTCAACATTTGATTTACATAATCCTGTCACCTCACATTCTTTGCTTATGTTGGTAGTTAAATTTTTCACAGCTCTAGTATAGGTGTTGGGTCATTTCTGTTACATGTGTTGGGTGTTCGTTGATTCGATGAACAAAGATTCAGTAAGCAGTCTCTCACTCCTAATTATATTAGACTTGAATACAGTAGTTTTATCCCACCCTATTGTGTACTTGAATGCTAATGCATACACTGCAGTAGCTGAGAGTGTTTTCTAGATCAGTGATCCTATTTGAGTCTGCCACTGTATATTTAGCTGAATCCCTATGCTCCAGTAATCCAATAGACCCCGACTGACTGGTTTGACCTATATGCTTGACCTCAGTCACAGTCATTGCATGGGATTTGATGGATTAGATTATTTTCCTCAACTGGTTCCGTCTCAAATGTATGATTAACAACATCTACTTCATAATCTGTGAACTGCAGTCAGTGGGGGGGGGGGGGCGTGGTCGATCCCACTGGGATTCCGTTGACCATTGTATGTATTGGTCTGCAGTTTAATGTGATCCCTACATATGAAAGACAGTGTAGGTTAACCAGTGGACTGTCTGACATCTAAAAGTGAATTTTTTTAGATTTATCACATCGGTTATATCAACGAAGTTAAGTGGATAACTCCACTCGATTCCTGTATATTTCTTTCACAAACACAGCGTACAAATGCTTAATATTGAAAGCGATAGATTTCTTTGTGTGATTTGTTCCAGAAGTTTCTTCTGGAAGATCAGAAATCGTGTTCTCCTGACCAAATTTAAGCAATACACTTTGAGTAAGAAAATGAAAAGTTATTTGGCGGAAGAAGCAATAAAGACGTTGAAGGGCGGATTTTAGCCTTCCTGAATACACTGAAGACTCATTGAAGTCTGGAAACAACAAACTTTCCTATCATAAGAGTAGAATTTGGGCACTGTGGTGGGTTTTGATTACACTACAGTTCTCGTGGGTCTGTGACTCTGTGGTTTAAGGATATGCCTTCCAATCAATAGATCTCGGGTTAGAACACACACCATCCCACCTGCCGAGATTTGGGAAACCAGGCAGCATCATTATCTCTCAGACAATAGGTGTGGCTCGAGGTTGCAGAGTGCACAATGGTTGTGTCATACAGTGATAGATACTGTATCATTTCCAGTTACATATGTTACGTAACGTCTTGATAGATAAAGCTTCAGTTATCGATCTTTATCTCCACCTACCTATTTTATTCCTTAAAATTGTCAATCTATCCCATCCTATTGCTTGATTGTGTAGGACAGCATGAATGGTTACGGTTGACCTCTGCTCCAGATTTCTTATCTTGTTAGCGTAGATTTTTGTGTTCTACTAGCCCAACTGAACTGCGTCGTCTATAATGAACTTTGAATTCGGCAGACAAAGTCAAAAAGCTGCTCAATAGGTTTGACAGAATCCTGTAGCTGACGAATTTTTCCTCTAGTAAGTTTATAGGTTTAAATGCCGTTGTAATCCCATCTCGGTCTTATTAGGAATCCTATTTAGGGAGTCTCATATCTCTACGTCATATGGTGAGACTATGGAGTTTTTACAACTCTTCTCCATAGTTTCACTGCTGTAATTGTTTGTTCCTGAAACTGGATTATACCTAGGATTTCTTCTTATTTCCCGCTGTATGTTCCATATAAACCCATAGGGGTAGTTGCTGAGTGATAATGAACCGTTTAGATGTCACATTTCTTGATATGGATTTTTCTACCTGAACAACTAGTTTTCTTGCTCTGTTTTACCGAGACATTTAACCAGTTCTACCTTAAATGATATTAGATAAGATGACTTAAGTTCTAAGTATCCATTAGAGTGTAAAGGTCTTCAGCAGACACTGGTATCTTAGCCTTTTCTTTCTCTGATTTTGGAATCCAAGATAGTTCGCCTTGGTTGCGTTTTAGATGATATGTGAGTTCCTAAATACTCATAAATACATCTTCTGCAATCGCGGACATTAGTGACCCCATGAGTACTCCTATCTGTTTGTGAAATTTTATTTCGGGTTGATATTCATCTCCGTCTCACTGCCGTTGGACAACCGTTGGAAACCTAGGAGAACTGAACAGCTGCCTCATCTCAGTATGCAACTCCACATCAATGTCCACTCATGACCCCGCTGGGGATCAAACTCAGGACCGTTAGCCACCGCGGTCAGCACGTTACCATTAAACCACTGGTTTGGAATCCAAAGATCCACATTTCCTACTTCCGTTAGTTCAAGATACAAAGTTACCTCTATCCAATGCCGTCTTTCATTAACTGTCTTTATGCCTGACTTGTGTAATTTTATCCTGGAACTTTGCGACAGCAGAAGTTAGATATAACTGAACATCCCAGAATAATTTCTTTTACGGATACCCTGTTCTTTATTGTTAACTGTTGTTCAGTGTGGCGCTCACTTCAAACTACCTCAAGAGACAATATTAGTCAGTGTAGTAGTGTAGTGGCTAATTACATCAAAGCTAAGCACTTTTCCATCACCTTCTAACTACATGTCCTTTATCTTTTGTTCTATTTCAGAAGGACTGATAAGTCTGGATTCTGTCTAATATCAAACGTCATCCCTTATCATAAAATAGGTTGACCTCTATGACCCATAGACGACTTTAGAAACTCCGTAACCAATAATCTACCCAACTACATTTAGCGCTGACATCAGGCTATTTCAGGAATTGTTTCCCATCTTGAACTATCAGATCTTACGAAATAAAACAATGACTAGAAGATAGGCAGTTAGATGATGAAAAAATAGTTAGTTATGAGGTAGCAGTGCACCAGTATATACAATCCAGCCCTACATGAGGTCAGTCAAGCCTGTGACTGCAACACTGGGTGACGCTAGTTCGAATCTCAGGAGGAACAGTGATCGCGTTGAGATTGTAGATACGCCCCGCTGACTAGTGCCAACTAGCAAGAAACCCATTTCCGAGGTTTTCTGCCGATTGCCTTCATCCAAACAGACAGAATGAGTAGCTATGGGGTCGTCAATATTCTCGATTGCAGCTGATGCATTTATGGACGGTTGGTACTCAATATTTATCGTGGTAGTGGATTAGAAGTGGCAAAGAGAAGATGCAGAACAAGGAGACGGGAAAAAAAGCATACTAACAATAGAAACACTAGGAAAAGGGGGTTGGAAACCCCTACAAGGTTACCAAAACAGTGAAAGGACCTCAGATTCTTAACACGTCTGGAAGAAGACTGACGTTTAAACCTACTAACTCACTAGGGAACACCGGATATAGACTGAAGTATCCTGTACACTCTATTAGTATTCAGCTAGGACAAATCAGACTCACCAAGCACAAGAAACTTGTTGGCACCGGTCAACAATGCGTATCTGCAACCACTACTCTTAATTCCAACAAATAGTAATTTTGACCATATTAAGCTGATCACATATTGATTCGAAATAGGTGTTCAATATTTTCACATTTCTGGACCATTGCTTAAAGGTTATCGACTTATTTTGTAAATTTCTTTAAAATTTGATTATTTTTACTTGATCAGAGAGTAGAATATTAAACTTTTAGTATATGACAATTTTGGATACTTTGCTTCTGAACAGCCTGTCTCAAATAACACATGAGACGTGTACAAGTATGAAAGTAGAGAAAAGCATCTGTATAATTTTACCTCAAAAATTATCCAATATAAGTGATCTACTCTGAGATGTATTTATTTTTCCTCATTCACTTGTGTATATTGAAACTATTCAAAATATAAATCCACTGAATTTGTTCGTTTTTGATTGGTTGAAATTTCCATTCTCAGGTTAGGATTATTCAACTCTGATTGGATCGCATTTTGAATTGAAAAATCAATACATTCATATTTCCAAGTTAGCATACCATTTGATACCACTGATACTACTAATACTGTTACTATTCCTACTGATGTATAGGATAAAGGGGACATTATGGAATTTCCTGATTTAAAGAGGCACGATTAATAAAGAGGACTGGGGTGAGGAGTAGTAACCACAATAAATCAGGAAAGAAGGAAGAAAGATGGATAGAGTAGGTGGGGAGAAATTTTTCTCTACTTTCCTCCATTTAAAAACAGGTAAATATTTCCAGTATTCTTACTGGATCACAAACAATCTATTTCCTTACTGAAAAGAACATGCAATCAAGATGTTGACAAGGTTTATCATTAACATTACCTACTTGCTATCTATCTCAGCGACAACTGCTACTGTGATGGCTATCAATGTGAATATATAAAAAACTGTAGATTCCTCAACTAACCTATAAATCAAAACAATTCGAACAATAGTTTAACGGAAAAAGGGTTGAAAGAGTAAATTTGGAAAGAAGAAAGCTGTAAACAAGAATTTTTATCTGATTTTTGTACAGGACATAATATATTTCATAACAAAATGTCTCACATGAAATTGCTGAAGGATATGCAGAAGAGGTGAGATACAGAGTAAACAACTGTTTTCTTTAAATATCTCTACTATTGGATAGATCCTTAAATTTCCCAGTGCATGTGTACGCGTACACAAACATACACTCACACACAGACATCAACAAACATTTATGTATCGAAGTATATATTCTAAGATTGTTAAGATACCTTCGAATATCTTCAGTAGAATTCATGGATCTTTTGCCTACAGTCTATACAAATCGAATGGTTTGTCACAGTAACGGGAATAGTGTCAGTGTCAACGGAACTAACCCAGAGACGATTGGCGCTATCCATGAAGATGGTGATCAGGAGGACGGAGATGATCAATTATCTACAGAATATCGGCGAAGTATATGTGGATTACATCATCCTCACCACCAACAACACCACCATCAACACCAAAATCATCATCATCATCACACTGCTGAATATCAATATCATCATGGTCAGATAAAACTACCGCCTCATTTATCAGCACTCCCTAATCCCCTGTATTATTACTTACACTCATTCTACATAAATCGTGTTGAAACACGACGTCAGACAATAGCCAAGACACTGCGTGAAATTGTACAGATTGCTCAAGAGATACTACATGAAGTTGAATTACAAGAACCACGTTTCATTAGTACCCTCAAAGTCATCAATACTGGTCAACTGAATAGTTTAGAGATGAAACAACAGATTGATAATCATTATAATGATGATGAAAATCAATCATTTTCTACAAGTGCTAATACTACGAATAATAATAATAGTAGTAGTAGTGATAGTTTAAATAAAAAAATTTCACAAAATGGAATTTATTATGATGGTTTACGTGTTCTATCATCAAATCACTTTGAAATTACATTGTATTTAAATCAAATGGGTGTATTCAACTTTATGGATGATGGCAGTGTACCAGGTGGTGCTGTATTAAAATTATCAGATGGTCGTAAGCGTTCCATGTCATTATGGGTTGAATTTATTACTGCCTCAGGATATTTATCAGCTCGCAAGATACGCTCAAGATTTCATAGTCTAGTTGGACAAGCTGTACAAAAGTCAACCTATCGTGGAATTGTACGTATGTTAGGACAGACAAGTGAAGTGAAATTGTGTATACGGGATAAGTATATTTTACAAATTACTCCAGGATTTCGATGTAATGGTTTATGGCCAAGATCAGCTAGTCATTGGCCAACAAGTAATTATTTACAGAATGGTATAAATACTACTATTAATACTAACAGTAGTAGTGGTGGTGGTACTACCTCAGTGAATTCAATATTCAATACAATGGATTCGATTAACATATCGACTATGGTTAAATGGCCTTCAGGACAATTAATCAATGAGGTGAAACGTGAAGGATTTTGTCTACTGAGTCAAGAATCAGTTTATACAAAAGATAAACAGGCTTCAGCTGAAGGTGATGCCTGGTTATTAGACTTCTATGATGCTGAAGAACGACTTCTACTCAGTCATAATATACGCAGGCAATGTTTCAGTATACTGAAGACACTAGCTGATAGACACTTGACTGGTTTAGGCGGTGATTTAAATCTTCGAAATTCTACTGTCTCATCAACATCATCATCTATGCAACAACAGAACATTACTCCTCCAGTTATTCAAGAATATGACATTAAAACACTTGTCCTTCATGAGTGTGAAAAACATCCTGGAGATGAAGAGTGGACTCAGTATACACTAGGTGATAGGATAAATGGTATCCTATTACAGTTAATATCATGTTTACAACATCGTAGATGTCCGCATTACTTTCTTCCACATTTAGATATATTTCGTGGTTATTCTACACTAGGCATGGATATTACAGCTAAACAAGCATGGAGATTATTAAGAGAATTATTGACGTGTCCACAAGCACTTGAATACCTTTAAATACATGAGTAGATTCAGTATTCAATGATAAATGATAACAAAACCACTTCTCACTATATTCATTTATACAGTCACAATACGAAGTATATTTCTTTGGAAAATAAAAATGAATGTTTGTAGGCAGTTAGAACAATAAAGAGAAGAAATTTATAATATTTCTATAAATAAAAAAATGTAATATATCAAATAGATGGGTGTTACTTATAGATATAGTATATTGGACATATTGAACACACCATTGAACATTGGACATACTTTGATTTTAAACATTTATGAATTTGTGAGTTAAACAATTCGGTGATTTCTTTCTTTTTATTTCACAATACATTTATATACATATATATCATGCTCAGTGGACATTTTGTTATTAAGATGACATAAGATTTCGTTTTTTCATCTAATTGGATCAACTACACGTCGGTAATTTCAGTTTCACAGTGATTATGGATCATGGGAAGCAGAGGAATGTTGGATGTACTTGCATCCCAGTGAGTGGTACTATACCCACTGGAACTCAAGCCTGAAACCCATCGTTTTGAACGTAAAATCGTCATTCACTAGGTTACTAAGCCACAACAGCTACTCCTTGTGTGAAGAGTATAGTTTTGATGCTGGAGCCTGTAATTTTAGTCGTTAATTAGACGGAATTTATCAACGACTATCGGTATATGGGCTGCTTCAAAGGATGCCTAGATACTGCTGGTAATTTCACTTTGAAAGGAATTGAAGGCCTCTCTTGTGTTACCAAATAAGGAAGGAACATCAGAAACATCACATAGGATTCTCAATAAAGCTGGACATCAGGGTGGCATTCTGAAACCTACAAATTCACTCAGACACCAACTTCGTCGAATGGCTTAAGGATAAGATAGAACCAATTCAGAAGAATAATCTAATCTACCAGATTCTATGTAATGACTGTGAGTTCAAGTACATGGGTGAAATTAGCCGGTTAGGCTGAGTTAGATTAGCGGAAGGTAGGAATTTAGCTAAATATAGAATGACAGACCCCAATAAAGTTAGTGGTCTAGAAAACACCATTGACTATTTCAATGCATGCATTAAGACAATCACAGAATGGGATGAGTGTGATATAACCATTGTAGTTCAGTCGAATGTAATTAGATGGAGAGAGGGAGTGACTGCTTACTGAATCTTTGTTCATCGAATCAACATCCAACACATGTAATAGAAATGACTTAGCTATACTAGAGATAACAGAAATCTTACTATCCCTGGAAACATAACATTAGATGACAGGATTTTAAAAAACGATAGTTGAAAGTGATGTGATTACATTACCATGGTTATGAGAAATAGTTTATGCCCGAAACGTCATCCAGTAAATAATACTGTATCAGATTGTACATCATATCAAATAGACAAATCTGATATGGAATAATATACTTATATACTTATACTGATTTCAATTTGGCATTAATGATAGAATAGCACCAATCACTAGGAGGCCGGTAAGTCCAGGGGATCATTTTGAAATAAGACGAAACATGCTTCGCGTTTTTAAAGACTGTCAGTCATTATCAATCATTACTGCCAAAATATTAACGATAATTTCGTTCTAAAACGTTTTACGGTTAACTGATTCCAATATCTTTCATATTTCAATAAAGTTGCCAAGTTTACTTGTTAACACGATGGACTTCATTTTCTCTATTCTGGAAAAAATAATTTAAAATTCCCCTAGCTGACTGAAATATTTGTCAATGGTTAGCTAATATTAAGGTGAGATTGGGGGAGGGGGGTGGCTGGAGAAGTGAGTCAGTAACAAGTTCTACTCAAAACTTAATGTTTCACTGAACTATTAGCCAACACTACCACTGAAAGTCGTCAGTTAACAAAATATTATTATTATGTTTATTATCATTATCAGAGTATTAATAATTTTCAGTTAACTGTATTTACTGCTGTGCAATTTTAACAAAATGTAAAAAGTTTCCGTCTTGCAAATTGACGTAATCTATTAAAAGGCAAGAATAGAATTAGAGCGTTATGCTAGACGAGAAAATGAAGAAATTCCTTCATCTGCTTTACCGGTTTTCTTTTAAGCTTATCATAGTGAATGCAAAGATCCTTTACGCTAGAGCTTAATTCTATGTTGGATTAAACTAAACTGACAGAGAATTTCCTACAAGTTATGGAGTAGAGATTATTTAAGATGTCCTAGACAGAAATAATCTGATTCATTGTGTATTGAATATAATTACACCCTTCTATGTCAAAGATAACTTTGAATACTGGTCAGTAATATGAGTTATTCAATTTTGGAGGCTTGTGGGAGTTTATTCATTCCAAGTTTGTATTCGTCATGGACTGGTATCATGTGGAGAACTATTGAAAACATGCAATTACTGGATAGCTGTTTTGTCTAAGTATGCGATTGAGCAGTGGCACTAAAGACTCCACCAAGGACCGAATCCAGAACTTTCCAGGCTAGTGGCGAACAAATTAACTAGTTAGTCAATGTACGGTCAACCAGTTGGAAGTGAAGCGAATACCAACTTCAAATCTCGACTAGATATTATTTCTGATTTATTAGACTCAGACATGTAACTGACAGAAAGATGTTCACTGAATACCACTGATATCATCAAGACCATAAAATTCTGCTCAGAGACTACTCACTTCACAATAAAGGAAAACTATACAAGCAAACTAACGGTGTTGCTTTGCGTTCACTTATTTCACCCACAGTAGTTAACCTATTCATGAGTAAATTAGAAGAAAGTATCTTCACTCAATTACTAAAGCCAAAAGTTTGACTGAGATATGTTGATGATGCATTCGTAATTCTAAAACATGACTTATACTAGGCATTCTTAGATCAGCTGAGCTCTACATCTCCCAGTATCTACTCCAGATCAGAAAAAGAAACGGATAAGGGGGAACTACCTTTCCTTGTCAAGCGGGAAGAAAATCGACATTTAAGTATAACCATTTTCGGGAAGCCAACACATTCGGACAAATATTTACACTTCAACTCATCACATCCAATTGGGGCAAAAGATTCTACTGTATCGAGGCGTTTAAAGACAGTCCACATTCTAATAATGGATGGCAATGAAAGAGTTAAGGAATTAAAATATGTGAACAAGGCACTTAAGCTGAATAATTATCCAGAAGGATTCATTCGCGAAATAGAAAGTGACATTAAATTAGATCATAGAAGTACTCGTAAATAATGGGGCTCAACAGTACTCATCCCTCACACATCACACACGCACACACACACACATATATATCGGATGGAATTAGGAGAGTGTTCAACAAATCCAATATCATCAGAGTATTCTACAGGACATCAAACACATTGAAGAACACCTCAGTTCATTGAAGGACAAGATCCGTCTAGATTCACAATCTAATTATGTTTATAAAATAAAATGATCAGCATGCGATGCAACAAATGCATAAGACAAACATTCCGTGAAATCAAAATTAGAAAACCTGAACACTGAAGAGCTTGCAGTTCAATCAAATAAACTGAAAACATGTCAGCCACAGCTCTGAGTACACTTTATAATTTCAGGTGACAAGGTTGACTAATTAACAATATCAAAATTATTCAGAGAGGCTTTTGCAAACTATAAAGAACGTCTGTTGCGTAGCAGAATTTCTTCATATAAAGTGGAATCATAATTGTGTAAATAGGGAGGAATGAGGGAGGCAGTGAAACGTGGTTTGATCTGGTCTCAACCCACCTCCATATATTGACATAACCAACACACACACGCACACACACACTACATGTGGACATCATTTTATATTGTGCAATTCTGACGACATGGAATCATTCATGGAGGAGGATACTTGTCAAGTGTTATCATATATAAGCTTGGGTGGTATTGTAAATTCCAGTTTTCGATAACTTTCATAAAGCTGTTAGAAGCATTGAATAGTGAAACGTCAATTGAAACATGCTTATTTTGTTTTACATTCTCATCTGGAAAATGAATATTTCAAGTTGTAATTCATCGTAGACTGAAGTCAGTTGGAGGAACAAATGGAACGTAGGAGCACTGGACAGCTGTTTCGTCCCAGTATGGGACTCCCCAGCATTGCGCACCCACAACCTCGCCAGAGATTGAACCCGCGACCAGCACGTTACCATTGAGCCACTGGTTCAGAATCCAGTGGTCCATTTTTCCAACTTCTGTTAGCTGACGATATAGCGCAACCATCACTCAATATCATCGTTGAGTAACTGTCCTCATGACCATCAAGCTTTGCCCCCACCGGTCACGATTTTTCATTGGGACTTCGGGAATACCTCTCGAAGCTAGTCACCAATTAGCACCAGTTCAATTGTATTTTCAGGGAGTTGTGGGGATTTTGAAATATTTCAGTGTCAGTTTACGATGAATAATAACTTGAAATATTTCCAAATCCCACAACTCCCTCAAAATAATGAATATCATTTTGACCCAATGATAAAATCTTTTTCAAACCATCAGGTCTCAACTTGGTTTAGATTTTTAGAAACTGTGTTCACTTTTTAAATATACTCCTATCTCAACATGTGTTTTAATCTCATCTGAAAATTTTTGACACAAACAATTAAAGAGGCGTTAAATTTTTTTTACAAATGTCTTCTTAACTAATTATTTATTTTTTAATTCAACGTTCAACTTCTCAATGTCAACGCTTGTAATTTCTCGTGGTTGATTGGATCGAACTGATCGAAGTCTATTGGTATATAGGATCATGTACAGATCTTTCCATATTGCTTGAATGTTGATTGTGATAACTTGTTTGGTTGTAGCTAGCAGAAGAGTCCAGTTTGACGCACGTTTCATCCTACTTGGGACCCGTCAGTTGGATGTACCTGTTTCTGAGTGTCATGTTGTTCCCACTGAAACTCAAACCTCGTACCCATCACTTCAAACACCAAGGCGTTATCCACTATGCCACAGAGGAACGATAGCCACTTCTTGTACAACGGGTAGTAGTTATTACTATTTATTGATATACTTGCTATTCTCCTTTTTTTCATTGGATGGAATTGTTCGACGTCTATCTGAAACTCTAAATTCAGTTTTTATACTTCTTGTCACCAATCATCGATGATGATGTGCCATTATAAAGAAACTGGTACTCTACCAGAGATTCAAATGTACATCACTAAGGGTACAAGTCACAGTCAGCTATTTCTACCACTAATAAACATAGTTAAGATTCCCAAATTTACTTATAATTCAAATTGTTTTCATTAAGTTAGGAGATGCACTTCATTATTTAGCGGTCACATGTGTGACTATTTTTAATCATCACACAGTTTCCAGAAACCTGAAACGCTTAAAAAGGATAAAATAAACGAACAGAAAATTTCCTCCTAGACGATTTAGGTTACACAACTTGATAGTGAACTCTCTAACTTCGGTTCTGAGTAATACAGTTTAGAATCGTTGGATGAAATGACCTGACATTAGTCGATACTTGAGTAATTCGTATATTCAACGACATAAGCATCCTGGATTCCTCTGCTGGCCACAATCAACCAAATTACCTAAATTAACATTCAGGCAATATCTAGGCATCTGCATAGGAACCCATATGCCAATAGAGGTCGAACAATTCAATCCAATGAAAAAACGGAGAATAACAAGTATATCAAGAAATAGTAATGCCTTCATGTTTGTTGAAAAGCTGTTAAGAAATACATCTTATTCAATGATTTATCTCCGTCTGTAGGTTTGTGGCGATTTATTAATTTACTTCCGGTTGCAATTCATCATGGGCTGACATCAGTTGGAGGAACATTGGAAACCTTGAAGCACTGGACATCTGTTTCGTCCCACTAGTATGGGACTTCCCAGCAGTGCTCACCCATGATCTCTCCATACCAGGGAACGAACCCAGAACATTCAGGTTCAGTGGCCACCACGTTACCATTGAGCTGGCCACTGGGTTGGAATCGAATGGTCTATATTTCCTATTTCTTTCAGTTCACGATATAGAAAGACCTACATTCAATACCGTCATGGAGTAACCATCCGCATGTTCGACTTGCTGAACTCCGATGTTCGTGAGACCTCTCATTGGAACTTTGGGAATCACCTCTCGAAGCTAGTCACCAATGAGCGCTGTATGGCTCAATGATAACCTGCTGGCCACGGAACCTGAAGGTGGTGGTTTCGACTTTTAGTGGGGTGAGATTATGGTAAAGCATCGCTAAGGAGTCCTATAGTAGTGAGACGAAACAGCTCTCCAGTGTTCTCAAGTTTCTAATGTTTCTTCAAGTGATATCAATCCATGATAAATTCTAATCAGTTCTCTTTTAGAAAAGTTGTGTTTTTCATATATTTGATGGTGTGTTGATGAAATACGTCAGAAATATGTTTTGGTAAAGACAGGAGTAAGACCAGGTTGCCGCCGACTACCACCCATGATCTTCCTCATCGTGGTAGACTCAACTCAACTCGACTCGACTCGACTGGATCATGCACAAAACCGTGACCAGCGAAAAGATGGGCACACACTAGCTGCACCAGTGAAAAAACCAGGGAAGAAGGTTTGGATTTCACCAACGATGATGATTTATGTCTGATATCGTGCAAGCTCGAAGATCTACAGGTCAAAACTAACGAGTCGACAGAAGAGGCGAGCCAGTGAAGGAAGATGGGACTTCAAGTGAATGTAGAGAAGATGGAGGTAATAAAGATATTCAACCGATCAATAACAACAACAACAACAACAGCACCAACAACAAGCACCAATCACCATCAACGGGAGAAATCTGAAGGAAGTTGTCTCTTTCACCTACCCACCCACACACCTACCCACCTACCCACCTATCCACCTATCTACCTAGGCAGCGTCGTTTCAAATACAGGTGGCAGCACAGACGAGGATGTCAAAACCAGGATTGGAAAGACAACAAGACAGGTCTCCCTTCATCAATCTGAAATCAGTGTGGAGATCTACCGCACTGCACTCAGCATAAAGTGTGAACAACATCTGGACTCTCAACACCAATATGAGTCAAGTCATTAATGCTATATGGTTGAGAAACTTAGTGTGTCACGAAAATCACTTCCAACGAACTACAGACATTCATCACATCAACAGCTGTCTACACCCACTCACTC
This sequence comes from Heterobilharzia americana, assembly GCA_944470555.2. Taxonomy (NCBI): domain Eukaryota; kingdom Metazoa; phylum Platyhelminthes; class Trematoda; order Strigeidida; family Schistosomatidae; genus Heterobilharzia; species Heterobilharzia americana. The sequence continues at coordinate 63,359,018 of OX104129.1, forward strand.
GATACTCAAGATCAGAAGGATCAGATGCACAGAATAATAAGAATAAGCAACACGGAACCCTGGTTGGCTGTCTGGCAACCAACCAACCAAGAACTCATCGCCCAATAAATATGAAGATGAAGAAAGTGAAGATGGTTGAGCATACACTGAGAAAACCATCTGGAGACATCATTTGCCAGGCCAGACCAGTCCGTCGAGTGGAATGCGAAGAGGAAACTACGAGTTGGACGTCCGAAGCAAGGGTGACATGGAGATGATGTGAAGAAAAAATGAAAAGTTGTGAGCAGTCGTGGCGTCAGGTTAAAAAGACTTCAGAGAGCAGAGCGCAATGGAGGCATGCTACTGAAGCTCTATGTTTTATTAGGAACCCAAGAGAAAAAAGAAATGATAAATGTTCTAGGTAATACCTGGTACCGATTCATAAAGGCTTGTCAGCTTGAGACTTTGAATATGATATACTGTGTATTCGATCGATTTTTTCGCACTGTGAGTAAAAATTTCTAACTGTTGAGTAATAAATACTATCGTCTTGAAGTTGCTAGTGAGATAGTTTACATCCCTAATCATGCACAGTTCAGACTAGCAGTCAAAGACTTCACTAACTGTTGTCATATCTTTTTCTATTCTTCTTTAACTTCCGACGCATCGAGGTAAGAAGTTGTTTGGCATGTTGTTGCATATAAAAACCATCTCAGTTGCTGAAGCTTTACAACTTTTTGAGTACTATCCATATAGCGAATCTACTACACATGTGCAATGCTACAAAGACATATGCACCCAAAAAAGTGTACTTTTTTCATATATTCTACTTTCATGGATACGTTATGCAATTTTTTCTAACTTAATACCACTGTTTTTCGATTAACTTGCTGTTTGCATGAGGTCATGAACCCTTACCAACTGAGGTGGCTTAAACATGTGTTACGCATGCCTATCCACTGCCTGCCTACATGTGGATTGTCAACAGAGGTAGCATAAGGTTGGAAGAGGATTCAGGATGGCTAGAATGAAACATGGTACCAGCCCATGAAATCCTTGACTATTAGTTTGAACCGTGTACGGAAATATAGACTGAGTGACTGAGGTCCCTGAGGTGATGTGAATCAATAATTAAGGACTGTTAGTGTAGTGGTTGAAAATCAGTTGCAGTAGCACAAATTTATTCACTCCCTGAAGTCGTCTAAAGCTCGAATATTTACATTCACTTTTATCTTTATATTGTTTATTCTCTCAAACATAACTTTGTGTACTTTAGTGTTCATTTTTTCTTTGTATGCTACTTTGAAGTGTTGCAAGTTGAATTAATGAACTTTTGTGTTAGGTTCCTCAATGATTTTCTTTACCTGTCTATTTCAGAGGATTTGTCTGAGATTCTGCATATCAATAAATATCCTTCTTGACTCATTTACAAACGTGGTAGTATATCTTTTACAACTCCTATCAGCATATTGTATCATTTTATTTACATACCTCATTATAAAACTTATTCCATAGACTTTGATGAAACCAAAAGACTAGGGACGAGACAACTACATTGAATATCCCCGGGAAAATAATTCTTGTGCACATCACCTTTATTCGACAATCTTACAACTCAGATTCCTTATATTTACAGTTATGAAAAGTGGTATTCTGATCAATATTTTCCAATTGTTTTTAAGTAATCATGGTCTGTGAATTGTATCTCTATTACTGCGGACTCTTCAGCAATGTGTACACATAACCAAATTAAGGGTGGAAAGCAGGAGTGTTGGTTAAAGAACCTAAAGGCCCTAGGTTTGATCCCCGGCAGGTTCATGAGTGCTAACTACTGAGGAGTTCCATACTAGGACAGAACGTCTGTTCAATGCTCCCACGTTTTTAATGGTTCTCCAACTGATGTCATAGTTCATCATAAATATCAATTTCAAATTAATGAATAAATCCACCTGAACCCCCTAAATTGGATTTACTCTCCAGTTACAGCTTATTCATTCATTCGCATCCATCTATTGAGTCATCATTGTAAATCTAAAGTCAAATTATGCTGAAGATTACCATAAATATCAAGCAAGTTGTAATTATTTCAGTATAGATTTTCTCTACTCATAAATCATCACTTACTCTTTCTGATCATTTGTTCTGTAAATCCATTATGAGAATTTTATAGAAGTAAGTATTTGTTCGACTGAATTATTGAATGAAATGCTGAAATAGACTTTTTATCTTTAAGCGGTATTGTGTTATCTTCGACTGAAACTTTAGTAACCTCTATATTGAAGGTTGACGATAAATTGTCGGATTATTATTATTATTATTATTATTATTATTATTATTATTATTATGTTCATAGTGGTATATAGATGATCTAAACAACGTAATAATGAAGATAAGCTAAAACATATATGATGTATTAGCTTTAGACATTTCGAACAATCTGATAACAAATATGGATTTGTCGAACTATTTATATGGAAATTTATAAAAAGAGTCAATGAAGTTAATAGGAAACATGAGAATAAGAAAGATAGAGAAAAAAACAAAATCCGAAATGATGGACAATATTTGTAGCTCAGATGGATGATCTTGATTGTGTTGTGTTCTGTGAACTGACCTGTTCAAGGCTGAAGCTTTCATCCCCCTTCTACACAACATCGTCAGCATTAACTTCAGTTTGAAGTGAGCAATCAATATCTCTCCATGAATGATGCAGTAACTTGATCTGATCAACTGCTTTGTGATTGGTTGTTTCCTTTGATTGCTTTATTATTGACTGCATACATTTTCTTGTTGACTATCCCACTGTTTCAACTTAACCTTTCTGTTGTTTGTCACTTTTCTTATGGATTAACAGATTGGGTGTAAGTCGACACATCTATTGACTGCTGACTAACTGACTGACCGGTCTGAATCTCAAGCTTCTCAACATTCTCTGATATTCTTTGTGTTTCCTATCTCCATACAACATTTCTACATTATCAAAATTGAATTCATGTGCACATTTATCCACGTGCATTGATCGATGAGTGATGAAATGTCGTCACGTTTTATAGTCAATTGATGTTTATGTATAGGATAGAGAAGAGGGTGATCACTTTGTCCAATGTACTCTTGATTCCAGTTATTCCAGTTGATTTTGTAAATGATATTCGATGTGTCTTCTTTGCTTGTTGGATTGTTTGATCTGGATAATAGTGTTTGGAGGGAATTTGTTGGTTTATGAGGTGACACACCAATTCCATGTGGTCTCAGTAATCTTGAGGTGATCTCTGATTGATTCTTTATGTGCTGTAGAATGATGCCTTAGTTGATGATGGATGTACGGGATAGGCATCTTCTGATGAAGTTTCGTGGGGAGCCGTTCTTCTCTAGGATCGATATCAAGTAATGTTCCTCGTTTCTCCGTGAAGTTGTTGTACTCCAGTGTATTCTCCCTCTTCTCAACAGAGTATGCACACAACTGATTCTCTGAGTTGTTGGCTTGTCACTACTGTAGTTGAGGATTTGATTAGTGTGTGTTGGCTTCTTATACATTTGTGTTTCCAGTTCACTGGTAGTAGTTCTACTGACTAAAACATTGAGGAGTGGTAGTTGGTTGTTCGACTCCTTCTCCAATGTGAACTTGATGTCATTGAAAACGTTGTCAATCATCTTTCCAATGATGATAGAAGTTTCGTGCACATGGTGAATCGAGATTTTCTGTTTGACTGTAGGTGGGTTGATGGTTTGTAGTCTGTGCATCACTACTTCTGCAATTAATCTTACTCACATTACTCTGAGTATGAAAATCAAAATCATTGCACCACCAAGTTAGGTTCAACGTGAGTATAAATTATTTCTGTATACAACAAGGGTTTTTTGAATATACGGATGTCAACAGATCCGATAAGTGCAGGTGGCAAACATCCATTTTCATCCATTGCTAAACATATACTAGAAACTAATCACAGGATAGACATTAAAGTAGCTTTTAAAGTGCTGCATAAAAATGGTCAGGGTCAAGTGTTTAAATTTATTCAAGCTGTTACCATCCATAAATTCAAACCCACTGCTTTGTGTACACAGAAGTAATTTGTACTCATGTTGAACACCTACCTTTATGGTGTATTGATTTTTTTATTTTCATACCAATAATAACGTGATTAAGACTGTTTGTTTTTTCTCTGCCCTTCCTATTTCCATGTTTTCTATGAACTTCATTGACTCTTTTTATAAATTTCCATATAAGTAGTTCGACAAATCCATATGTCAAGTTGTTATTCATCGAAGACTGACATCAGTTGGAGGAACAAAGGAAACCTGAGAGCACTGGACAGCCATTTCGTCCTAGTATGGGACTCCTCAGCAGTGCGCACCCACGACCCCACCAACAGGGATCGAACCCGCGACTTTCAGGTTCCGCGACCAGCGCGTTACCATTGAGCCATTGGGTCAGAATCCAACTTGAAATATTTCCAAATCTCCACAACTCCCTCAAAAATTTAAATCCATATGTGTTATCAGATTGTTCGAAATGTCTAGAGCTAATACATCACATATGTTTCAGCTAATCTTCATCTTCTGATTACCTTGTTTAAATTTACCAAAGGGACCAGTTGCTTTAAATACAGATAAACGTTGAAATACTAAACAACTATTTGTTATAAAATTACACCATACCTAATTGGGATGTATACAGCTTTCAGTTTCTGGTACAACTGAATACTGAATGATTATAAATATACCATAAGAAAATTCAAATTAATCCATATGTTAACAATAATGATATCGACTTATCTCTCCTTCCGAAACTAATTAAATTAGAATCATTTTCAATGGAGTACACAAAGCAACTTAGTGTATATTATAAACAGTGGAAACCAGGACACGCGTTCCGTCCTATTTGAGACTCATCAGCTGGATGTATCTGCCTCTCAGCGAGTGATGTTATTCCCACTACAACTTGAACTTAGGACCGATCGCTTCAACTGCTAGACAGATATCTAAACCGAAACAACAATATTAATGATAGTACTCAAGAAAGTGAATATGAATAAAGAAGTTTTAAATTCTTACCATGACCTATTGTACTACTGAATACATCGTGAAAACTAGTATGTACATCATTCTTAGATAAAATATTACATTTCTTTGAATCAACAATAATTTAATGCTGTTGTACAAGAAGTGGCTGTCGTTCCACCATAGCATAGTGGATAATTCCTTGACGTTTGAAGCGATACGTTCAAGGTTCGAGACTGGATGGGAACAATATCACTCCGTACTGGGGTGCAGATACACCCAACTGAAGAGTCCCAAATAAAACGAAACATGCTTCTTGGGTTCTTTTGCTAGCCATAACCAAACAAATTATCTTAGTCCTTAGTATTGTTATAATGAATTGAGAATTTGTTAGAAGCAGGCAAAATGAATTTTGAAATCTACACATGATGTTTGATTAGACGCCTATAGGCTTTAAATATACTTTAAACCGTAATCATTTATAGAAATAAATATATAAATAGGTTGGAATTCATCATGAACTGATATCAGCTGGAGGAAAATTAGAAACCTGGGAGCAATGAACAGTTGTTTCGTCCTAGTGTGAAGCTCTTCGGCAGTGCGTACCCATGATTTGTAGGTCACGGGTTCGATCGCTGGTTGAGTCATGGGTGAGGACTGCTGGGGAGTCCTATCCTGGTGGGACTAAACAGCTATCCAACATCCCCTCAACTAATATCAAAATTCATAATGGATTTCAACCTGAAATTAGTTTATAAATATCCACAAACCTCCAGATTGAAATATAAAATAGGCCGGTTGACAAATGATAGTTAGGATACTCCAGTAATATAGGTAGTTATCACGTTTCGCTTTAAATTTCAATGATATTATTAATGGAATATCAGTGGATAGACTCATCACTAATGTATGCAGTATAATGCAATATATTATGATGTAACAATAATAAACATAATAGTTTTTTCCTTTGGGTTCCTAATGGAACATAGGGCTTGAGTAGCATGCCTCAATTCCAGTCTCTTCTCTGTTGGAAGTGATTTTCGTGACACACTAAGTTTCTCAACCATATAGCATTAATGACTTGACTCATATTGGTGTTGAGAGTCCAGATGTTGTTCACACTTTATGCTGAGTGCAGTGCGGTAGATCTCCACACTGATTTCAGATTGATGAAGGGAGACCTGTCTTGTTGTCTTTCCAATCCTGGTTTTGACATCCTCGTCTGTGCTGCCACCTGTATTTGAAACGACGCTGCCTAGGTAGATAGGTGGATAGGTGGGTAGGTGGGTAGGTGTGTGGGTGGGTAGGTGAAAGAGACAACTTCCTTCAGATTTCTCCCGTTGATGGTGATTGGTGCTTGTTGTTGGTGCTGTTGTTGTCGTTGTTGTTATTGATCGGTTGAATATCTTTATTACCTCCATCTTCTCTACATTCACTTGAAGTCCCATCTTCCTTCACTGGCTCGCCTCTTCTGTCGACTCGTTAGTTTTGACCTGTAGATCTTCGAGCTTGCACGATATCAGACATAAATCATCATCGTTGGTGAAATCCAAACCTTCTTCCCTGGTTTTTTCACTGGTGCAGCTAGTGTGTGCCCATCTTTTCGCTGGTCACGGTTTTGTGCATGATCCAGTCGAGTCGAGTCGAGTTGAGTTGAGTCTACCACGATGAGGAAGATCATGGGTGGTAGTCGGCGGCAACCTGGTCTTACTCCTGTCTTCACTTCAAAGACGTCACTAAGCTTTCCACTGTGAATCACTCGACACGTAGCATCCTCATATAGCTGTTGAATGAGGCTGATAAATATTTGTGTTATTCCGTAGTGTTGAAGCAGTTTCCAAATTACTTCTCAGTCGACGCTGTCGAAAGCCTTTTCAAAGTGGATGAAACTGAGGTAGAGAGTTGACTGCCATTCCGTCCTCTGTTCTATGATGATGCGTAGCGTTGCAATCTGGTCCGCCAATGATTTGTACTTCCTGAATCCAGCCTGTTCTGGTCGTAGTCTGGAATCCAGAGCATTGTTTAGTCGCTCCAGGATGATTCGGCTTAATATTTTGCTTGGGGTGGACAGGAGGATAGTTCCTCGCCAGTTTTTGCAAAGACTTAGGTAATCCTTCTTCGGGAGTTTGATAAGGTAGCCCTTCCTTATCCAATCGATGTGCAGGTAGCTTTCTTTCCTTCCTTCCTTCCTTGCAAACATTCTGCAATTTAGGTGGTGTGGTGTGAGCGAGTCCGCTGTTGTCTCTTTGTCTGTTTTCGGTGCTTCTGGTGGAATTCCATCTGGTCATGCTGCTTTCCCACATTGCAGTAGCTTTATGGCGTTCAGGACTTCTGCTGTTGTCGGAAGGCTTGTGTTCACTGCTAGTTCTGTGGCTGGGCTGCTCGTGGTATTTCCAGACAAGTTGCAGGTGGTGGTGGTCAGTTCAAAAGTTTTTTGAAGTGACCAGCCCATCGTTTCCTTTGTTTCTCCTCTTTGGTGTTAACTACGTTCCCTTCACTATCCTTCATTGGTTTCGTCTGCGTAGATCTCTTCCCAGATAGTAACCTGGTTATTTGATATAATGTTTTCAGGTCTCTGTCTCACCTACCTGCAGCCTGTTCTGCTTCACTTGCCATTGTGTTGTACAAGTGTCTTTTGTCTTAGCGTGCACTCTTCTTCACTTGTTTGTCCAGTGTAGTGTTTTATAGGTTGTGTTCACTCCCTCTTTTCGTTGTTCATTCCTGCACTACTCTGCACTGGTTCATCTTCCACCTCACCATCACCATCACCATCTACCTCTCCTTGCTCTATCAGCTTCCATGTGACCTTCGAGATCCATCCCTTGTCTTGTTTCCTCTTCATCTTCCTTCCCAATACGGTTGTGCAGGTTTCTTTCCACATCTCTTTCAATGAGTTTCAGTGTTCTTCCACACTGGGTTCCTCGAGGATGTTACGTGATGTCTCCCATTTTGTTCTGAAGGCTGATGTGAAGATGTCCTTTTTAGTTTCATCCTTCAGTCCAGTTTCTGTTCTGGGTGTTGGACTTGGACTGTGGCCTATCTCCAGCTTCTTTGAAGGCTTTCAACTTGATTTTGATGACAGGTTCCTTGCACTACATAGTGCGTGGTCTGAGTCTACATCTGCTCTCCTTCTTCATTTTGTGTCCAGAGGGTTGCGTCTCCACTTTCTTCACATTGAGATTAAGTCGATCTGATTTTCAGTGTAGTATGTCCATCTGGTGAAATCCATGTCGCTTTGTGAATATTCTTGTGTTATTACACACTACTTCCAATCACCAAATTGTTGAATGCACAGAAGTCTGCAAACAGTTCTCCATTCTCATTCATTTCACCAAGTGTCACTCATCCCTATGGTTAGTTCTCTTCCTGTGTTGTCCGCTCCTCCCAGTTTGGCATTCATATCACCCTACCCATTAGAATTTTAATGTCGCCATCTGGTGTGGGTTCTTGTCTATTACTGATTGCAGTTGTCTATAAAATTCCTCCTCCTTCTCTTGATCAGAATTATTTATAAGTGCATAGTGTAGCACTGTGTGATTGTGACTTTCCTTCCTTTTGAGTTGAATCTTGCTGTGATGGTCCTGATCCTGCAGGAGGAGATTGGTTCTCACTTCATGAGAGAGAGAGAGACTTCGATGCTCTTCAAGGGGACATCATGATAGCCACTCCAAAACTCAGTGTGCTCGTGGCTGGCTGTCGATTGGGTGAGAATATCGGAGTAGATTATCGACTCTTCAGTTGATAGTTTGGAGAGTCCACTTCCATTGCATCTGCAGACTCATCGCAGATTTCTAACACCTCAATACTATACCTTCTCATCTCCTTTGCAGTCTGGGCAGCCTTGCTAGGTTCAAACATGGTGCGGGCATTCTATATCCCCATGTTTACTTTCGCTTTCATCGAGGGGAAGAAGACACATCGACCGACTGGCTTCCCGAAAGTTTTGATCAACCGGCGTCATTTCACCTCTCCGATTCCAGGGAGGAATAAGTCTTCCATATTAGATTTGTTTATTTGATATAAAGCGCAAAGTGATACAGTATTATTTACTTTTACTTTTACTTTACAAGTAAATAATACTGTATCACTATGCGCTTTATATCAAATAAACAAATCTAATATGGAATTACATTCTACCACAGTGCCCAAGTTTTTCACTTATAGGAATAAGTCTTCTTTTGTTTTTTATATTTTCTTTTTGCTTTGAAGTTTCTGTAGCGATTGGATTAGTTTTCCGTGGTAGGTTTGCTAGCCGTATGCCCAGCCTTCCCTCATTATTCAGGTTTAGGACCGGCTAGTAACTAGTGAACTAGTAAGATTTGCAAGGTTACTAACCGCCTGAAATGTATAATCGTATTGTTAAGAAACTGATAAACGAAATCTTAATATTTTTCATGCATAGTTTTTCTCACTGCAGCAGTGGGTGATGCGGATCCATATCTTAGAGGGAATATCGATTCCCTCGAGTTTACTTGCATGTCTTTCTGACAATGGTCAACTGTAAGGAATGTCTCAGTGAAATCATTCGATACAGAAACGTCAAGTTCCAGGTCAGTTATCGACTTCAAAACTTTTTTCACATCCATAAAATAAAGGATAATTTCATAATAATTGTATCAATCTCATGGGATAACACTTATATCTTTCTGATGAAGATGTGGCATTTTTATCGGTGCTGAAATTCTCGATAATTCGTGTGATTTTACTTTATCATAAATGACAGACCAGGTCCTGACAGATCCTATATCAAAGTGAACAAATTCGAGATTAATTCTATCTGGTTGTTTGTAGGGATTTATTATTTGAGTAAAGTCAGCCAAATCAAACAATGAGGACAGTTTACTCAACAATGACATTGGATGCAGATTGTGCTATATCGTGGACTGACAGAACTATGAAATATGGACCACTGAATTTTAAGTGGCTAGCTGAATGGTGACGTGCTAGCCATGGAACCTGAACAGGGGTGGGGTCACGGCTCCGCACCTCTGAGGAGTTCCATACTAGTGGGACGAAACAGATATCCAGTGCTCCCAGATTTCTAGTGTTCCTCTAGGTGATATCAGTCCATGAGGAATTCTAACCTAAAGTTTCAGACTAGGCAGAATTCTACAATGGCATCCACACTTGTGTGCTACAAATTCAGAGTGAAATTATTAAACATATTGCGGTTCACATGAAAAACAAGGACCATTGAAAACACTGAAGTAGTTCAGGGATGTTTCGCCTTAGCTTATGACTCTTCAGTAGTCCATATGAACATCCTGGAGAAGAACCTTAAGCGTGCTATGATACAACCAATGGGTTGGAAGGTATTGATTCATATTCGTCTGCATCTATCAATTAATATCAATCAATCTTGAGAAGCCCTTGTAAAAATTACATATTTATCGTTAGTTACATTACAAGCAAACAACAGTTGAATAATACTAATGATGGATGATGTCTAGAAGGGGAATCCGTGATGCGGGTTTCGTCTTTTCTGGGTCTAGTCAGCTGGATGTACCTGTCTGTGTGCAGAGTCCTATATGCCAATAAAGACCGATCGATTCGTTTCAAACAGTGATGGTTAATTACAAGCAATATCTTGGAAACAATAAGTTAGCGTTAATAATAGTAAGGAAAGGCTGGAATTATGTTCTGTCGAAAGAATGTCAAGGTGAAGGAAGGCTAGGATTTTGAATAAACTTTTTCTGAATACAGAATGTGGGGTTTTTCCCAGTAAGATTTTTAAATGAGTCCACTATGAGATTCTCTAGAAAGAGGCACAACTAATGCTTGATCAGTCGACTTTAGTTTGTTTATAACCTTTCAGGTACATCAAAGTAAGTATATAACGTTGTCTAACGATTGACGGCAGTTACAATGTTGCCCACTGTTTTGTCATAGAGTTTGTTAAATCGGACATTTACTGAGTCATTTTTAGAAGAAAAAAAGATGTAATAAGGTAGGAAACATTTTTTAATATAAGTGTACAACTTGGAAACTGTGACAGAATATAATCCCATATTAGATTTATAACACACAGTGATACCGTACGATTTACTTCATGACGACGTTTCGAGCATAAATTATTATCACTCATAATCATATCAATGTAATCACACAGCATTTTCAACATCTGATTTTTATAGTCCTGTCACCTCATATTCTTTTTTTATTGGTAGTAAAATTTTCCTTATCTCTAGTACAGATGGGTGTTGCGTCATTCCTACTACACATATGTTAGGTGTTGATTCGATGAACAAAGATTCAGTAATCAATCACTCACTCCTTCTAATGACATTAGAGTTGAGTACAGTAGTTTCATCCCCCGTCCTATTGTGGGGTTGAGTATTAATGCATACAAGAAATTGAGACTTTAAAACGGGTATCAAGACTTCTGGTCATCTCATCCGATGTCAGTTAAGGCGGGTTTAGTCAAATGCGCAAGAACCTAAACAAGGAGCTGAAGCATATAAAAGAAGTACTAATAATTAGTAAGTATCCTCCACACTTCATTAAGAAGTTCTTCTAAACAAGTAAGAAAAGAAATAATAACAGTAACACAAGTACGACTAATAACGCCAACATGAGTAGAAAAGAGTTTATAGGGTCTATTGTGATACCATATAAGGAAGGAACATCAGAAACATCATGTAGGATTCTCAACAAAGCTGGACATTAGGGTGGCATTCTGAAACCTACAAATTCACTCAGACATCAACTTCGTCGAATGGCTTAAGGATAAGATAGAACCAATTCAGAAGAATAATCTAATCTACCAGATTCTATGTAATGACTGTGAGTTCAAGTACATGGGTGAAATTAGCCGGTTAGGCTGAGTTAGATTAGCGGAAGGTAGGAATTTAGCTAAATATAGAATGACAGACCCCAATAAAGTTAGTGGTCTAGAAAACACCATTGACTATTTCAATGCATGCATTAAGACAATCACAGAATGGGATGAGTGTGATATAACCATTGTAGTTCAGTCGAATGTAATTAGATGGAGAGAGGAAGCGACTGCTTACTGAATCTTTGTTCATTGAATCAACATCTATACCAGAAATAAAAACAAAGAATATGAGGTGACAAGACTATAAAAATCAGATGTTGAAAGTGCTGTGTGATTACATTGATATGATTATGAGTGATAATAATTTATGCTCGAAACGTCGTCATGAAGTAAATCGTACGGTATCACTGTGTGTTATAAATCAAGTAAACAAATCTAATCTAGAAGGAAACATTTTTGTTTTCTACGATTCCATCTATTAAAGTTGACAGACAGATGTTTTAAATTCGTTGATCAGTCAACCAGACTTTTAATGTTTCATATTCATGTAGAAAATTCACTGTAGAGTGCAAAATAAAGTCGATATTCCCATTTCTGAATGTTCTACTGACAAGAAAATTGAATAAATTTATCCAGATGTTAGTGAATAGAAAACTAACATGAAGTGAACAGTTTATTAACATTCAGAACTATATGTCTCTTATTAGCGAACAGAATCTTGTGCATTGGTTTAAAGATTTGAGAAAATCTGATGTGAAGATACACTAGGTAGGGAGCTAAGATTTCTATGTAACATTTTAATAGAAGACGATTATCCACCGAGATTTGTGGATTCCAACATGAAATAAAAATTATAAATACAAAATTTACTGACCGTTTTAATGAAAACCCTTTACATGAACTTGGAATTCAAAGGTGAAATTCCGTTTACATTGTAACCGCAGTTATAACAAACTTGTATGTCCATCCCTACCTAACGGAACAATGCAAAGTCATAAAAAAACTATTAATAAAGTCACAAGGTAATAATGGCTGGAGGTCAACTCAAGGTCCGAAAAAATTGCTCATAGGATTACAATAAAGAAATGAATCAACTGTGTTATGAAGATTACGAGATAGGTAAAATTAGAGATTGAATGTATCACTTTTGAAAGAAAAGATTAGGCTTGTACTGCTGGATTGTCAAAGCCTCTGCAATCCCTTCCAAATGTTCTATGTCACTTTATAAATGACTTTGAAAGATGATTGTCGTGGAGTAGATTGGCCAGAGTTAATCAAATGCTCAACAATCCAGCTGTTGATGACTTTACACTCTCCTTTAGACAGTCATGCAGGATAGTGCTCTAAGATGTGTTTAGATAGAACAGGTTTTATATGTCCTATTAGCTATTGGCAGATAGATATAAATGTTGCAACTATGATTACGCTTTAGAAAATGATTTGCCGAAAATAAAATCTTTTTTGTTGAATTATCTTTTATTAACTTCTATCTAATGGGACCATTCCCATACTGCTGATATCCTCAAAAATTGCCTTTCAAGATGTTTGAAAAAGACATGCAGCTAACTGGACAATCACATTGCCTAGGAAATAATTGATCCATAAATGCGTCAAAGGCGGAACATCTCTTCTGGACACGTCAGGGTGTAACTACCAAAGTATATTGACCGTAAATGGCGTCAACTTCGGAAGCATATTTTGAAACACTATCCAGTTTGGCTATCAAGAAGAGAAAGAAAATATGTCGACAGTTCTGTTTTTGAACACGTCATCATGTCTAGAGATTTACACATTCCAGTATTTCTTTCAAACTAGCTTATAATATGCCTCCCTACAATTCGAAAGGCATTCGACTGCGTCATCTTGTGACTACTTGCTGTCGACTGGATAAATAAAGCTCCAGTTAACCATCTTTTCCTCTATTTAACTGAGTTAGAATCATCTCTGTATCCGTTCCTGTTGCGTGGTTATGTGTGACAGCATGCACGGCTATTACTGAACCCCTTTCGAGATTTCTCATCCTTCTTAAGTCTACCATTCCATTTTCAGCTAGCCTGATTGACCCCGATCAGCTAATATGATCTGTATACTTAATCTCACAGTCATTACCTCCAATTAGGCAAATGAAATTGTTTCGACAAGATCCTTTATCTGACAAACTTTTTCACCGACTGAGTGCGTGAGCTTAAACATCACTATAATCCCAGCCAAACTGACAATGCTACACAGGTAGATATTTCACTGTCCCTTCTGTATATAATATCAGTATGGAGGTTTTCAATTCAGTTCATTTGTTATGATCGGCATAATGACTACCGCTATTTATGTCTGCGACTGCATTAGTATTAGTGTTGCTCCATTGTCTACATTGATCAACTAATCGACATCATCATCAGTCTTTATGTTAAAAAGTTCACAGTAGACTGACAGGATGATCAGTGTGCGAATGATTTACAAATTGCATGGTTGATGTTGATATTTCTCATACCTGAGGAGTTATTCAACTGCCACTCAACTGTACCGTCGACAAGGTTTCCGTTAGAAAGCGCCTCGCAGCCAAAATCCCAAAGTCTGAGCCTTCCACATTAAAGTGATCGAAACACTAGATGACCGTTTTGCTTGGCTGTGACCGAGACAACTCGTCAGCAGCTCTCACAACCTAATTGTTGATACCACCTGACCTGCATGGAAGGGTATACCTTAGATGAGATGATCACTTTACAAAGTGATTTACAAATTAAACTTTCCACGATCACTCTGACCTAACTGGTAAAGTCCACAGATCAACCTGAGAGGTTTGTAACTACTCAAGTTGTTCAATGGTAGTACATTCCCATCTTGACGACTAGCAGAGGAGTCGAGGGAGTGCATTTCGTCCCATTTGGGACTCGTTAGCTGGATGTATCTGCACCCCACTGAGTGATGTTGTTCCCCTTGATGCTCTAACCCAGAACCCTTCGATTCAAACGCCAGAGCGTTATCCACTAAGCCACCGGAGCACAAACAACATCACTCACTAGAGCATAGGTCCATCCAGGTGACCAGTCCCAAGTAGGATGGAACACATGTCCTAAATTCCTCTGCTGGTCATCAAGATTAACGTAAAATCATGGATATCCGGCAGAATCGAGGTATCTGCATAGCAGCCCATCTACCAACAGAGGTCGAGCAATTCGGAGCTATATAGCAAAGGGGAATTGCAAGTATCACTACAACAGTAGTATATTTCGTTATTATATTAGCAGTTTTCTTTACTTCTCAACCTATTTTATTACCACTTACAACACTGAATACAATTAGTATGCTAGCAGTAATCCATTTTTAAGAAAGACTTTGTTACAATTCAGTATTAACAGACGAGTGGTTAGTCAAGTGACCCAACTTTTAGACGGTTATCCATTTGCTTTCCGACAATGGTGTTCAATGAATGAGACAACGAACTCTGTTTTATGATAAACAATCACTAAGCAGGATTAAACAACTCATATTTCATGTTAGTATTCATCACAAAGTGAGATCAGTTTGAAGAACTATTGAAGACACGAGAATACTGGACAGCTGTTTCTTCTTAGTATCCAGCTCCTCAGCAATGCGCACCCAAGACACTACCAGAGGACCAACTCAAGATCTATATGTTCCCCCAGTAAGGACATCACTACTGAGCCACTGCGTGGGATTTTGTAGTTTAGAAAAACTTGGGTCAAAATGAAATTCATTATTTTCGGATTTGCATTTCTCAATGAGAATGTAAAACAAAATAAACATGTTTCAATTGACGTTTCACTATTCAATGCTTCTAACAGCTTCATCAAAGTTATCGGAAACTGGAACTTACAATACCACCCTAGCTTATATATGATAACACTTGACAAGTATCCTCCTCCATGAATGATTCCATGTCGTCAGAATTGCACAATATAAAATGATGTCCACATGTAGTGTGTGTGTGCGTGTGTGTGTTGGTTATGTCAATATATGGAGGTGGGTTGAGACCAGATCAAACCACGTTTCACTGCCTCCCTCATTCCTCCCTATTTACATAATTATGATTCCACTTTATGTGAAGAAATTCTGCTACGAAACAGACGTTCTTTATAGTTTGCAAAAGCCTCTCTGAATAACTTTGATATTGTTAATTAGTCAACCTTGTCACCTGAAATTATAAAGTGTACTCAGAGCTGTGGCTGACATGTTTTCAGTTTATTTGACTGGACTGCAAGCTCTTCAGTGTTCAGGTTTTCTAATTTTGATTTCACGGAATGTTTGTCTTATGTATTTGTTGCATCGCATACTGAGCATTTTATTTTATAACCATAATCAGATTGTGAATCTAGACGGATCTTGTCCTTCAGATGAACTGAGGTGTTCTTCAATGTGTTTGATGTCCTGTAGAATACTCTGATGATATTGGATTTGTTGAACACTCTCCTAATTCCATCCGATATATATGTGTGTGTGTGCGTGTGTGATGTGTGAGGGATGAGTACTGTTGAGCCCCATTATTTACGAGTACTTCTATGATCTAATTTAATGTCACTTTCTATTTCGCGAATGAATCCTTCTGGATAATTATTCAGCTTAGGTGCCTTGTTCACATATTTTAATTCCTTAACTCTTTCATTGCCATCCATTATTAGAATGTGGACTGTCTTTAAACGCCTCGATACAGTAGAATCTTTTGCCCCAATTGGATGTGATGAGTTGTAGTGTAAATATTTGTCCGAATGTGTTGGCTTCCCGAAAATGGTTCTACTTAAATGTCAATTTTCTTCCCGCTTGATAAGGAAAGGTAGTTCCCCCTTATCCATTTCTTTTTCTGATCTGAAGTAGATACTGGGAGATGTAGAGTTCAGCTGATCTAAGAATGCCTAGTATAAGTCATGTTTTAGAATTATGAATGCATCATCAACATATCTCAGTCAAACTTTTGGCTTTAGTAATTGAGTGAAGACACTTTCTTCTAATTTACTCATAAATAGGTTAACTACTATGGGGGAAATAAGTGAACTCAAAGCAACACCGTCAGTTTGCCTGTATAGTTTTCCCTTATTTGTGAAGTGAGTAGTTTCTGAGCAGAATTTTATGGTCTTGATGATATCAGTGGTATTCAGTGGACGTCTTTCTGTCAGTGACGTATCTGAATTGAATAAATTAGAATTAATATCTCGACTGTCATTAGTTGGAATACTAGTATATAAAGAATTGATGTCATAGCTTATCATAATTTCATCTTCCTAAATTTTAAGTTAAGAAATTTTGGATTTAAGGTTATCAGGTAAGTCCTCTATTGTGTATTCTGAGTGATTTTGTAGGGGTTTAGGTGTTGAAGCCAGATATTTGGAGAGGTTGTATGTTGGTGGAGTTCACAATTGATCTAAGTGGAACGGAAGGTTTTTGAAGCTTCGGTAGACCGTGGAACCTTGAAGTTATGTATGACTTAGGTCTAAGCTTGAACAAAATTGAGCTGTCGATTTCTGGTTTACGCTCTTAAATTAGCCTATTCTTGTTCAGTTTCATTTTGTTCAGTTCTGCAGATATTTTCTTTTCATAAGTTAAAGTGTTTAGTCCTTCGAATAAGTGTTCACTTGCTTTCTTCTCATACTCAGTTCTGTTCATAATGACTGTTATATTTTCTTAATCTACCTTTGTTATCATAATATTCTTGTCTTTCCTCAAGCTTTTCAGGGCTTGATATTCTTGTTTACTGATGTTAGATGGTGTATTCTTTTGCGTCACAAGGATATGTGAAATTTTCTGACGTACAATCTACTCCTCGTCGTTAGCTATGGATTCCAAAGCCAGTTCGATGATTTGTGCTATCTCATGAATAATTAATGGCTTGCGGTTGATGTTGAAACTGAGACGTTTCTGTAATAATGAAATCTCATTTTTACTTACAATCTTATCTGACATGTTGTGTATTGAGTTAAGAGTTCTCCTATCATGTTTTACTGTTTGTTCTGCATATTTTTGCCTTGTTCATTTGGAAAATTTCTTGGATTTGTCTTGTTTTGGCCACATTGTAAAAATTTGATTCCCATTCTTGGAACAGTCTATGAATCTATTCAAGTGTATCAAGTGTAACTAATTTTGACAAACATTCATCAGTATTTCTAATCCATGCTGGATAAAATTCAAGTTTTACTGTCTGCTATTATGTATTCTTTCATGTAGGATTATACAGGAAGTATACTATGCTAATGTTTCCTTTGATGGATTTCAAATTGCACCTTTTCATATTAGACTATTTGAAACAGAAAATTTACTGAATGTTCAATAGTCTACGAAAGTCTTCATCACTGATTGAGTCAAATTGTTTTCTTTGTAGATAATAAATTATACATCACGTTGATTTTATCTTACTCTCTGTCTATACACCAATGAAACATTGGCTTTCATTTAAGTATATATTCGAGAATTTCATGAATACTGTCTGGCGGTCAGTCAATCCCTACAAACTCCAAAAACTGAAATATTATCAAGTCCTATGTTGTGATTTGCATCGAGATGAAATTTCTTCAAGTTCTAATGAGAAGTCATCACCTGTAGGGTAAACTATGTCGGGTGTAAAAAGAAATACTGAATGATAGTAGTAGTCAGTGGTCATAGTATATCACGAATTGATGGAAGTAAAAATTGAACTTGAAGCGTTGGATCCAGACAGAGTGCCCATCATCAGGCCTAGCGACTTTGGCCTAGACCCCTAGCGGAGTTATGAATGTGTGCTATATGGAAGTGTTTTCATTCTTGTTTTCAAGGTTACCATAGTAATCTCATTCTATATTTTAATACCAGTTCTTCATCATAATTTGAGGTGATTGGGAATATTTGTAGCACAGGAAAAGGATTTTGATGGAAGGTTTTATCGTGAAGCATTCATTATCATTCTAAACAACATCATTGGCACAAACTTGATAGAGAAGTTACCTAAGCGACCTTCTTTACAGGTGATTTAATAGCTTGTGTTGATGACCTTTTGATTTCATTGGTTGTTTCTGCTAGAATCTTGTCATTATCTCTATGCATATTTCGATTGGTTGGCGTGTTGACGTAAACTTTGACCTTCTTGTTGATTCTTATTCGTTGATAGATTGAGTCAATGTCAATATGTCTATTGATCGTGGACTGATGTAACTGGCACACTCTCAAAAATTCTCTAGCATTCTTTGTATTTCTTGTATCCAGGATTGTCACATTTTTACAGTAAAATTCATATCTACATTTGTCCGAATGTATTAATATGCCATGCTGCCTCACTTCTACTTGATATTGATGTAGACAGATGCAAAGAAGATGATATCATGTTTTTCACAGTTTCTGCAGTAGATAACATTGAGTTTATCTTCCTTTGTATCTTTTGACCTTCATGATAGAGACTGAAGAGATTTTATGGGTTTTTGGGATACAAAGATTGCAAAATGCTTCAGTTATATAATCATTACCTCAGATATATTCTTCATATGAGGTAAGATAATCCATTTGTTGGTTTGCTTGACGATGAATTATGCAAACATCTCTTTTGATGAATCTTTATGAATAACTATTCTTCTGGAAAATAGTTCAGCAAATAATTTCCTGCTTTAATCCTCAGGATTGATATACTTATTACAGTGTATTTCCAATCTTTTAAACAATGTTCTTATATAATTAGTTTTTGTATACTATTGCATTGTTATTATTTTAGTTAAGAAGTTGATCTGTATGAGTTAATTTTCTGTAAACTTTCCAGTTTCCAATTTTCTTGAATCTATTCTAATGATCACAACAACTAGAAATGTAAGTTTATCGTTTGATTTTTCTTCAATTGTCAATTTGATGTCATTTTAAATGTTATTAATTACTTTTTAATCATTTTTCAATTCACTTCTTTGAATAATGATAAACTTATCATCTACATATCGGATACAAAGTTTTGGTTTAATCAACAACAATACTAATCTTTACATCATTACTTCTACAATTATTCATGATATAGGCGATCCTATGAATATTCCTTTTGTCTATTTGTAAAGTTTTCTTTTGAACTGGAAATATGTTGAACACTACAGGTGTATGTGTGTATGTGTTTGTTCTTAGAGGTGTTCCAAGGTCATCTACACAATCCAATAAACCACTTGAAGAAAAAATGCTTCTGAAGTCTGTGCTAATAATGTTATCTGAAAAGACAATTGAAGCTTTAGGTATATCCAGCTGATGAGTCCCAAATAGGACGAAATGCGCATCCTACATTCCACTGCTAGCCATTATCCATCATTACTATAAACTACTCAGCTTAGGTAATACAATACCATTAAAATTGTTTACACTGATCTATCGGAAGTGTTGTTATACTATCTTTTTTGTTGTTAAAAAAAACTTAAGGGAAGATTTAAATTTCTGGCTTAAATATCTTAACCGAATCTCATTAATCCTCATAGAATGCTTCCAATGAATGAAAGATTAAATTATTAGACGACTTCAGATGAATACTCACTGTCCGTTTTCGAAAACATCTCTAATCTTAACTGTTACAACTAAGATATTCATAGAGAAACTTATATACTGTATACTTGACGTTTGATAAAGTAAACTTCTTCAATCCATTAAAAGATTAAATCGACTGTCAGTATACTACAAATAATGCAACTTTATAAACAGGTGGGAACAGAAGTGTAGTCATCTTTTGTATTCATCCAATATTGACCAATATCACTATGAAGTCGTCAATAGTCTTATTATTTCTAATTATGAGGGAATTGTAAGGATTTAGAAATATTTCAAGTTTTTATTCATTGTAGACTGACATCAGTTGGAGGAACAATGGAAACCTGGGAGCACTGGAAAGCCGTTTTGTCCTAGTATGGAACTCCTCAACAGCGGGCATCCAAGACCCCGCCAGGGATCTAACCCGCTTGATGGTCATGAGGACAGTTACTCAACGATGATATTGAGTGGCGGTTGCACTATGTCGTGAACTAACAGAAGTTGGAAATATGGACCATTGAATTCCCAGTGGCTAGCTGAATGGCGACGTGCTGACCATGGAAGCTGAAGGTCGCGAGGTTTAGTCCCTGGTGGGGTCGTGGGTGTGCACCGCTGAAGAGTCACATACTAGGATGAAACGGCTGTCCATTACTTCCAGATTTCTATTGTTCCTACAACTGATGTCAGTCTATGATGAATAACAACTTGAAGTTTTGTTATCTATTCACCAAGTTAAATAATAGGTTTTCACGTTGATATTCGTCATAGCCTGTAGCATTCATTGTAGAAACATTGAAAATCTAGGAGCAATGGACGGTTATTGCATCCTACAAGTATAGGGCCCCTCACGAATACACACCCATAACCCTTCAAGTTCCACAGGCAGCATGTTACTATAATATGATACTTATGTGTATCACTCAACAAATATGCAGAAGGAAGTGGAGATGGATTGGGCATACACTGAGAAGACCATTCGGGGACATAACATGCCAGGCACTTGAGTGGAACCCAGAGGAGAAACGACGAGTTGGACATCCAAGGTGAGGGTGACATGGATGAGATCGTGCGAGGAAGAAATGAAAGCTTGTGGGCTGTCGTGGAACCAGGTTCAAAATTTTGCAGAGAACAGAGTGCACTGGAGACGTACTACTGAAACCCTATGTTTCACTAGGAATCCAAGGGACAAATAATAATAATATGTGTATCCGAGAGTTAAACATGTAATCTAGAAACTTTACTTTTCAAAATGAGACATTAGAAACAGATAGCAGATTTTTCTTGTTTTTATCAAAAACTTTATTTTCTTCTTACTTCTGAGAATCCAAGGGAAAACAAAACATTACTTTACTGTTGTTATTATCATTATGCTGATGATTATTCTGTCATTTTGTCTTGTCTTAATTCATATCAAGTTTACAAACGAAGAAAAAAGGTAAATTTACTTGTCAACAATGAATTATGCCTTATGTAAAAGTTGAACAGATACTAACCCACAGTTGGACAATATAAGTAGTCAAGTAAGTGAATGAATGAAACACACGTAATAGTGAAGTATTGTGAGTAATCGAAGTGAAACACACACACACACACAGACGTACACCAAAGGAAGAGATAATAGTGAATTACTAAAGTTGTCTTAATTTTGACAGATTACATCTTCCTCCTCTAGTGGAATTGAAGGCTTCTTCTATTTTGTTACTTAGAGAATTAATGTAGTTGTCATTTATACAGTTAAATGTTATCGAAAAGACGGCAGTAACAGCGGTTACCTAGTTCAATGGGTGGGTGTTTGTCATATATATATATATTATAGAGTTGACATCAGTTTAAGTCTTATTTTTCGGTAGAATTCTATCATACAACTCCTATTCTCTCTCACACACACACACTTTCTGACACGTATTTATATGTCTTTTCATCATGGCGCACACATGAGAGCTTCGAAGTAAAACAATAAGTAGTATTCACTTTCGAATGTTTTCAAATTTGAAATTCAAATTAGTGAATGCATATATATATATATATATATATATATATATATATATATATATATATGCATATATGGCGTCTGCTTATCAAGTTAAAAGACAAACATGACATTTTCAAAAATTTGAAGAAAAGTCATAAATCTCCATGTCTATTTCTTTCTGTTGGTGTCTCCAGTTGAAGTGAACTTTTGGAATTGTTTCTTCCGAATTCTGTGTTTTCATAGCATCATTCTCAGGTATTTTCTTCTTCTTTCTCTCTTAGTCTGTCTCTTTGAATGGATATATGTTTATGAATTACTCTGAATTATTCGATAAATTTGATCCAATTTTCTTGTTGTACTAATTTTATATGAGAGTAAATTTCGACTATAAGAAAACTGAACAAAGATGAGATTTATAGTAAATTTAAAACTGCTGAACTTCACACGTCATTGTCATATGATTATTGTTTTGATCTATGGTAAATATATACGAACGATTTAATGCTGTGATGCGATACGATACGATTAACGATAGAACAATAACTTCTCAGCATGATATTCAGCAGACATAACAAAAGCTGGAAGTATATTTACTTCAAGTGAATAATGCAATAACAACTGTCGTCGTTTATATGCCCATTCAAAGAGCCTTGACCTTGTCAAACAAAATAGCATATTAAAAGTTTGAATCGAACCAATCAGCGTTTTAGTATCTAAAAAACCGTGAGAAAAACAAATAACATTGAGTAAAGCGAAAAAGCATGAAAATCAATATTTTGGACTTTACAATGAAAATACAAGTTAGTTCTTTAGGGATCAGACATCTCCAAGAAGTATAAGCTGAAAACACCTGCAGAAATGACCACTTACGTTCCTGGAGAACTCCGAAAGAGGTGAACATATCTTGACTAATGGTTATGCCGTTTTTTTTTACTTAGAATTGAAAGACGAACACATAGCACTATCCGGCAATTGATTCCTCAACTCAACGTACTTCCTAACTATCTGAAACTCGACTGCATAGAATCCAGATCCATGGTGTTATACACAGCACAAAATCTATCAGTATACTTCCAAATAAATTAGTGACTTTGATTTTGGTTTTTCTTTAGAATATAATGATAATAATAATAAGACGTAAATTGTCTGAACCGTGTAACGTGTCTGCGCAACACATTTCGATCTATCTGATAACACACGTACTTGTCATAAGTATTTATATAAAAACTCATGAAGATAAGGGGTGAGAAAATAAAAAGGGGGTCAGGTAGGAAAGCCGACTTAAAGGCCGAATAACAATGAAAATCAATAGAGTGAAAATAATAGTACATCGAAGTTGGTTTTCAATAGTTGAATTTACCAAGGAAGATTTAGTGTGACAACAAATTGTTCATGAACACACAAAGATGGTTTCAAATTTCTAGTAGCTAAGGCTTCAACAAATTTAAGGATCCTTCCCCAACATGTTTTGTAAATAAGTGTAAAGGAAGTAGCCACATCGATCTTGTGACCTGTCTCAACGATATATTTGGCGATTGAAGAACTTGGACGTCTGCTACTAACGTTTACGGGTTCAGGTGATTTAATTTGCTTCTGAAGCCACTTTGGAATATGTTCCGAGACCCTTGCTTGAATGGATCTATTAGTCCTCCCTATGTATGTGTCACTACACGTACATTTGAATTGGCAGATACAATGGGATGTGTGTGACATTGTCGTTTACATGCTGTGGGGGTTTGGGGGAACATACGGGCTTCGTGGTTTTGATTACTCGAACTCTGGCTGCATAGCAAGTCCTTCTAACAGCAGGGTTAAGTGTCTGCTTAAGGATCGCACTGTGAGAGTCACCCTTGTACGGAAGGCTGATGAGGACATCCTTCTTTGGGACAGACTGAAGATCTAGTTTTGGCACTCTGATTATTTCGTCCTGTCTAATAAATTTTGATGGATAGTTATTTTCAAACAATATATCAGTCAGTGTTCCTCTTTTATCTTCTAGAGTATCCTCTGTGCATATTCGTTGAATTCTGCTGAATAAGCACCTAACTAAGCACCTAACGTACTGAACTGGGCAAAAGCTATGGTAATTCAGATATTGCCCAGTCCATGTAGGTTTTCTGTTGATAGATCCTTTTATTGTTTTGTCGAACTTTATAAAGGGAACTAATTGTTTTAAATAATAATAATGGTAATAATGGCAATAATAATATATTTGCTTTATTCCACACTATAGTTATGTTTACAGTACAGAATTCTAAGCGTATGTTATTGCATCAATTTACCCATTGTACAAAAAACTAACAATGGTTCTGTCTAACAATATATAATGGAGAATAACTAATAATAGGCATGTTAAAATGTTTAATGACTTCAGGGACATTATGTCTGTTCGCTATTGCAAAGTTGATTGATGAGACATTGTTCAACAAGATTTTCTTTACATAATGCACAAGCTAAATAAGGTGGTATGGTTGAATAGTTGTATGTAGTTGTAGGTGCATAGAGTTTAACATATTTACTTCTTGTCTTTCTCGAAGATAGACATAGATAGAGGTGCAGATGCAGACGATGCTTGTCATCACATAGTATATTATTTTCAGCTAGTAATCTACAAGAGTTCAGATGCCTATTTATGACCACATTTACCAGCTCGGTTATGATTGTGCTACTTGTTATACTAACAGCCTTCAAAATCCTACACAAAACAACTTAGTCGTTTTTCCAGAGTACAGGAAAGAATAAGGGGGAACAATAGGTTACTATAGGCAAAATACAATAACTAATAAAACATAAGAGTAGAGGCTGAGTTAAGTCAGACAGTCTCGGTTTCCTAATATAAAAGATTTAGTGGAGCATTTTCCTAGAAATCTTTCTGAGATGCCTTCCTTGTATGGCAACATAGCAGAGGCTTTGAATTCTCTCTCGACTCTGTCGCCATTATTACCATTAGTAGCGGAATTATTATTAATAACACCTCTATCATTTCTACTGCTGGTGCTAATATTTCTCCTTCGATTTCTTATGAATTTATCGAAAAATTTTGGTGGCTAATTATTGAGACGTAGGGTGTTCTTGATGTGTCTAATTTCTTGTCTCAGATTTTCCGACCTACTAGTAAGCTTTTTCGCTCTATCACTTAAGCATTTAACTAGGCCTACTTTAACTGAGATGGGGTGAGAGGATTCGAAGTCTAAGTAGCGATTCGAATGGGTAAGTTTCCTATAAACACCAGTCTCTAGATTTCTTTCTCGTGTTCATTTAATCTTGCAATTCAACGTTGCTAGCTCACCTTTATCACTTTCTAAGTCACCGGTAAATTAGATTGCATTCACTACTGCATTTGTATGTGCCAGTAACTTATTATTCATATGCATATTCGTCGATACTACCTGAATGTTTATTGCCGTACCTTACCTGGTGGCTAGCAACTGAATCTGGCTGATGAGTAACAAATACGACGAAACGTGCGTCTTCGATTTCACTGATCGCCAGCGAGTAAGTAAACTATATCTTGGATTAGATTATTTATATTATATAGCAGGTGATTTATTTTAATAAAAGTTTATACTACTGAATCAATTCTAAGTAGCCACATGAAAATCCAAGTGTTTTCTAGCTGTTAAGAATCTATTTAGGCTGAAGTTCTCACCATGATCATGATATTGCCTTGTAAACAGTTACGTGACGTGTAAAGACTTCAGACAAGACTTATGGGGGCAATAAATGTGATGTGATGCTTTTCTGTCAGATATATCAAACAATGAGATGGCGATATTTACCACATAACATTCCAAGCAAAATTTGTTGTTTATTGTCGTATGAAGATTTCGTGAATGTGATTCTAATGCATTC
Organism: Heterobilharzia americana; assembly: GCA_944470555.2. Classification (NCBI taxonomy): domain Eukaryota; kingdom Metazoa; phylum Platyhelminthes; class Trematoda; order Strigeidida; family Schistosomatidae; genus Heterobilharzia; species Heterobilharzia americana. Next base: position 63,385,063 of record OX104129.1, read on the forward strand.
TGTTTATTGATTTTATTGATGACAAAGTTTCATATCCTTATCCATCTCAGAGTGATATCAAACCATTTCTGTTATATATTTTAAGCTTGCCAACTGGATGAATAAACATCAACTAGTCAACGTCTCCCTTCACTTAACTAATATATATATCTTTGGGACTATTACTATCTCCTGTCATATTTTGTCATGATACGTTGATGAGTGCACAGCAATAACCAAGATTTGAAGTGAAAAAGTAAATTTGTACCTTGGATGTATGATCTTGGGCGAGTGAGCTGTGCTGTAATCCACTCTGTTCTACTGTATGACTGCGAATCACGGTCACCAAAGGCAGAAGACATATGAAGGCTTCAGGTGTTTCATCACATCTGCCCTCGTAGCATAGGTCATCTTTAGAGGTGTCACCACATTAATAACGCAGAAGTCAGATATAGAGTTTTAGGGGGAGAGGCAAGTGAGTAGGTGCGGTTGTGAACCTTCATCGACTCAGATGGCTGACTCGGACACGTGTTACGCATGCTTAACCACCGTTTGCCCCGTCACACAATGTTGACGGAAGTACGTTCAGACTGGGGAAAGGTTCGGGGTGTCCAGATTGAAAAATGGCATGAATGCATGAAGTCGTTGACTATTCGTTTAAAGCATGTAGGACGATGCGGAGTAGCTGGTTGGGGGTGTGGGGGACAAGAGAAACCAGTGGTTGTAGCCTGACTCTAGGTGATCACATGGCTGAGAACTGATGTCAGTAGCCCAGATGTATACACACATATTATCCTCACCTTAACCGCTATACTCAATCTCATTATCTTCTCATTCTTCCTTCTTCTCTTTTACTACTTTCTCCTTCTACTTCTCTCGACCGACTTTTCTTTCTTTCTCCATCTTCCATTCTATTGTCTTCTTACTCTTGATGTGCTGAAATGAGATAAGGTGTAGCAGTTTGGACCGTTATGTAGTAATGTCTGGTTCTATGTTGATCTTGATTATGTTGCTTTTCTTAAGTTGGATGGTCTAATGACTTTTACCTGGTAGCAGATATCCTAAGCATGTGAATCTCCCAATTCAGTATTAACACTGACTTAGAGTTTGATTTTTCTCGAATATACTTTCCCAACCTCATATATTCAATCCACTCACACAATAAGTCACGCGATTCTGCCCTTTTAACTGTTTACAAGAGAACGCGAAGTCTGGTGCTTATATATCCGTACATATTTTACACGATCTCGTTCATCTGTATATGCAACCGAATTTCCTGACCGCAACGCACCATAATTTATAAAAATGAAACCACCGATTTCAAGGACAAAATATGTGATAATGCACAACGATGTATTTAAGTCAACATACAACTATCTCTGAACTATGAATCACACATAGATGGATAAGATGATCAATCGAAACCTCTTGAATCAAGCTATACAATAAAGTTATCTATTAATTCATAAGTAAGATGAATTTTAAAATCAATAAAACAGCAAGACCAGTGAAACTCATATGAGATCCAAGATTTATTCTAGACTGCGAATGTTAGTCTACGACTAAATGCACTTCCATGTAATGATATCCTGATCAGTGTGCATTAATAGATTAGACTAATTTATCTATTTAATTTCAACATAGGATACATTAGTCTATACAATTTTTGACTCAATAAGTTTACACGCTGAAGTAGTATTCGTAGCTCAGTTTTGCTGGGAGTTGTAGGTATAAATTTTGACACCTAAACCTTAAATGAGAATTCTTTGAGGTGTTTCGAGTTATCTTCCTATGACATATTATTTGCAGACAGACAAATAGATGGATAGATAATTAGAAACATTGAAAGCCATAATAATACAACCAGAGTAACTCAATTCAGTAAATACTTTTAGCATTTCTGTGATGGCAGTTTGCAGAAAAACGTAGCAGAACATTGGATCAACTACTGAAATAACCAGTTATCAATATTATTTGTCACACAGGTTCCTAGTGGAACATACCACCTCAGTAGCACGTCTCCATTCCACTCTCTTCTCTGCAGTCTTTTCAACCTGGCTCCACGACTGCTCACAACCCTTCATTTCTTCCTCACATCATCTCTTCCATGTCACCCTTGCCTCGGACACCCAACTCGTCGTTTCCCCTTTGGATTCCACTCAACGGACTGGTCTGGCCTGACGCGTGATGTCCTCAATCGGCTTTCTCAGTGTATGCCCAGTCCAATCCATCTCCATTTTCTTCTTATGCATATTTGTTGGGTGATAGGTTGTTGGTTGGTTGGTTGGTTGGTTGCCAGCCAGTGAGTTCCTTTTTCCTTATTCTCATTATTCTGGCCATCTGATCTGATCTTCAGTATCGAGCCAGCGTAGGCAGTTGTTGATGAATGTTTGTAGCTTTCTGGAAGTGGTTTTCGTGACGCGCCAAGTTTATGAACCATATAGGAGCACTGACTTGACATTGGTGTTGAAAATCCGGATAATGTTCACGCTTTATGCTGAGTGCAGTAGATCCCTACACTGGTTTCAGGTTAACGAAGGTCTGTCTTGCTGTCTTTCCGATCCTGACTTTGACATGACCGTCTGTGCCACCACCTGTAGTTGAGATGATGCTGCCTAGGCAGGTAGGTGAAAGAGACTACTTCCTTCAGGCTTCTCCCATTGGTGGTGCTTGTTGTTGTTGTTTGGGTATCTTCATCACCTCTGTGTTCTCTACGTCCACCTAAAGGAAGTCCCGTCTTTCTTCGCTGCCCCGCCTCTTCTGTCAACTTGTTGGTTCTTGCTTGTAGATCCTCAAGTTTGTGCGATATCAGGCAAACCATTGGCAAAATCCAAATCTTCCTCTGGGGTCTTTTCATCGGTCAAACAACGTATGCATGTCTTCTCGCTCATCACGATTGCTGCCTGACCCAGTCCAGTCGAGTCGACTACAATCAGGAAGATCATGGGTGATAGTAGACAGCCTTGTCTTACTCCTGTCTTCACTTCAAACGGAACATCACTGAGCTTTCCATTGTGGATCACCTGGCATATGGCGTCTTCATATAGTTGTTGAATGAGGTTGATTGTTTGTGGTATTCCGTAGTGTTGGAGCAGTTGCCAAATTGCTTCTCGGTCGACGCTGTCGAAGGTCTTTTCAAGGTGGATGAAGTTGAGGTAGAGTTGACTGCCATTCTAACCGTTAAAATTCTTTATTTGACAGAAAAAGTAATTACTCAACTGGAATTACCTACTCACTTACTGACTGATTTAGGTTTACTTTCAGTCACACTTATATACACTTAAGCAGCTTGCCTTATACTGTGAATTGCTTTTCAACACTAGGAGAGACAGGAATATTACAGTACAGTCCCTACTGGTTCCCACTTTAAGTCACCATGTGAGCAATGTAGAGGTTAGACGAAGATTGTTAGTCAAAGAAGGTAAGTCAGTGGATCACTGAGATGACTTGGATTTGTATTGGGTATGCCAAGCCTCGTCTGGTTAACTAGTTCACTAGTTACTAGCCGGTCCTAAGCCCCGTAAAGAGGGAAGGTTGGGCGTAGGGCTAGCAACCCTACTGCGGAAAACCAATCCAATCGCTAAACAAACTTCGAACCACTAAGAAAATATAAAAAATATGAACAAACTTATTCCTCGCTGAAATCGGGAAGACGAAATGACGCCGGTTGGTGAAAGCCTTCGGGAAGCCAGTCGGGTGACGTGTCTTCGCTCGATGAAAGCGAAAGTAAGGATGGGTACAAGGAATAAGCAACAAGTTGGGCGTCCGAGGCAAGGGTGACATAGAGGAGATGATGTGAGGAAGAAATGAAAGGTTGTGAGCAGTCGTGGAGCCAGGTTGAAAAGACTGCAGAGAAGAGAGTGGAATGGAGACGTGCTACTGAGGTGGTATGTTCCACTAGGAACCTTAGGGACAAATATTGATATGAGACAATCAAAGGTGTTAGAGAAATTGCGCTATAAATATAAGATGTGAAATGTATATGGTTGAAAACCGTATTCAGTGAGCAAAACCGTTCCACTATGAGACATGAAATAGAAAATGTAATATAGAAGGCAAAGAATGATCAAACCAAGAAGTAGCAAGAGATTATGAATTGTTTGATTGTTGGTTTCAGCTATGTAATAAATAGATGTAGACTGTCTGACTGATATCCTTCTGAAATTACTAGTTGATTAATGTTTGTGATATGACTGAAAATAGGTCAAAATAGCACAAGGCATAAACAGACACACACAGATAAAGCTGATATAGAACCTCGCATAGATGTACATTGATTCAACCTTCTACATTTCGTAGCACCATACAAAGTACAACCAAGTATAAAAAGAATAATATTGTAGATAAAGTTGTGTGAGAGAACAAACAATTTGAAGATAAACGTTAATGGAAATAATCGCGCTTTAGAGGACATGAGAATATGCCACCCTGATTAATTTTCAGTCATTTTACTAAGAGTTCTGACAACCACTGATTCCTATCCTCTCAGGGAGTCTACACCTCCATACACGGCTCAACAACAACAATGAGACTTCATCAACTGGCGTCACATCTTGGTTCGTCCACCTTGAATCTTCTTCCAACCTAGTCCAGCGTCCTCTAGCATTGCACATCGAGGCAAGTAATCGTTCAGGATGCGTAGCATATTTTCAAGCCATCACAGTCAGTGTAGATTCATAACCTCATCGACAGACTTGTCTAGTACTCATGGTCTAACCTGGACATTGTTAGAATGGTGGTTCCTTCATATGCAGGCTATACAACAAAGACACTTATGCTCAATGTTACGGGGGGATAAAAATGGAAATCACCAGGCAAGGTCATTTACCGTTAAGGTAGAAACATCTTTGTTTTACATCTTGACTGGTGAAATTAGTTTTACCGAACAATTTTGTCCTTGCAGCTGATTGGTGATCTATTGGCCTCATTTTCTGGGCAGAATTTGTATATAAATACAATGTTTTCTATTTTTTAAGATGAATGGGGATTTTTAATTTAGAAGTGGTATTCATCATGCACTGACATCATTTGGGGAATCATTAGAAACCTGGGAGTACTGGACAACTCTTTCGTCCTTGTATGGGACTCCTCAGCAGTACGCACCCACTACCCAGCTACGGATCGAACTCAGGACCTTCGGGTTTCACGGAGAACGCGCTAGCCACTCAGCCACCTGGTCGGTTTCCGGTGGTTCACAATTCCCAACATAGCGCGACTATCACCCAAGGTCTTCAGTTAGGATTCGTTTCACTTCCGACTGGTTGACCCAATAGGTTACGGCTTCTCATTAGAGCTTCGTGATATCCATCTGGAAGCAAATCACTAATGAGCACTATACAGTAATTTATTTTTGAGATGAATGGGGATTTTTAATTTAGAAGTAGTATTCATCATGGACTGACATTAGTTGGGAACCACTGAAAATCTGGGAGCACTGGACATCTGTTTTGTCTACTGAAAACCTACCCAGCGGCTGAATGGTTCGATCCCTAGCCGGGTCATGGGTGCGTACTGCTAAGAAGTCGCATACTAAGACGAAACAGTTATTCAGTGCTTCAAGGTTTCCCCAACTAATGTCAGTCCGTGATGAATACTACTTATAAACAATGTTTTTTGTTAAATAAAACCGACTTCCTTAAGTCAGTCACAGCCGCTTCTTTTATCTTCTGATTTTCTTGGCTCAGTGAAGTATCGGGTACGGAGGAGAACAGTCGTATTACTCGTATTCAGTCCAAGTATTTCATTGCGTTATTATCTCGTTCACGTATTAGTAGAACACATGTTATCCCCCAACTCAACCACATTATTTGGCGATAGATGTTCAATTTATTTTGCAATGTCTATTTCCCTTAAAGACCCTCAAATCCATTTTGTAACTTCAACAAACTCAGAATGAAGCGGTTCAACTGAAGTTTATTGAAACTCTTACTCAGAAGTTATTAATTCAGTTGCCATCAACATCTCATGCAGATAAATATGAATGGATTTCTAATTCTATCAGTAAGTTCAATTATGTTCCAGTGTTTGGTCTCATAGTGAATAGATATGAAGTTGTTTTTCACACTGAATGTTCTATTTTCGATGATGCAGCTAAAGTTTGTTTATTATTATGAAAGCTTGGAATTGTCGAGCACAATATTATTATTACTTAATGAAACTATCAGTATCCTATCTCAAATTTCTGATGATCAGTCCTCTGTATTTAACATTCGATATCAATGCTTTCAGTTATCCAAGTTACCCTCTGATGATTGTGTCATATGCTGGCAAGAAGAATTGATTCAAAGTCAACGAAATGAATTCCGACCAATTGAATGTTTGATTTTTATTGGTGGTCTGAAGAACGCTGAAGATGCTGATTTCAGAATCAGACTATTATCATATATCGAACAAGATCCAAAAATGACACTGAAGATGGTGACAGCAGAATGCCAAAACTTAATCAATTTGAAGCATGATGCAACTATGGTACAACAAAAATCTCAGTCGTCTAATTTGGGTTCAGTCAACTCAGTGAAAACTTCTCAGTCTAAAAATCAAGCACATATAACGTCAATCACAGACCTCAAGTAAATCTCCTTCAGTTTGCCAGCATTTTGTTCATTCTGAAAGCATGAACGCCGTCAGTGTTATCGATTTGATCATAAAGAGGGTTATTGTTCTCCTACAAGAACTCCATGAAAGTTAAATATTGCTCTTTAACACGCCATTCATCGCATGAAGTTAAAAGCATTTTCGTGACGTTTAAAGTTGATTTTGAGAGGAAGACAAAGTATGTTCATCTATCTATCAATGGTAAGCCTATTCGTCTGCAGCTGGATACAGTATCTGATATCACTTTAATTTCTCGAAACACACGGCTCACACTTGGGTACTTACAGATCCAACCAACTGAACATATCACTAGAAATGTTTCTGGAGATGTGTTAAAACTTATTGGTAAGATTAATTGCCATGTTCAGTCTGGTGACCGACATCTACGTCCCATTCAGGTTCATGCTGACTATATTTTTGGCAACTGAAGCGTTGGTGAGGGCCAATTGAACTCAGCTTCTAAAGGTTCTGCCTAACGTTCTAGTCGCCTGTTGAGGGAGGTTATCAGAGTCCTATTCTTTTCTCTGATAGTCTCATTCACCGGTATACTTAATAAACGTAGGTGGAGATTACAAATAGGCATCACCTAGTTTCACGACTCTTCCTAGTCCTTACAGATCCATTCAGTCGAACAGCGCATAGACGGCTGTTGATTGGTATGTAGTTGAGAAGTGTACTTTCTGCCTTGCAGCTCAATGCTATGTTTACACCAGCGAGTTCACGAGAGCTAGTCATTGGGTCTCCAGACACTCTTAGGGTGAATTTTGGAGATTCGCTACATTGGTCAGGTAAGGCCAATTTAATAACCACACTCTGGTCCTTCATACGTGTCTCGGAGACACAGCATAATACGTGGCTACAGATTTCAGGTGAGCGATGCTTGCTGTCCGATTCAGCATAGGCTTAGGACATTAAAAGCTGTTACATGAAACCAATGGCTGGATCTTAGGAGACTATGAATGCGGATTCGATGGTTTTGATCGTTCGCAGTGGTTGCAGAATGAGAGGTTTGTTAAGGTGTAAGAGGCTTAGTACTACTAGAAGCGTGCAGGCGATTGACACTTTCCGATTGGCCACACTGTGTAAGTCTATTTCTTTTGAAAGTACTTGAGAGAGCAGAAGATTTGTGTGACCGTACAGCCTATGAGACATCTGCTTGAGGCCTATCACATACAGCCTTTTGTAGGATCTTGTTTCGAAGTTTGGTTGTTCTAACGCTGGTTAGACAAAAATACCTATACTGCCGGCACTAGAAGACCATCAGGCAGAGAGAAGTGTGGTATTTTTAGGAGTCGACTTTTCCTAACCACACTTTCCATTGGGAAGGTAGGCAGCGTTAGGGTAACAATGCTGGTCATTCAAGAAAAGCATCTTGTTGCTATCACACGCTATCTAGCTAGCAGCAGTACGAATTTCCCCCTTTTCATCTTACCATTATTCAACAGAACTTTCTGGCATGATAGGATCTCGAGGAAACAAGCGTCCCAGTCACTGTATTGCGTTGTGATATGCAAGCCTGATCGCCATGTCAAGGTAGCAACTATCGGTCAGGAAAATGATAAACAGATTTATGTTTATTTTCTTCTGAATAGCTGTTTATGATGAGAACATTAATGAAGGGTAATAATCTCTTCACTAGAACGAATCCCACTTCATTTACGCCAATATCACCAAGCTTCCACATCAGATGTGGCTTGTATTCGACTAAGTAGAATGCAGATGATACTGCGATATCTAAGCAAACGGCATCCTGGGGAACTAGGATTATTATTCTGTGAAATATGCACTGGTCATACCGACAAGTATCAAAACTTAAAAATCACCAAGCATCAGTAATCATCTTTCTCTAATCATAGAGTAAACTAATCTGAACATTAATAATTCAGCTGTTTTGTGTATTTAATTCTAAGAAATGTGGACTGGAATTTGCAGTTTAAAGACAGGAGGCTAGCGGAAGGAAATAGGATATCTATCTCTAATTCACAATACAGTATAGCTTAGAATACTTAACGATGGAGTGACAAAGAAACAGAATGTGCAGTCGTGTATATAGTGTAACCATTTGAGTATTCAGTTGGTAATCAGCTTATTAGTGAAAACCCATTCAATATAATAGCCTTCTTTAGACGTACTTTGGTGGTAAACATCCATATGTCGGCTTCCTTTATTAGTTTAGACATCATCTCATAAAGTGATTATCTCTTATGAATTGGATAACAAGTCGATAACTCGTCCGTTTCATTCTTATTGATTGGCATAGATATAGATCCTCTCCATCTACCCAGCTGAAGCATAACTGTCTGGTGAATCATAGTCAGTCATGTTCTTCATGGGATAAGTTCATCATAGACCTGTCCCGAATTCGAAACCTAGTGGGAACAACACTCACTGGGAGGTAGGTGCATTCCAGCTGACGAGTCCTAGATTCCACTCCATTGCCAATCTCCATCATTATTTGACTTTGATTTGTTTCTTCTACACCATGTTAGTTCACCGCATGCTGCGAGTAATAGCTTCGATAACTTCTAAATTTGGGTTAGTTTCTCAGATTAGAATGACTAAAAATGATCTGTTGTTTTTAAAAGTAATGGGCATTTCAGCAACTCCTTATCTCAACATATCTCCATAACTTTCAACACAAATTATTTGCCTACTTACAAACGAAATTAAGTAGTCACACACTATACACAAGTATAAATATACTGCAGTAGGAAAGTGAACACACAAATCAACAATATTCGCAAATGAATTTATGGATAACGAAATCAACAAAAAATAATGAGTTAAAAAAAACACATCAAGGTCAAAAAGGTGATGAACAAGTAAACTTGTTCTTTGAATTATGAAGGATGCTTGGACAGAAAGCACTGAAAACGCAGAATACAATGAACTAGCAGTATCTACGGTTAATAGTAATGCTTTTAACATAAGTGATAAGGATGGGAGACGGTGAATAACTCTAAGCAATAATTACTATCACTAGTAACATTAATGAATGATAAAAAAAGATGGTGAATAAAAAAAGGAAAATAATTTCAAACAAACAAATCTCGAATAAATGATTATAACAATCATAGAAAGAACAACAGAATCTTTTTGCCTACCTCTCATTTTTGTCACCAACGAGAATCGTTCATTTGAACAATAAATAATAGTAACTGTGAAAACTACTATGGTCATCAATACTATAGCATAGAAGAGAGAAAGAATAGCACAATCCGTTCGTAACATCACTACTACTACTACTACTCATAAGTAGAGTATTTCTATAAAAATCGATTAAAAGTTTATGAAGGAAGAGATTTGAGAATAATTAGATGCTGAATATGACAGAACAGTCTGTCGAACTGACTATACACACACAAACACACGTATGCATACATAATAATTGTAGAGTTAAAGGCTGTAATAAACAAGGATAGTGCATACAGATGAGATACAGCCGGATCATGGGTACTACTACATGATGAGAAACAGACAGACAGATAGACAGATGCACGTACACATACATACACACACACACACAAGCAAACAACCATGTTTGTGTATATTTACATATTAAAAAAGTTGGATAATTAAGCATATACATTCACAAAAGATACTGAATGAACTAACCAACATTTAACTTTAAACGAATACAAAACATTCAAAAGATGCGGGCGCGCGTTTACACATTAAAAAAAGAACAAAAATGAGAAGGAAATATGATAAAACAAAATTGAATGTTAAATAGACGATGAAATGAATAAGTTAAAGTGAATGTTACAAGAAATTAACGTTTTTGTTTCCGTCGATGACGGCGTTTATTTGATGATAAAGATTTATGATAATTAGTAGATTGTGATAATTGTTTATTATTATTATTAATTGAAATATCATTTGTTAATTGATTAGAATTAGACTCTACTGTAACAATAGATGAAGTAATATCTGTATACTTTACTACATCATTATTAGTTTTACTTTTTTGTATAGTAGAATCTTGATTTTCTATTTCTGGTAAAGTGGTCAAATTAAGCATTGTTGAAGTATCATGATTTAAATTGAATTGTTCATTCATTGATTTCTTTGTATAATTTGTATAAAATTCCATAGATGATGATGATAATAATAATGGTAGATTACCAATTGATCCATAATGATTTTCAATTTCAGATGAATTCATTCGATTAATAAAAGACATACGTAAACTGGACCAATCATAATCATCTTTCTCATGAAAAGATAAAGTATTTCGAGTATTTCTACAGAAGTAATTATTAACGGTATTCGAATGAACAGAATCCTTAATATCATCCCCATTAACAATTTTATTATTGTTATTAGTAGTAGTAGTAGGAGGAGGAGGATGAGGCAGAATAGTGTTATTATGATTCAATGGATCAATTAAACCGACAGCATAACCAATAGTTTTTAAATTTCCATTCCATGTTAGTATAAATTGACGACCAAGTTCTATCCATTCAGGATGACGTGTAAAACGTACATATATATGAGTAGTTTCTGTTAGATGATTCTAAATGGAGTTTTGTTAACAAAGAAAGAATGAGAGAAAATAACGATAAATAGGTCAATTGAATTGATTTTAGGTTGGAATTCTTTATGAAATGGAGCACTGGACGGCTCTTTCATCCCACTAGTATGGGACTCTTTAGCAATGCGCACCTATAATCCTGCCAAGGGTCGAACCCGATACCTTCAGGTTCCGTGGCCACTGGGTCAGAATCAAGTGGTCCATATTTCCAACTTCTATTACAGTTCACGACATAGCGCAACCGCCACCCAACGTCATCATCGAGTATTCGTCCACCAAATTCAATTGAACTAGTGCTCATTGGTGACTAGCTTTAAGAGGTGATTCATAAAGTTCCAATGCGTAGTCGTGACCGATGGGGCAAACCTGGTGGCCGTGAGGACAAATTCTCAATGATGAAATTGGGTGGCGGTCGTACTATGTCGTGAACCAGCAGAAGTAGAAAATATGGACCCATTGACTAGCTCAACGATAACGTGCTGGCCACGGAACCTGAAAGTCGCAGGTCATGGGTGTGCACTGTTGAGGAGTCCCATACTAGTGGGAAGAAACAGCTTTTCAGTGCCCCTAGGTTTCCAATGTCCCTTCGACTGATGTCAGTTCATGATATACACCAACTTGATAAATTGGTCAATCAAATGCTTAATATACGAAAAAGATAATAATCCTAATAGATATTTTAGTCATGTGTACTCTATTTTCCTGAAGAACTAATCTGTTGAAGATGTAGACTGCTTAGAAAAAAAATGTTCTTGTCTTCAATCATGCTTTTTTTTATCTCTTCTTATGGTCGTCGGTATTCACCTATTATTCTATCTGTAAATGAATTGTGAAGTCAGTTCACAAGTTTGAAGTTCTTTGAGGTTTATTATCGAATGTTTCTTCCCAAGGTTAAGCTATTTCACCATTTTAAAGTAAATGCTTATGAAGTCTTTTAGTTTGACAATGAAACATCTATGCCCACAAATATTAAAGCTCAGGAGAACAGTAAATAGTCATCATTCCTTTATCCTGAGATAAAAATCTTCTCTACCTATCGGTGTAAATTATGTCCTAGGTAGATTAGATTTCCATCAGGCAGTATGTTTGAAAGAGAGATTGCTGAATTACTTCAATGACTTCTTCACTCTTAATATCTCTCAAGATTTGAATCATTTGATCGATATGTGCTTATTTTTGCTGTCTCTCTTTTTACATCGTTTTTACTGATTGATTCTGATTACAGGTGTCTCTGTAATATTGTTCACCTTTTGTAGAATCATTGTGTGAACAATGTTGAAGTTAAACAAAGGATACTAGACAAGAAAGGCCAGTCTATTATACTCTAATATCTCCGTAGCTCAGTGAACCAGAGGGGACTGAGAGAGGTCAGTCATAACAGTATTCGATCGAGGTGTCCATTGAGTCTCAATATCATTATACCCACGTACCATAATTCCATTCCATCACAACAGGTAACCTGATGGATTATTTCAGTAGTTGGATTCGGGTGGCCACCTTTAAAGTTATTCGAAATAGTTAGAGGTTACTACCAGTTTAAAGGCAGAAACGATAGAGTTTTCAGTTGTAATGTCAGTTATCACTACATTACTTCCAGATATTTTTTTAGAATTTCCAGTCTTTTGCACACACATACAATCATACAAGCATAGTAATATTTACATTCTAACAAAAAAGCATGTGGTTATAGGAACAACAGATGATTCGTGAAAAGGAATTTATTATAATTATTATAATGGCATGTGTAATATACACATTGTTCCATTATTTATCATATGATCGATATTCACCATAACTATCAGCTGTTTTCTTATATATATAGAGGAAGTAATAGACTTTACCACTTTTCACTGCTAATATCTTGTGTATGAACGAATTATTTATAAAACCTTGTATGTTGTTTCCTTTTTTGTTGCAAAGAAACTGTCTGTTAGATACTGTTTATGTGAAATAAAATTCAGGAGACTAAGTTCATCTTTTTCGATATTAAAAACAACAATGCTTATGTTGTTTGTTAGTATTGATCGACTGGCTCAAAAAAAAGAAGAAGCAAGTACAGGAAGCAGAATTCTCCCTTGAAAGGGAACTGGATCTGATCAATCTAACCAATACCTCAACTTTCAAGCAATCAACAAGGGAATTGAATTCGCTTCCATCCATTCTAATATGCGTCAACTAGATAATATCATAAGTCTCCTATACATTAGATATGACTCATAGATCCGTATGTATATAAACACGCATGCTTCAGAATTATCAGTGCAGTCACTTTCGTAGATATAATAGATTCCAACTCCTTCTTAAGAAACTTCATATTAAGCTAGTAGGGTATAAATTAAATTCTCATGCATAAAATGCAACTGAAAACCTAATTAGACGAGATTGTAATGGTAAATAAAAATGCACGAAGTGTCGACTAGTCCGATACTTCATGAAACACATCGATTGTTTGAAGGTTATTATTATTATTCCCTTGTGTTCCTAGTGGAACATACCACTTCAGTAGCACATCTCCATTCCACTCTCTTCTCTGCAATCTTTTCAACCTGGTACCACGACTGCCCACAACCTTTCATTTCTTCTTCACATGATCTCCTCCATGCCACCCTCGCCTCGGACACCCAACTCGTCGTTTCCCCTTTCGGTTCCACTCAACGGACTGGTCTGGCCTGACGCGTGACGTCCTCAATCGGCCTTCTCAGTGTATGCCCAGTCCAATCCATCTCCATTTTCTTCTTATGCATATTTGTTGGGTGATATGTTGTTGGTTGGTTGGTTGGTTGCCAGCCACAGTGAGTTCCTTGTTCCTTATTCTCATTATTCTGGCCATCTGATCTGATCTTCAGTATCGAGTCAGCGTAGGCAGTTGTTGATGAATGTTTGTAGCTTTCTGGAAGTGGTTTTCGTGACGCGCCAAGTTTATGAACCATATAGGAGCACTGACTTGACATTGGTGTTGAAAATCCGGATATTGTTCACGCTTTATGCTGAGTGCAGTAGATCTCCACGCTGATTTTAGATTATTGAAAGCCTGTCTTGCTTTTCCGATCCTGGTTAACGATACTTTATTTACGTGACGAAACTTTAGAAATTGAAAAGCAGTGGAATGTGTCAACCACTTGAGGAGTTGCATCAGCACGAACGGGCTGCATGCTGACGAAGTTATCACCTTGGATACAGAAGGCCTGTTTAGCATCTGCCAACATGTGTCACCTGTGACGCTTGACTGGCGAGATGTCCGACTACCTCTCTATCAAAGGACGAGTATACTGCGCTGTTGTCTGGCTGTGAGACATGGCAGTTAAAAGTCGAAGATATGAAGCGATTGCTGGGTTTTGATCACAGGTGTCTTGGCAGCATTCCTCCCCTTTAATAGAATAATTATGTGAGTAATGTTGAGGTCAGGTGAAGGGTACTGGGCAAGACTCAGGGTGTGAACCTTAGTCGACTGCACATGTCGAGCCAGTATCCACCTGGAGGTGCCCCATGCTACGGGAAGTTGGATTAGGTTGGTATAAGGCCCAGGATGGTCAAATCAAGACATAACACTAGTTCATGAAATCCCTAACTGTTTATGTAAGCCGTATGCGGAAGTGCAGACAAAACCGGTGATTGTGAGGACTTTTGTTGAAATGGATGGAAATGCATAGCCAGAACATAGCAACTTCAAATCCCATGATAAACAGACAAGATCACACACAAGTGCATCCATTCACAAGTTGTCACACTTCACAGTAGTATGCAAAGAATAACTGGATAGAAAAAGATTAATATCAGAGCTGGCAAAGGTGAATGGCTAGAGACGGAATTTGAAGCTGAAAGTCAATAAAAATGATCAACACTTCGAAGACGTCGTAAATAGTACTGAATGACTTGTAGTCATCACAGCGATGCTAAGCAAGAAAAGATTTTAACTACAGAAAGACTATCACAACGATAAAGAAAGTAATAATTTTGCAAACTTCAGGATCAAAATTTGACATCATACGGCAGTCAACTCTGTACCTCAACTTTATCGATTTTGAAAAGGCCTTCGACAGAGTCAACCGAGAAGTAATTTGGAAACTGCTTCAACACTACGGTTTCATTGCCATAAACTTCTATCAACATCCTTCAACAGCTAGATGCTATGCAATATGAGGATACTACATGCTAAGTGATTCACAATGGAAAGCTCAGTGATGCCTTTGAAGTGAAGGCAGAAGTAAGAGAAGGCTGTCTAATATCACCCATGATCTTCCTGATTGTGCTCGACTGGGTCATACAACAAAATGTGAGGAGTGAGAAGAGGGGCATATGCTGGCTGGACCGATGAGAAGACCCTGGAAAATTTGCATTTCGCAGGTGATGATTTATGTCAAATGTCTTGTGGCACAAACTCGAAGATCTACAAGCAAGAACCAACAAGTTAACAGAAGAGGCGGGGCAGAGAAGGAAGACAGAACTTCCTTTAGGTGGACGTAGAGAACACAGAGGTGATGAAGATACCCAAACAACAACAACAAGCACCACCAATGGGAGAAGCCTGAAGGAAGTAGTCTCTTTCACCTACCTGCCTAGGCAGCATCATCTAAACTACAGGTGGTGGCACAGACGGTCATGTCAAAGTCAGGATCGGAAAGACAGCAAGACAGGCCTTCGTTAACCTGAAACCAGTGTAGAGATCTACTGCACTTAGCATAAACCGTGAACAATATCCGGATTTTCAACATCAACGTCAATCATTGCTTCCAGGTGATGGTTGAGAGACTTGGCGAGTCATGTAAAGCATTTCCAACAAACTATAGACATTCATCAACAGCTGCCTACACCCGCTCACTCGATACTGAAGATCAGATGGATAGAATAATAGGAATGAGCAACAAGGAACTCACTATGGCCGGCAACCAAACAACCAAGAACCTATCGTTCAACAAATATGCAGAAGAAGAAAGTGGAGATGGATTGGGCATACACTGAGAAGGTCGATTGGGGACATCTAGCTCCAGGCCGTCTAGCGGAATGTTGTTGTGATGCCCCAGTTTTGTATAAAACATTATTATTGATTTGAACATTTTAACGTGTCATTCCCATACCATTTTTACGGTATGACTAGTATTCTACTTTCTGCCCCCACTGTAATGTAAATCGCTAATTGGTTAATCTTTACTCTTACTATGCAAATGCCTCAAATTGAGGACAAGGTCATTTTTCATGTGTATACTTATTCACGTGTTTTGGATTGGATTATTATTATATTTTCAGAGTAATACACTTTCCCATCTACCAGCTTCGGTCTTCTCTCTATTCGTCCCGGGGTCGCAGTCAGTGGCTCTGGCGTACTAAGTTAGCTGTCAGCTAAGCGTGCTTATTATATTCGTTCCGGAATATATATCTGTAACCATTAGCGTTAGAAACCATGACAAATACAAAGGGGAAACGACGAGTTGGGTGTCCGAGGCGAGGGTGGCATGGAGGAGATCATGTGAAGAAGAAATGAAAGGTTGTGGGCAGTCGTGGTGCCAGGTTGAAAAGATTGCGGAGAAGAGAGTGGAATGGAGATGTGCTACTGAAGTGGTATGTTCCATTAGGAACCCAAGGGAAAAACAATAATAATAATAATGATTATTATTATCATGTATAGATGTCAGTGTGGTCTGATTCGTCACCTTTTTACTATCGATAACTTGTAAGTGTTTTATTCTGTGGAGAAGCGATTTCCACGGAGTTATGAAGCGTTGGAAATTTATTTTTCTAGTTCATTATTGGGATTTTGCAAACATATAATACATATATAATAAATAAAGGGAATAAAAATCTTATTACTTACATGTTCTTTGTCATTTTGTTTTTGTCGTCTCTGATGATGATGATGATGCTCTTCAATACTGCTATCAAGAATAACTCCAGTTTGACATATACATCCAGCATAGATAGTTACACGTTGACCAACTGGTGGAATTGGTGTTAATATAATAGGCGGTGTGCCTAATTTAAATGAAACAATTGGCAAACGATGTATTAATTGTAATTTCACTGTCCATACTACTGTAAAATTAATTTGATGCTTTGATTTCAAGTGTTGATTCCAAATGAATGATTCACCAATAGATGGAGAAGAAGATTGATTAGGTGATGATGATGATGATGACGATGGTGAGTCTATTGTTGATGATGACAATACATAAGTAGATAAATGTGAATTCATTAACATTGGATAAGTGAGAAGAATCATTCCACGACGTAATTTAATCGGTGAAGAAAATTGATACATATCTGAACGATTAGTAGTTTTCTCCTTTTCCTCGTTATTATTATGGTTATGATTATCATCATGAACACCATGATTACTAATCTTCTTATGATTATAATTATTATATGGAATATTTTCTTCATTTCCTGTATCATTATCATTACTAAATAATAAGAATTGAGATCTTTTTTGATCTAATGAATGATAAGATGAAGAAATATTTTGTAAAATATTGATACGTTCTTGATGAGTTAATGAATTCCATGATTTCGGTAGAAAATTCACTTCCATTGATGCTGATTGACCAGCATAAACTATATCATGAACTTGACGATTATGCATTAAACTGACTATTTGAACTGGACAAAAATCACCAAACTATCAATACGATGAGAATGATAGAAACAAACAAAAATAACCTATCAGTTGTATACTACTTAAATAAGAATAATAAACAATAGTATTATAGTATAGTATAAGAGATGAATAGGTATTGACCGACTTTTATTGATTATACGAAGCAAGCGAACCTATCAACACATCAAAAAATAATATCAGAATTAGTTGGGAACGTTTTGATAGGTTAAAGAAAATGCTCGACTTCATTTTACAGTTGATCAAGAGAGAAAACGAATTTACGTGGCCAACCTATTCAACATAATGTAGAGTAACTTTAAACGCCACCTTAGCAACTGCTACGACGATAATGTACGAGAAAAACTTCGCCATTGTGATAGAATATAATTTCACACGGCTGACGAGTCCCAAATGGGGCGAAACACACGTTTCGGATTCCCCCACTGATACAGTATAATTTACTGAGTGCAGTTTAGAGCAGAATTTATTGTAACGCATTTGAAAGCTTACTCATTCACCTTCCAGTTTCCATTTCTAGACTGCCTCACCTCTTCGTTGTCGAGCTCTATCATTCGTCAGTTATCTTTTATTATTAAATGTGAGTACATCCTGTAAACTTACTAAGTCGTCAGCTCACCTTTTTCTCTTCCTCATCAAACTCACACTGTTCTACGCGCCCCCTGCAACAACACACCTATCTACAGGCTAGACGAAAACGTATCAACAGCTGGTTGTTATTTTTTCATTTATTTTAATGGTAGTGAAATTTTCCAGAGATCTCCGATATACAGTGAGTCGTTCCTCTTATTACATGGTATTAGGTGCTGATTGGATTTTACACTTGTTACTCTATCCCACCCTATAGTGTGATTATGAGTCACTGCATGCAGAGGGATAGCCAAGTTTTTCACCATTGTATATCTCGCTAAATTCTTCATCCATTAGTTCACAAGAGACATGTTTATAGACACTTGGGAACAGATATTACTGAAAACATTCTAACCCACCCAAAAGTATGGTGGCGATATATAATGTAGATGAAGCATTTACTGTGCTGAAGTAATCACAACACATCCAGAGTTTTTCGTACACATTAACTGCATAATTGTAGATGGAATCCAATTCACTTGTGGATTAGAACATAAAGAAGGAGAATTACCAACATGTTGGATAGCAAAATCAAGAGGATAGAAGATGGAAGCTTAGATACCAGTGTTAACAGGAAACCAACACATTAGAATACATACTTGAATTTCATATTATCTCACCCTATCTTTGTCAAAGTAAGCTTGATACAATGATGGAGTTGCGATAGGAGTTTGACTAGTAAGTCAGAAAACCTGGATGAGGAACTGGAACCCAATAATGAGACACTACTGTTACATAACAACCCTCCGAAACTTATGAAAACGTTTATAAGGGCTGATAACAGAAGGAGTGGTAATATTAGTGGTGATTGTAATATGTCTAAGCGGGAATTCAAATCCTCTGTGTAGTGCTGCCGTATAAAGAAGACGCATCGGAAATTTTTACACTGCTGGGATTAGGGTAGCATTTGAGCCCACAAACACGCATAGAGAAAAACGTTGTAGGCTAAAACATCCAATAAAGCGAATCAAGAAGAATAACCTAATCGATCCGCTAGTATGGGACTTCTCAGAAGTGCGCACCCACCTCTCCACCCCACCAGTGATCGAACCCAGGACCTTCAGATTCCGTCGTCACTACATTACAACTCACCCAGTCACTCGGTCGGAATCCAGTGGTCAACATTTCCTACTTCTGTCACTTCACGATACAGCTCAACCTACATCCAATGTCATCGTTGAGTAGACTAACTGTCTTCATGTTCGACTTGTTTGACTCCACTGGTCGTGAGACTTCCTTCTCTTTCGAACTTTGGGAATCATCTCCTGAAACTAGTCACCAATGAGCGTTAGAGCCCTGATGGGGTCATACGAGCATACTGCCAAGGGGTCCCATACTAGTGGGATGAAACAGTTGTTGTCCACTGCTTCTAGGTTTCCAATGTTTCAGCGACTGATGTCAGTCCATGATGAATTCCAAAGTAAAATGTAAGTATTTAGCAATAATAATAATCCGTTATGCTTAAAAGTAAAAATCTTTTTGAAGAAAAACAAAACAAACAAACAAATAGATTTACATGATCTGGACCAAGCCATAATATTTGGTTATTTAACAATTGACCAAGTTGTACGCGTCCAACAAGAACAGGATTTGATACACCCGGAATTTGTGTAAACACTTGATTAATCCAAAATAAAGTTCCATTAAAATCTCTATACGTTTTAACAATTTTCATTTGTTCTCTTATCTTATTCAATATTAAAGTGATTTGATTTTGATTTGAAAAATCTGTTAAATTGATAGTTTGTTGTAATTTTGTTTGTTGATGATATTTTACAGTAGACTTTTGATTAAAATTTACACTTGATAATTCAGATTGTAATGATAATTCATTAATTGGATGATTTAAACAACTAAGTCGACTTAAAAATTGGATTAAATTATCAATACCTTGACCTGTTACAGATGATACAGGAAAAAATGGCGGCATACACGTATTACCATGTGAATCTCTGTAACATAAGATGGAGAAATAAAAAGAGATGAAAAAAAAAATTAATTTTTGGTTAGGTAGAGTAATTATTAAGTGATAAAGATATAAGTAGAAAAACATAAAATATACAATGGAATATAAGTGGAATGAAAAGTTTGATGTCGAAACTAAACAAAGATGAATCTAATTTTGAAGTTTGTGGAGATTTATTGATTGATCAGTTGGTTTCAGGTTCGTATTCATTATGGACTGATATCAGTTGGAGGAATATTTAAAGCTTAGGAGCAGCGGACAACAGCTGTTTCGTCCTAGTATGGGACTCCTCAGCCATGTGCACACCACCAGGGATCTAACTCACGACCATCAGGTTTCACAGCAGAAGCGGTAATCATTGAGTTCATAGTAGGTGATGATTGAAAGTGAGATGAAAATCTGGACCGCCACTGGATTCGAACCATCGACCATGGGGTTACCTGCCCGGTGCTCTACCAACTGAGCTACGAGGTCCGACTGCTCACCAGAATTTTATTTCAATTTAATCACCGAAGGTTTCGCCTAACTACCATGTACATTCCTGACGCCTTACTACCGCTTGATCATATTCATACACTGGTTGTCTAGTTCCGACTTCTCATCGCGATCCCAGTCTAACTAAAACAGACAGGGGGAGCATCATATTGATTATCATTTGACTATCTGAGATAGCCCTGCGTCGTTTGGCAGACTAGCACTGATACTGTCTGATGGTTGCAGGTGAGATAAGTGAAGTGAAATAAAAATCTGGTCAGCAGTCGGACCTCCTAGCTCAGTTTAGTAGAGCACCGAGCCGGTAACCCCGTGGTAGGTGGATCGAATCCAGCCGCGGTCCGAATTTCCATCTCACCTTCAGTTATCACCCAGTATAAACACCAGTCTGCCAAACCATGCACGGCTATCTCAGATAGTCAAGTGATAATCATTGATTTACTGGGTGAGCATACAGTTCTTACTTCTATCAATTCGTGAAATAGTGTGACTACCCATCAAGATCTTAAGTTGGCGTGTGTTTTATTTGTGAATGGTTGACCCCAGTCCATGATGAATGTTACCTTAAAAATAAAATCTCTACTAACCTCAAAATACATTACTTACTCCATAGTGCTCATTAATGAAGTCATGAAAATTTGTGTACTATATAGTCAGATATTCCTCTCAGGAACCATCATGTGCTCATGATATAAATTTCACACAAGTCATAGATCAAAACATATCGGAATAAGCATTGTTCATGATGAACCATTCAGATGAATTCCATAGATGAAACTAATTAGTCAATAATTCGACTAGAATATAGATTAAAACTGATCAAATTGAATCAGTGTTACTCTATAGGGTTAGGGGGGGAGGGGCTGGGTCATTGGTATAAAGAGTTCACTTTTAATGAGAGGGTCGTCACACGTTTGAACACCACTCCACCTAGAGAGGTTTGAGCAGGTAGGTAGTGTCACGAACGATCACACTCACACAACAGGGGTGTAGGTCATTGTCTACTGTACGAATGTGCTGATTGGTTGCTGATTGCATTTCGATTCGATTTTCCATTGTAGCATCGGTATATAACTATGATAAACGATGTGTTTTCGCTCCTTCAGATTAACTTGCAACTCGTATGGATTGGTTCCTAAACTAGGTAATTCTTCAAGTGATTTTAGGTTGGAATTCATCATGGACTGACATCAGTCGCTGAATCATTGGAAACCTGGAAGAAGTGGACAACAACTGTTTCATCCTACTAGTATGGGACCCCTTGGCAGTATGCTCGTATGACCCCCACCAGGGCTCTAACGCTCATTGGTGACTAGTTTCAGGAGATGATTCCCAAAGTTCGAAAGAGAAGGAAGTCTCACGACCAGTGGAGTCAAACAAGTCGAACATGAAGACAGTTAGTCTACTCAACGATGACATTGGATGTAGGTCGAGCTGTATCGTGAAGTGACAGAAGTAGGAAATGTTGACCACTGGATTCCGACCGAGTGACTGGGTGAGTTGTAATGTAGTGACGACGGAATCTGAAGGTCCTGGGTTCGATCACTGGTGGGGTGGAGAGGTGGGTGCGCACTTCTGAGAAGTCCCATACTAGTAGGACGAAACGGCTATCCATTGCTGCCAGGTTTCGAATGTTTCAGCGACTGATGTCAGTCCATGATGAATTCTACCTTAAAATCAATTAATAAATCTTCACAAACCTCTAGATGGAACTCTTCAAGTAGTTTATAGTTTCAGGTACACAACTTTCAAGTAGTGATTAACCACTTCTAAACACAGCCCATCCAACGAACTCTGAGCAACTAGGTAGGTATCACTAACCATTATTCCATAAGTGCAGGTCACTGCCTAGTGCATGAGTTCACAAGCAGTTGTTGAGTTGCACTGCATCAATGTATAGGTGACTGCTTGATAAACGCGAGTAAACAATCCTCTTCAATAAAAGAACTCGTGAAATAAAGTCATGAGAAAGAACAGAGTAGAAACCTTTAAACTAGTTCTGATATGATTACCTATGCCAGTACGAAAATAATGCTTCAAGAATATCGCAAAATTATGTCATCTTTGACTAAGGAGAGTGGATCGACAAGTCCACTATGAGGACACGAATGATTCCATCAGTATTAATTAACATATTCTACTTCCCTGACACGACCCATAGAACTACTGAAAATTAGAGAGCACAGGAGAGTTATTTCCTGCTAGTTAGGGACTCTTCTGGAGTACTGAATAAAGATACTATTCACACTGAAACACACAAGTACCTGGTGAGTAATTTATTATTCACCCAGTAGGTCGCTAAGTGGCTGTCAATCAATATGGGATCTTTCGAATCTCTTTTAAGTACATAATCATATGCATACACATTCCAAACTTACAGTCCTGAGACCGACTACTCACAGAGTCGTTGGTGAACTCTGCTGAAGGGTCGCAAACTAGGATCAAATCACTGCCCAGTCCCCTCAGGACCATAATGGGCTTTTTAATTAATGTGTATCCATGATCAACAGTGGTCTGAAACCTCTC